>WBNH01006634.1:519927-547965 GCA_013401255.1 Urocolius indicus | reverse complement strand
CAGTGGCCCGATGGTCTGGGTTTTATCATCGTGTCGGCNGAGGTGATCTCATTGATGTTTACAAATATGTAAAGGATGGATGTCAGGAGGATGGAGCCAGGCTCTTCTCAGCAATGTCCAATGATAGGACAAGGGCAATGGGTCCAAGCTGGAACATAAGAGGTTCCAAAGAAATACAAGGAAGAATTTCTTCTCTGTGAGGGTGATGGGCACTGGCACAGGCTGCCCAGATGGGTTGGTGAGTCTCCTTCTCTGGAGATGTTCAAAACCACCTGGATGAGTTTCTGTGTGACCTACTCTAGGTTGTCCTGCTCTGGCAGTGGGTTTGGACTAGATGATATTTCAAGGTCCCTTCCAACCTATAAGATTCTGTGATTAGATATGGGAACACATGCTAGGGGAGCTCAGCAGGGTTTTCCAAAGGCAGATTCTATTCATGGGAGGGATAGGAAGACGTCTAAACTAAAGACTTGCAGAAAAAGGTTTCCGAATTTCTTCCTAGTGATTCAAGTGGTACCTGTTGCAGCAGTATTTCTGAAACTAAAAACTCTTACTAGCAAGAAATCTCTCAGTGCAACTACAGCATAATTGATATTTTTTTGGGTAATTCTTCACGTACCAGTCTGTGCAAACAACTCTGTGAGATGTACATTACGGAAATATCATGGAACTTAAGCATATCATCAACATAACCTACCTAAACCAATACATTTATCTGCACCTGTGTGAGAGAAAGAGATGTGGAAATGCTGAGACTAAGGCACAAAGACAGACCGGTGGCAGGATCATCACACAGATGAAGATGCTGAGGAGTTTCTGTGCTGCTTTCAGAGACAAGCATCAGGTGTTGGACACATATGGAGTTGCTTATGAGGCTTTAAAAACAGCCAGGCTTTGTGAGAGTGCTGTGGATACCAAAAGCACCTTGAAGATGTGAAGCTGGGGACTGTTGGTTTAGGGAATGGTATCTCAAGCTAACGATATTGTCAAAGAGTTTATGTTTTTCAGCTGCTTAAAGTACTTAAGATCTTTTCTTGATGGGTTTGACATCACAACTCGATGGAAGAAGCTCTTGCCAGAAAGGTATCACCTCTAGGCACTTGGGAAACCTTTAGTGGAAATATAATGAAGAGTAGAGAAAATTACTACTTTCTACTTTTTTTAAGAAAGCCTCCAGCATGAGATAGTTATTCCTTAAATCAGCTCCTCTGTCTTATTTTTTAAGGCTTTTTATTTCATTTTCCTCTTAGCCACTGACAGTAGCCGATGCAATTTTAACGGAGTTTCTCTGCCACACGATGGCACTGCAATCCTTTAGATAACAACCAGGGAGCTTCCCTTCCTAGTACAAACTGTTAGAATATGCGCACAAAACAGCACTTTGAAGAAACTGTTTCAAACAGTTTTTACAGTTTAAGCAAAAGTGCACGATGGCTGTTTTAACTGCTATCATTCACAATTATAGTCAAAATAATTCACCCTATGCCTGAACATGCACAACTGTTGTTTAGCTATTGGGCACATTAAACTAGTTCCATTAAATGGATTTGTACTGAAAATGGAGGATTTTGTGGTGATACACTTTATATGCATCCCAGATGGCTGCAGTATATGGATGGCTTATTATAGTACATTTCTTCTGCATGCACCTAAATGCAATCGCCTGCTGCCTGAAAAAAGTTGGATCTCAGACTGTGCCTATGTGCTTTGTGGAAACAAAATCCTAGACCACTTTCTATCTTGGTGTCTGGCACTTTGTTAGCTTCCCCAACCTCCCTGCCGCAGCGTAAATTTAACTGCTAGAGCATTGTTGGGTTTTAATTTTCTTTTGCCAATAGCCTAGAAGTTTCCATCTAGGTACCAGCTGTGATAAATTCTGTGGAGAAATGAAGAATCACAGCTCAGAGAATGAATCAACAGTGGCAAGGTAAGAAAATAAGATGAGCCGAGGACCACAGTTTACTCCTCCAAATGCTTCCTTTATAAAGCTGTGGCAAGCTGTATGATTTGTTAGATGCCTCAAAAGAGTTTTCCATTCTTTTTACATACAGCCAAAGGCACTCAAAGGTAATTTTAAAAGGTTAATTTAAAATTCTGCTATGTTGTTAAGGATTTAAAACACAATCCGTGCCATCAATAAAGGCAATCCACATACAATAAAGGCAATTAAAGAGACACAAATTTGTCTATTTAAGTGTAATAAAACATGCCCAAATGCCTCATTTTTGTTGTGGCATTGACTTGAAAAGGCTGCTTTAGGTAGGATATGGTTAAAGTCTGCACTGGCATTCAGAAGTGGCTGGGTATGATTCTGTTCACTGCCGTGCTTTGTGACCTTGGAGTCAAGGAGATGCAGAGAAGAACAGGGAGAGTAGTTTTTATCTTGATGTCTCAGACCTCATCTCTGAAAGCAGAATTACAATTCATCCCTACTTTCTCATCTGGATATCCCACGTATTTGGAACAAAGTGCTTCAAATGCTTCTGTTTCTATATGTTTGCAAAATTTACTGGACTAAATTGTATCCAGCTACTAGTGCAATACTGCTAATATTGTAATTAAATGCACTCTCATGTAAGAATTAAACTTGGGTGTGGCTTGGCAATCTGTGTTAAAAAAGACATTTTCTTATGGATTTGTTTATACCAGTTCGGTGTTCCACACTGTCCTTATTTAGGTGCTTGCTAATATGGGGATGGTTTTCCTCTCATAGTATTTCAACTCATCATTTTTTCTCTAACAGCTGTACATTTCTCTGACAGAACACAGTGTTACAAACAGGTTTTTTATTTAGCTGAATTACTATCAACACTCAGGACAGGTGTAAGTGAGGTTAACAGGCACCATGGTGACATGTGCATGGTGAATGGCAGTCTGCTACATGCTCTATAACTGACAACCCAGTTCAGCTTTTGGAGAATTGCTGTCATAAAGTTATCTTTGTTTGTAGAAATGAGACCCACAATTTTTCCTAGTTTAAACCTTTCCAGGCAAGCAGGCTACAACTGACAAGGGGCAGATGCTGCAGTCCTTGCCCCATGGTCTGCCTCCATCTGCTCAACATAGGCCCTACAGCTGCCTGGTACAGTATTCACTTGCTTCTGGATCCACTGTGGGTATATGCAGGTAAACCCTTGCTGCTGCCATGAGGCTCACCCTGGTAAATGAAGCAGATATCAGGGACCTGTTAGTGGCAGAATAATCACAGAATCACCTAGGTTGGAATAGATGAGACGTCCAAGATATGCCTTGGGTTCTTTCCCAGCTTTCCCCAGTCTACCAGTCTAGGCAGAGTGAAGGCTGTAGGATGGATGAGTTAGTTCAGTTGTACCTTGCTATTGACCCCATGCCACGCAGGAGATGGACAGGACAAGGGGGCAGCCAAGTCTCAGGAAAGGCAGCGACTCAGAACAAGATGTTTGCTCTGAGACAGCTGCTAGGGATCATCCAGGGAGGATCTAGAAAGAGGAGGGAGGTGGGCATTGGACATGCTGGGTTGATTGGTTGGTTGCAGGTTGACCACCTCCACCTCAAGGAAACTGCCAAGCTTGGGAATGGTTTGTAAATAGAAACCAAAAATTCCCAGGTTTACAAATAACAAATGTTACACCTTGTTTCCTGATGACTACCTTATCCCCTCGTTTTGCACTGTGTGAAGAAAAGCAAATGCATGAGATCTAGTTGGAAAGAACTGAGTTAGTGTCAAGAACACCTACACTTGTTAACGAAGCATGAAATAAAACTGTGTATTGTAGCAAAAGAAAATTAATATTGGCCCTGAAACTTTCTGTTTTATAAATTGGAGCAAGTGTATCCAGTGCAGTATATAATTTTTAATAGATTACTTTGCTTCAGTAGTCTTGGAGAACTGACTCCTCAGTATATCTGGGTCCTGTAGCACTACATATCACTGAGCTGACTGATTATAAAAGACCATTTTAGCCAATTTTTGAGGTCAAGCTAAAGCCTATTTTGTTTGAAATTCTCCATATTCAGATTATAGCCTCTCAGCAAGATTATTTTAATAGTTTCAGCTAAAGCAGTCCAGCCACTCATTGAGAAAGAGATTGTTTTGCCCAGCAGCCTAGGGAAGGAGGTCGGAGAATGGGGAGGCGGCAAGGACATAATGAAAAGTTTGGATAACTCTAATGTGAACACTGAGACTGGGTATTACTTGACAGGAAGAGACAGACCGGAGAGAAATTAAAGGGAGGAGAGAACTCTTCTGGAAGGAGAATTAGCACTGAGATAAGAAACTTAAGATGTGGAAATACAGATTTTTCTGTGAAAGAAAATGTGATTGTATTGAATGGAGAGGAAAGAGATTGACAAAGAATACTGAAAGCAAATTAGAAAGAGCTACAGAAATAGCAAAAGCATTTGCACTTATAATTGAAGAGCTATAGAAGAAAAGTCTGAGAATGAGGACAGGAAAGCAAGGGCTTGAAAGAAAGTTTGGAAGGAATGGTCAAGAAGGTCACATACACCTCTGGACTGGAAAGAGAACCCTAAATCAACAGCAAACATCTTTAGACTAAGTGTATATGGCACCTGAAACTTGTTACCAGTCTTAGAATGTACAGAATTTTGTTGCACAATATTAATTTCCTTCTTTTGCTTTTTTAAAAACAAGCACATAAATACCATACTTCAATAGAGAGGTTTCTCTGATTAGGCAAAGAATTATTAGGCAGGCAGGGAGAAGTGCATGCATGTGGATGAGGTCTAGAGCCTGATTTTCTGTACATTCCGAACCCTTCTCGGACAGCAGTTACTCATTTACATCTTGGCTATCTTGGCTTTTATTATCACATCAGAACACCCTATATTTGCAAAACCATATTCACCAAGTCCCATGAGGTGTGTGTGTATGTGGGGTAATCAGGATCCTCTTCCTCACATGAAGACTTTAAGCATGAAATCTTGAAGATGAAAGTACCCACTGGTTCTGAGAGGTTTAGGAACTGGTTTTCCAAGCACAAGCTCTTTCTGTAGCACTCTGTAGTGCAGTTTCCATTCCAGAATCCTATGTATGTTTTTGCTGGGGTATCAAGAAGTTCCCCAATGACTCCAATTTTTATCCATCTCACTTTGTAGAACACAGCCCTGCAGGGGCTAGAAACCTTGCTCTTTGGTGAGCCTACACATCATCGTACCTGAAAGAAATGGGACAATTTGGATCCAAGCTCCAGTAATCTGGCCCAAATCTATGAAGGTGTACATGTTGACTCTTCTCCTCATCTTTGTATCTCTTTACGTGGTTTCCTTATTCTCTGCAGGTATTCTGACTTTTGTGTTCCCGAAGTATTAGTCACTACAAATCACTGCAAGATGTTGTTGCCTACATTTTCTGAACATTTCCCCCCTCCCCATTCTGACATTTCCTTCTACAGGATTTGTCAGATGCACAGAGCAGTGCATGCTGCATATGAACTGCCCATGGATGCTTGGCAGCATCTCACGCTGTTTTAACCAATCCAGACATCCTTGTCAGGCACTTGAACAAACATGTCTCCAGATTGCTCTGTGATTTTTCTCAAAAATCCCCCATGTGTACACACTGTATGCAGAAGATTGTGTCTAAGTAGGTGTAAAGAACTGTCATATTCAGAAACTTACTGAGCTTTGAAAATATCTGTTTAGCGTGTGTGAAAACACATGCAGAGAAGATCATTGGATTTAACTAATGTGCACTTGTTTTCACTAATGACTTCTTCCCTTGCTTCTACTAAATATTTACCAAGCAATAACAATAAGTTCACCAGGGCCCAGACCACCACCATGTGTACGATATGATGATTCCTACTAGTTACTGGGCTTTTGTCTCCTCCTCCTTTACTGGCCAGCCCAGGCTGTAAATGTGATGCCACCAATCAAACAAACCAAACCAACTCTTTCAATAAGGCTCTGTGCCCCTAGAGCCACCCACATTCAGAGTTGCCTGAAAAGCTCCTGTTCCATTTTGCTTCTTGTCAATCTATGCTTAAACAAAAACATAGTTCCTATAGTCCTAAACCTACACTTAACAAGGTTATTGTGACTGGAGGCTGAAAATTTACACTCAGTGACCTGAATCAGGTTGTTATTGCCTCTCTCACCTGCAAGCGCCTTCTGCACCAGCAGATGAACTTTTAACCAGGAGCTTCTGGTACTATGATATAAACACACTAAGACAGTGAGTAAATGTTTCTAAATTGAAAGAGTGTTTTATTGTGAATCCAGTCATAAAATGGCTTCAACAATTAATGGCTACATTTTCATCATTTGGACATATTTTGCAGGAAATGGATAATTCTTGCTTTTATTTTTCTTTGCATTGTTTTTGATTAGGTGCAGAAGGATCATTAATTCAGCATAGCCAACCAGATTTTGAGAAGTTGCATCTTTCCTCCCTGAACCAGGATAATTATACCACTGCAGCACCAGCTGTGGTTGCCCTTGCAAAATGCAGCCACAAAATTCTTGTTGATTATATAATATGTAGGAATCCAGGAATTTATACACACACCTTTTTTAAAAAAAAATATATAGGAGGCAGTTGCAAAGAAGAACGTATTCACCAGCATAATGGAGAAACCCATACTGACTTCTGCTTTGCCTTTACAGAAGTTAATTAAAAAAAAAAACCCAAACCAATAAAAAAAAAAAAACATAAACCCCAAATCTGCAAACCCTCCCCTTGCCTCAGGGGAACAAAACAAAACTAGGCTCATAGTTAACCACCATAATTATTTAAGCCAAAGACTAAAAGCTGGAAAAACACTTTTCCTTTTCTGCACCACTTCTCTGTTTTTCTTCAACCACTCTCTTCACTTATTTCTATTTGGGATACGTTGGGAAAAACATGAAAAACAAAATTACTGAAATTAATGCAACTATGTAACAAAAAGGCCCAAGTATATATCTGCAAGAGGACAAATCAGTCAAATACACCAGAAGGAAATGAATTAAAAGAACATATTAGAAATTATGACATGAGTTCAGCTGATGTGATATATCATTTGGGACATTTCACCATTGCAGCTGGGAGTCCTTCACTGAATGAATTCTAAGTGTTTGCATACAGTATCTGTTACTATTTCTATGGGAAAGGAGATCTGAAAGTGAGCCTAGTTACTTCAAAGCTGATATTTTCAGTGGAATAAAAATAACTGATGTAGGGGAAGGGATCACAGAAAGTGGCAAAAAGTGGGGACTTGTGGGTGTAAGCCTGAAGGACTGGTGGAGAAGCTGCTCTCTCTGCTTCAGCAACCTCCTTCCAAGGTGAACATATGCTGTGCAGCCCTCAAAAAAGCAAACAGTTTGTGGGAGGTGATTTTTAAGTCAGATTAAAAGAAAATTTAGCAAACCTTCCCTGTCAGCTTTATGGTGCACAAACTCACTGTTGGTCTATGGCTCAGAAGTGAATCAACACCTGGTGCTGAGAGAAACTGCAGGCTCTGGCAGAAACTTTAGCAGAATGGTTTAGAAGAAAATGAGGACTCCAACCAATCACTCTTTAAAACTCAGTGTGAATGTGTTTGAGTTTACTCAGGATGTGATGTTCTCACCTTCGCTGCTGAGCCTTGCTTCCTCTGGTGCTCTATGTAACCAGGTTAATATTGCCTTGGGTTCAATTAAATGTCCTGCCATTTCATCTCTGACACACTATGGACATACCCTTTGCCTGCTATGATTTCTTACTTGTTTCTAAGAGGACTTCTTTGGGAAAGTTGATCTTTTGGAGATTTACCAGTATTTAGTAGGAAGAATCTAGCTTCATTTTATCTTCTCTAGGGCTTCAGGGACTTTAATTTTATAGTTTGCCCAGAAAACTTTAGAGATTTCATGGTGTAAAAGACACAGAGAATGGTTTTGCAAAGGTAACTGTGCTGCAGAAGTGACTGTCTGGATCACGGGACAAAACTGAACAGAATAAGCTCTCATACAGGATCTTTCTTGAACTATCATGTATTACCCAAACTCCAGAGAGAGCACAGAAGCTGATACTTAGGAAATGGAACTTAGTACTCTACTGTTCATTTATATCAGTTTAAGGAAATACTGTTTCTTAACACAATTCAATGTGATTGATAAAAGCTCCATTTAAGCCTTTTAAACTGACTCTCTTTCAGAACAGACCCATACACCTCTGGCAATTACAGACATGTCATTGCATAAGGCAAAGCTAGTGGTAGGACTTGGATCAATTTTCTAACTTGCTTTAGACTGTGAAAAACTTGCTCTGCCTGATGATGAATCAGTACATATCTAGGATTGAGTTGGTCATCTATACTTCCTTTATAGTGGGAAATGGGATGTTCTGTGCTATTATTATCCCACCCTGAAGCTGACATCTAAAATAGACCAGATGAATCAACACATAGAAATGTCTCCTTCAGATGTAAGGAATTTAGCGTGATGAGCTCAGATGAGCACTTCTATTCCAAATGTCTCAAGTGAAGTGAAAGGAATCCACCTATCCACCATTCTTTCCTGGACAGTCCTGTAGAAAACTGAGAAGCTTTCTCAAGAAGAACTCAGTCCCTACCTTCTTATTTCTTTAGAGTTTTTTTTTTTACCATGTTTTGTGGACTGTCTGAATTCATTTGTTGTCAAAGCAATAAGATCTTAATTCTCTAGAGTGCTCAAATTGTGGATATCTTGATTTATTCTCTGCAAAGAGTGTGATACAGTTAATCTTGAAAAATATCTTGTTGAATTGTTAATGGTGGTCCATATTATCAAAAATTTTTTCATGTTATCAGCTGTTCTAGGACAAGAGAATTACTGAAGAAAAATTTTATGCTTTCCTCTATAGGAAGCTAAAGCCACAGTCCAATCAAGTGCAGGCAGCAAGGTTGTGTTATGTCTTATGTCCTGGGATTAGGGACATATGTGCTGTAATAAGTCATGCTGAGCAGGGTGGTTACAGCTCCTTTAAACTTTCCATTCTCTCCATCCAATAAATCCATACCTGCTTTACTTTTGTCAATGAGAAGCTTATCTGAATGAGAACAGATATAAAATTACAGTGTGCTATCCATCTACAGTGGGGGAAATACTCCTGCTTTCAGGGAAGGAATAATGTCTGTCATCCACTTGCCTTTATATATAACCTATTCACTCCATATTCAGAGAAATGAAGTGCCCATACACCTGTTTCCACCTCTGAGTACCTATCACCCTATTGCATGCAGCAATTATAATCTAATATGAAACTTTATGCCATAAAAATACTAAATTACCCCCCAATTTTCCAAGGCACATACTTTTATTTATTCAGCATTTGTATGACACAGAAGTCTAAGCAGGTAGAAGGCTGGCACAAACAATGGATAATTGTAGAGAGACTTAACTGTCAGGTGGAAGATATAAGATGCAAAACTCTGGACATTCAGTCAATATTGTGACGTGTTTTTTTTAAAAATATTTTTAGAAACAAGTGTACAGTGTGTAGAATGTATACTGGAAGATGAAACAAAGTTCTGCCTTCCCGAAGAAAATAGAAGTCAAGTGGAATGTTAACTAAATTGTACTTGCTTTCTTTATTTACTCTCCTGCAAAGAAAAAAAAAAAAAAAAAGCTTTTTTCCCGTTCTCCTGAAAATAAAAGATTGATGAAAACGATGCATGACATGCACATCAGGAAAATGCACTCTGACATTTTTGCACAGAATATGTATTGCATGTTGACAGATTTTTGCTATAAAACTGACAGTTTTGGTGCAAGCTGTTCCTGCCATGACTATAGGGAATAGATAGCAAAAGGGAAAAGTATAATTTGCACTATGCACACTTGAAATGAACCTGACAGGCTACAAGGTGGCTCAGTTGTTCCACGTAAAGGTACCATAAGGTAACTGAAGCTAGTTCCCATGCCCTTTATAGAACAACGTCCCTAAACATTATACTTCTAATGGGATGAACTGATTACAGGAAAATCACAGGTCTCTCTACAGATTTTCATAGGTATTTTAAAGGTATTGGTGTGGACCAGTCAATTGAAGTGAGATTGTGAGATTCCATCTCTTCCCCCAAGCATTCATAGTGCAAGACTAAATTTCCTTTAAAAGTTTACATGACACAAGACTTCTTATTTATGAAAAGATTAACATAAGTGACCATGCTGTGGCTGCATAGTTCTAAAGACTTTTAACAAGAAACAAAAATGGTAGCAATACTTGTAGCAAATTAAACATTTGGCTGCATAGAATTTATATCTATTAATTTTAAATGAGACTACATCCAAAAAAATCTTTCTCGTTGGATAAAGGTTATCATCAAAGCTATAATACATTCAAATTCAATACAAAATGTCATTTTACTAATAAATTCCTTCTGCTTTGAAATTTCAAAGAGGTGGCAAGATCTTTAAAAAGCAATGATTAAATATGCAAATGCACTCCTTGCAGGCCTTTTTTGGGTTTTTTTTTGAGAAATGTACCTTTTAGAAACCTATCTGCTGAGAAATCTTACTTTTTCCTCGTCTTATTTTTCTTCTCCGCCTCTTCTATTTTTAATGATGGATTGCTATACAGTAGGCTGAATACCACACAGCTTCAATCTTCCCTATTTAGATTAATGTAGGGGGAACATTAGATTTCTAATCTTGGGCAGCCTCACTTCCATTCTCCCATTGCTAGAGGGCTTACCTGCTGTCACCTCAAGCTAAACGCTTCTCATTTATTCGCATGAGCCATCAACTTTCATGAGACTGAGAAAATAAATAAGACCAGCAGGATATGGCCCCATATTTATGTCAGTAACAGCTTCAGTGTAGCTGCTGCACAGAATGACAGTAGGGCTCTGCTCTTCACACCCACTAGTTTCTAGGAGAACTACTTGATTTTTGTTTTCTTACAGTATGATATATTGAGCAAAGTTGTAAGAAATGGGTGAGGCATATTCTTTAAACCCAACTCAATTTTGAAGTATTTTTTTTCCCTTAACATTATGGTCTGCTGCTGTTCAGTTCAGTACCTATTGAGACTCTGTTTTTGGCCTTTTATAAGCCTGTTCCATGTTCACCTGCTTTGTAGAGCTCTCTCCATGGGCTGTGCTCAGAAAGATATAAGATTGGTACAGCTATTCTGATGAAGTACTGAGGGGTAAAGACTGAAATTTTAAAGCTCATCTAGAAGGTGAATTAATATGATCTTTCATATGAGGAAGAGGAAGAAGAGGGGGAAGAGGAATAGGAAAAGGAAGAAGAAGAAGAAGAGGATGAGGAGGAAGGAAGAAAAGGAACAAGAGGAATAAGAAGACGAGAAGAATCCTTCATATTTAGAGAAACTGCTGCACACTGGCTAGTGTCAGAGACCCATAAAAGAGATGGAGATGAGCTGCATTCTTTGGGGCTGACCCCACCTAAGTGTGAAAAACAAGTCCTGAAGTTACACAGAGAAAGCTGGGATTGGAGGCATTAAATAATTTAAAAGCTCCTGTAACAGCCTGAGATCCTCAAGACGTCATCTTTTGAGATCTTTTTATTGGAACTTAACACTTGTCTGCACCCTGAACTGTGTATGCACTCTACTAATTTAGAGATCTTCTGGCACCTAGGTGACCCAGCAGGCTACTGTGATCAGGACGTGCAACTGAGACCTGCAGCACTGAAAGAAGTGATGTGGCTGGCATTACACCTAGTTGTCTTTCACTTTCCACCTTTAAAGATCCTACAGTCTAAAGAGCAAAGGCAATTACTTCCCAGGGCAGACTGAAATGGGGCAGAAAGGTATTCAGAGTCAAGCAATAGCAGAGAGTTCTGGCATCCCATCTGGTTGTTTTGTTTAATCTTAAAGCAGTGGTTCTCCAGCTTCTTTAAACACACCATATGAGGTCTGTCCTCTTCTCCTTTCTGATAGAGACACAAGGCATAATGAACTATTTCCCTCCACCTCACGCTTTACTGGAGCCACCATGTTATGTCTTCCAGTATTGATACTGCCTCTTTATATCTCCCTTGCAATCAGCAGCAGAGCAACTGGACCTGGGCTGCAAGGCAGTGACACAGCAGAGGAGGGAGGAGGTGGGGAAACAGCATAGCTGGTGCAGAGTGTGCAAGAGACTCACACTGAGCAACTACATACCTGACTTTTGCCTTTTCCTTATGCATCTGGTCAATATGCAGTGCTGCATCTAGTTCAAAAGGGTAGAAGTAGGGCTAGAGAAGCTGCTGCTGCTGCCTATCACCATTTCTACATTCAGTGCCAGGTGTCTCACTGTTGGGGACACCCTCTGCCAAGGAAACTGCTGTTAACCTCCTACAAGCAATAGCAGTGGGAATGCAAATTCTTCCCCAGTCTATCTTTCTTCCTCAGGAGATGATACAATTTGGGGGCAGCTGAAACTTTAGATTTGCCATCTGCTTCCACAGAGCTGTAAAAAAAGAGACTACTGCTGGTCAAAACCACAGATGATAGATCAGTACAAGACACAAATGTGCTGAGCAATCCAAAAGAAGAAAAGTTTGTTTCTTAAAACCAGAATGCAATCATGATTCTGGAGAAAGCAAGGCTGTGTACTAAGCTGCTCAAAGTGGTATTCTGAATGATATTGAAGAATGAGATAATCATGTGTTGGAGAGCTACAAGTTCATTCCTATCTTGGCTATCTTCTTGAACAGGACTAGAGGTATTCCATGGTTGCCTACCTCCCTCACAGCATGTCACCCAGAAAGCAGAGTTAACATGTCTTACAGACTACTATCTGAAAGCATCTTCAATGTGCTACTGATTTGTTGCAGAGCAA
Source organism: Urocolius indicus (assembly GCA_013401255.1). Lineage (NCBI taxonomy): Eukaryota > Metazoa > Chordata > Aves > Coliiformes > Coliidae > Urocolius > Urocolius indicus. Next base: position 535,234 of record WBNH01006634.1, on the reverse strand, counting down.
TCTGTCAAGAATGCAAGCCAGGAGGAGGTAGAAAGAAGCAGGAGTGGAGGGGAGAGAAAGGAGTGATGCCTATTGCCATGGAAACATTTCCCCACTGTATTGCTGGCCCGCACTTACAGATGTGGCTTGCCAAACAGTGGGGCAGACCTACAGAATCCATCGTCAGTGGTACATGTAACCCCATGTGTGGTGGACAGTGTATTTTCAGTTTTCCTACTGTTGCATAGCTACTTGTACATTGCAATCAATAAACTACTTGAGCCTGGTACTCCAAGACACTTGCAGTAACCTGGATACTTTGCTACTTATGAAGAAAAATGTAGGATATCTGCAGACAGCAAAATCTGCTATGGGGCTGTTCTGCATTCTAATGGTTGATTCTAAGTAATGTATTTTCTGACCTTGAGCTCTGCATTTATTTTTGAAGAAGCTTGAGAATCAGTTTCAAATTATTAGAGGGATAGTTGTAATCTCCATTTTCTACCAAGTGCATTGCTTTCAATTCCCATCTGTCCTTTCAGACACCTCCTCTATTAAATGGTCACAGAAGATGAATAACAGTGGTGTGAATTCTTCAAAATTGCATTACATGTTATTCTGCTCCTTATTTATGTTCTATGTTGCTTTATTTACGATAACCTTGTGAACAGGAAGATGAGATGGCATCCACATGGTCTCTACATCCAGTTGAAAAATTACACAAGTATATTATTAACATCCAAGGATGGAGAAAACAATAAAATACAGGAACAAATGAGAGAAAGTATGTTTTCAAAATTAGGTCAGAAATTAAAGGAAGACTGTTACTGCTGTGCATTTGGATGAGCTCTTTCTTAGTTGCCAAGGTTTTAAAAATCTATTTGTGTAATTCACTTAATTGTCAGAAGTTCACATGCTCCTCTTCTAACACCTACTGGATGCTAATGTGTCTTTTTCTAACAGATATTATTCAGAGTTATTTAATACACACAGAAATGAACACTGCAATTTTAGCATTGCCTTTGCTGGGTCCAAATACAGTGTATTACAGAGAGCTGTGAGATCAAGGGAAGAAAGGTTTTCCTTCTAGAATACATTTGCTTCATAGATTGGACTACTCCAGCATTTTCACTGTTACAATGACATAGTCCATGTTTCTTATTCAAAGTATCTTAGAAGTATGGTAAACATCCCTTAGATAAAGAGCATATAGTAGTTGATTAAACCACTTTCTACATACTTGCATTTTAAAGTCGAGTACCAGTGAAAATTTGCTCAGTACCACTTTCCTGGCTGCTTGAGAAGACTTTCAGGTTACGAAATCTGCTTCACCTCGTGGTTCCTGGTAGCAATGATAGAACATTTATAAATTTAATACAAGAATTGTGAATTCTCTAGGTCTGTTCTGTGCATGGGTTCACTCTCCTTTTCCACAGCACACACAGGCATCGAGCTGGCTCTGATTGTCTCTCCCTCTGTTCAGCACAGTTTTGATACCCAGTTCAATGCTCAAAGCCATGGGTCAAACTCCAAAACTCTTGACATTGCTTAAGCTGGGATTTTTTTTTTTTTAAATAACTTCAGATATCTCACTTCCTTTCTTTATTTTTTTTTCCTCTCCAGAATATTTAGGTCCATCTGAGACTTATTTTCAAGCTTTTATCTATATGAGTGATGAACACTTTTCTTTTTTCTTTTTTTTTTTTGTTCTTTAATGAAAGACAATATTCTCATGCAATTGCTTACTGTGAGCTGTAGCCTTCAGAAAACCAGCAAACATCCCAAGAATCAAAGCAAAATATGGGTGCTGCCATCAAAAACTTCTTTTTAGGCTTTTTATGGGGAAACTGCATAATCATGAAGGGCAAGAAAAGGTGTTAGTAAGTCATGCAGAGCTTTATGGTGGGAATAAGAGGTATGGTAGCAGAAGCTTTCTGATGAACAGAAGGCACAGAGTAGAAAATATGTTTCTGTCAGAGCCATCTGTTGTGGATCTCCCCAGGCTCAGCTGTGGATATGAGTGGAGATGTCTGTAGATGGAAGAATTATGTGCTGGTAAGAACATTTAACTTGTATATATAGATTGGAAAGTTATGTTACCAGTAATTCTAAAGTCCTCGATAAGGTCTGCGTGTTCTGCTACAAGGTCACTGTATCAGCCAAAGGTGATCCCGCTTTAAACTTACAATCCTTACAGTGTTACAAAGGAATGGCTGGTCAAAGCCTATCTTTGATCAGGTGATTATTTATTGGTTAAAATAAGTCTGTAACTGAGGTTTGGGATTCAGCTCAGCAATTTTTTTTGTGTGTGAAATAAGACTTGGTGGAGTGAGTAGCTCAGGAATTGTAATGTGAAGGAGGCTTGGAGTTAATTTAAATCAGAAGTGTGTTTTATTTAAGAGTTTTCTTGTGCATTGCAGACACAAAGGTAAAATGATAGTGAAGGAAACTTGACCTGTCTGGCAAAAAAATCATCTACAGAAAGTGTTTAAGAGTGAGAAGAAACCTGTCTCTAATGGAAAAGGAACTGACAGTTAGGAGAGATAGGTCTCAAAGGTCAGAAAATGCAGAGATAAACCAAAAATGTTCAAAAACCTCAGTGAGCTGCACCTCACCAAGAAAATGAAAATAAATAGCAGGAGGTACTATATTCTCTGAAATAAAAACAGAACACAAAGGTAAGAAATGTGGGAACTGCTGGCTGGCAGGCAGAAATGAAAGGTTAATCCAGGTATGGCCCAACAGAGAATGAATCCTGTTCCAGGATGTGGGAAAGGGGTAGTGCTGGGATGTGAATGAGGATCGCTGGGTGATGGAAGTCATCCTTTCCTGAGGTAAATGCAAAACAGAGGGCAAAATCCTACAGCATTGTGTGATTGTGCCCGAGGCATGAAGCAGCTCTGTGACTGCTGCAGCCCAGCAGGTGGGAGGCAGACCTGGAGCAGGCACTACCTCGCTGCCTCAGTGCAGCGCTGGCGGGGAGATGACGTGCCTGATGCCAAGGCCTATGGCTCTGGGAGAGCAAGCAGCCCAGAACTGACTGGCAGCTCGAAAAGGCCTCATCCGGTTTTGAGCTGTCTTTAGTAAACACCTGAGGCAAGGCTGGCTTCATCACCCACTCGGAAATGTGGGAAAGTCGGCTCCAGTCTGGGCAAGCAGCGAGTGACACTTCCTCACTCCCAAAGTGCGAGTTAGGCAGATGGCCTTAAGCAAACAGAAATTTTATTGTAGGGTTTAAACATATTGAGAGGGAAAACCTGAGCAATCTGCCACAGCAGGGCAAACACTTCAAATAATTTACTGGCAATAATCCTGACCACATCTTCTCTGTTACTGGGACATGGGAGCTGGTCCCTTTGAGCTGCTCTGGCTCATTTATTGGTGGATGAGCTTATCTGTCATCACTGCTTAGCACTCCTGGCCTCACTGCTTTCTGAGTCCATTCTCAGGCTGCAGTTTTACCCAGCTTCTGGCATGGCCTGGCCTTCATCCCTGCCCTTCTCAAGAATGCTCCTCTCTTTGCCCCAGTATTCATGTGTTTTGGGAAAGCTAAAGGACAGCAAGACCTATATGGAGTCCTTGCCAGTACAGGGAGATTCTTCTGAATGCTCTTTACCTTCATTAAGAGTCTCTCAGGGTCTTTGGAAAGAAATGCCACTTGCATTAAATGAACCTGTGTGTTAACCCTATTAAAGATTTAGTGAAAAACAAAACAAACCAAAACAAAAGTAGGATTGAGTGATGTCCCAAATGTTACTTCTCTCTATCCTGACACTTCCCCTGCTTCCCAGGAGATGTTGGCAGAGTGCTTGTCTTCTGCTGGCACCTCTCCTGCTGCCATGTCCAGAGCGGATGCTGCTTTATGGCATGAGCAAAAGGCAACCCCCCCACCCAAAAAAAAACCAAAAACCAAGAAGTGGAGGATGGAGATAATCACACCTCAGTTGGATTTTGTTCTGTATAAACCTCAGAAAATATTTTAAGAAATAAATGTAGATTAAAAAGCAAATAAAAACTGGACCTAATCTATTTAGAACTAAGAAATTGTCTCAGCTAGAAATTGTTGAGACAGAGCGTGCCTCACAAGAACTAGTATTTGAGTGATGGATGACAGAGGTTTAATCCTGATGCTGTAGAACAGAGAAGGTTGCTTGATTACAGAAGTAGAGAGCAATAGTTTACATTTCTTGTAAGGGCAGCCTTGGGCCCACTCTGGTTTGAGTTTTTCCTTTGTGACCTTGGTGCAAGAACTAGGTGTGTGCTTGCAAAATCTGCAGATAATATAAAGCTAGTACAGCTAATATAGACCAGAGGAAGACTTGATTATTATGCAGGAAAAATTAGATGACCTTGTGAAACAGCAGAATAGAAACAGCATGAAATTTAATAATCCAAAGTGCAAAATCATGCCCTTGAAGACTAATCACCAGAACTTTTGCTGTAGGAAAGGGGTTCATGAACCAGAGGAGGGAGAGATGAGCAAACTGATTGACCATAGGATGGCCATGAGCCCCTCTGCACTATATGGCTGTGAAAGCAGCTAAGGGTGCTCCAAAATGTACCTGGCATGATTTTGTAGGTGATTTGTGAAAGAATTAGTAGCAGAGTAGAATGTATTGAGCTTGGAAGATCATATGTGTTTCTGCTCATATATATACTTTAACAAATGTGGAAAACAGTGGCTATGTACAAGTAGGGAAGGTCAAAGAGGGCAGCAGTGATTACAGTTTCTGTGTTACGTGTCCTTTATTCTCCTCCCTTCCCTCAAGCTTTCATACAAGATTTGCCTTTCTGTGTTTATACTGTCCTTACTGAGTTATTCCTATCCCCTAAGCAATATCTGAGTCACCTGAACAGATGAAGAACTGAATTTCCCATTCCACTGGTGTATAACTTTGTTGTGGGGAAAGGAGAAATGTTTACCTTCTTTCTATTCATTTGAGGTTGGCTACAGAAAGAAATTAAGGCAAGTATGTAGAGCCTTCTTGTTGTCCTGGGAAATGAGCCTGTGCCTGTAAGCCATGTCATCTTTGCCTGTTTAGGTCTGAGCTTACCCATAGGACTAAGCAGGAGTGATGGAGATGCCAGCAGCATCCACATTATGGTGCTGGGTATTGGCAATGACAGCTCAGTAGTCAAGTGCTGGTCCATCCACATTCTTCTCTGCTCTCTCTTGCAGGCCTGTTGCTGAGGCAGCTCTTTGTTGGACTTTGCTGAGCTACTCCACATGTACATCAGTGCAAGGGAAAGAAATCTTCAAGCTCAGTGTAAGGTTTTCAGTGCACTTCTGGCATTTTCCTCCTCTTCTTTCTCCCTTTCATGTCTTCTGGACCCGTTTGGGGTCAGAAGGAGGAAAGGAGATGCTTTGGTGTATTGGTCAAAGTGAGCTTTCAGCAATTCCCCTCCCATTGAGCACTCTAATCTTTGAAAAATATCTTGCGGTAAGGACAGGCTGTTCATTTTCCTCTATGCACAGTTTGGCTTGCCCTGTGTAAGCAGAGGCTATCTTTAGCCTATCATCGGTCTTTTTTATGAAGAGATATAAAAACTCTTGCAGCAGGAGTTGTCTGGCTCTGAGACTGGGTGAAAGAATGAGGCTATGACAGACTGCTTAGCTGGTCCCACCATTCAGAGCCATCTGCTTGCCAAGATTTCTTAACTATGAAGAAAGAGGCAGACACTGCCCTTCTCAGTGGTGGTATGTCACTGTATGTATTGAGCACCACTCAGAGATCAGGAAGGTCCAGATAAAATGAAACCCAAACAATTAAAATAGACAAATAGAAGATACTTTGTACTGTCTGTGGTTTTAAAATAATCCCTGTAGTTGTAAATCATCAACAAAATGTACTAGTTCTCTTGTCCTAAATGCAAATCAGCAAGGCTCTCCCATAATTTTTTTGGACCCCATTAATGAGTACAAGCAGTTTAAGCAGTTTACTTTATGACCATATCTCTCCAGTTGCTTATGCTGAACATAATTTCTTTTCCTGTTGCTAGCTTTGCAACAAGTCCCAAGAGTTATTTACAGCCACCTTAGTTTTATCTAATTTAGCAGCTTTGTGTTGTCAGCAGTTTTGCCATCTCATTGTATTCCCTCTCTTCTTGGTCATTAATAAATAGATGGGGCCAGAGAAAGAGTGGAATTAATCCTAGCAGCTATCCTCTGGTACAGTCCCTGCGGCATTGCACTCTTACCACCTTTCCATTCCAATCATCTGCCATTCATCCTCATCCTTTTCTCTCTCTTTAACCCACAATAAAGACCTTATCTCCTACCCCAGGGTTACCGAGTTTCCTTAAAAGCCTCATGTGAATGATATTATCAACTGTCTCTGTAAATGCATATCCCGTGATTCTCTTTTAGTCAATATTTTGCTAACTCTTTACAATATTTGAATGGGTTAGGAACGCACAATTTATCCTAACTGATAAGTACATCAATTTATTTTTGCTGATCTGTGCTGACTTGCAATTTATTAATCCTAATTTTTTTCTCTTTCTCCTACATATCACCTGTAGATGTTTTATAAGTATTTTTAATGGTTTTCTCAACTATTTTCTGCATTAATGAATTAAGATTCACTAGATTTCAGTTCTGAGGGTCAATCTTAAGGACTACTTTAAAGATTGCCACAGTGTTGGCCATCTTCCAGTTCTCCAGCAGAGTAGCTGTTTTAATGATGAATTACATATCTTTAATGATAAATTACAGTAGGCTGAAATTGTGCTTAATTCTTAGGATTTCCTCAGAATCTCTGATGAATTCCATTTGCTACCACGAATCACTGGAACATATCTTTCTGGAATAGTTACACCACTGATATTTTTAATATCTTTTATCTAACATGGCTTTCACATCATTCTATGTAAGTTCAAAGACTCACCCCCAGCCCTTCTTTCCTGACACCCAAATAATTAATTTACCTTTGCTGCAATATTTTCTCACCCTCTGCTTTCTCCTTTTACACGCAGGAGTCTACTAAGCTTACATATAGTAGTCAGCTTTCCATATGTGAGTTACTTGCATCGCTTATTTGTCATCATGTGTTGACTGTTTTTGTGTACTTTCTGAGTTTTGTCTTACTGTATGAGTTGTATCTTGGCTGCCAAATCATGCATTTTATTTGCATTGCATTAACTGGATATTTATTCCTGAAAGGTGCTTTGGGGATCAAAATTAATCCTTGCATTTTCCATTTAATTATCCTGTGCCTTCCCTTGTTTCTTTCTTCTGAACTGTGGAGATCTGGTTATAAATAACTTCCACTCTAAAGTTATGAATCATCTTTTAAAAAAATAACTATTTCTCTGGAAGAAAACACCATGGTTTAAATGCTGATATTTTGCTTAAATGAGTTAGCCTGAATATTATTCCATTCATCCATACTTGTAATTCTCCCATGTTTAATGGAATTACTTGTGTAAGTAAGGTTTATCATAATTATTCTCATCGTAATTATTGTACTTGAGACCATACTTTCTGAGCCAAATCTTGTTAATAAGCTAACAAACTTCATTAAACATAGCATTTCCTAATATTTAATCATTTTGATCCACAGGTATGTGGTGTGTTTACAGCACTGAATTTGTTTTTCTGGGCTCTAGAATTTGTGTGCTCACAGTCAGTTTCTCCTGTACATTCTGAGTTCTTTTCAATGATTTAGGTGGCACACTTTGACTCCTATCTTTATTATCCTCTACAAAAATCTGACTCTCTTTTGAGAATCCCTTCTATTAAAATTACTTACATTTGCTTCATTTCTTGCCAACTTGGTATTTGTTTCTCAACCATCCCTCCTGTATCTCTGCCTTTCTGTTACTTACACATCTGTGATATAGCATGCCTGCCTCCTGAATCCTCTTCTCCATTCAAGAAGAAAGCACTGATGTTATTTTAGATGTTAAATTTATCTCTTAAGGTTACACTGCAGTTAGAATTCAAACCCAAAGATGCAAGGAGTTGCCAGCTTTTGTTTTGCCATCAGTGGTGGCACCAAAGCTATTGGCTGCCATCTGTCCCTATTAACAGTCTAACTCCTATAGCCAAGACAACATGTTAAAATACAGAATCCCTGTCTTTACATGTGCCTGAATAAGTAATGATAAAACTGCAAGTGATGTTCATGAGAAATATCTAGTGCTCAGACTTTTGAAAAACAGACCACTTAGATTAAGACTAATCAAGTGTTTTATGGTGAAATCATTTTCTGCTAGAAATAACTCAAGAGTTGGGTACTCACTAGCAATAGAGATAAGCCAGGAAGAAGCTCATGTAATCAGACGAAGCAGGTACTTGAACCTGGTCCCCCTGGCCCTATGTGCTTTTTTACTATTAAGTGGACGAGGAGTAGGATCTAAAATATGTGTTAGAATTTGTCAATAAATTATCATTTTAAAGAAAACATAGGCCCAAATGTTTGTCTCCCTTCTGTTTGTTCCAAAAGGAGAAGAATGTAATTTATTTAGTATCGTGTTCAGTAATGACTTTGCTGCATTAATTAATGGAGAATTTTCATTTTGTGGCTTAAAAAGAAACACTAAAATTGCACACATTTTAAAATAGATGAAGTATGTTTACACCCTGGAATTGCCAATCAAATTTATTACCAGACTGTTGGTTCTAGCTCTTTAGAACTGAGGTTTCTTTTACTAAATCTGTAGGACTAATCCAATGAAGACTAGGCTAACATGTAGTGTGCAATTCTTCTTCCCAATGATGCAAGTCAGGTCCCCCTTCAGTTGCAGAAAGATTTGGTGAGACTGGCACAGGGCATGTTTAGTCTCTGCAATGAGGCAGGGTTCAGAAAGCCCCCAACTGAAATGCCAGAGTGCAATGCTTTTTAAACTTCCTTCCTTGGATCCATGTCCCAGCAACACAGCATCTGAGCCAATGAGTCTTTACAGATCTCCCAACAGAAGAGGCTCAGGTGTCTATACCAAAGTGCAGACAGGCTCCTCACCTTCTCTCTAGGCAGTAGAAATCTGAGATCCTTTAAGAACTAAGTCTGATGATGTGTTAATGCTACTGCACAGTGCTATGCTACTTGAAGGCCTTCTTAATTATCTGATAGACCTGATAGAGTCATTGAAGCTATTCCAGTTTGCCCGGTATATATGCCTTTGGGTATGAAAACTGCACAAATCAAGCTTGAAAAGACCATTATTTGTTAGGCAGTGTAAGAAATCCTATGATACTTTCCAGATATTGCAGAAGTAATTAGTGTATACTAGGAACTGTTAAATTTGTACCTTTGAGGTCACAAGCATGTTTTAAGCTACTTTTTTCTCTCTCTGCCATGCAAGAGCCAAAATCTGACTTTGCTCAACTGAAAATTAAATGTATGTATGGCAGATACTAATATTGTGTTCCCCTTCAGTCTCACTCATAACACACCAGACAGATAGAATTTCTTTGAAATTGTCTGTGAAGGATTTGGGGAATTTGTTGATATGGCCGTTTGTGTCCACAAGAAAAAAAGCAGAGCCCAGTACCACGTGTCTGCTGTTCTTCCTGAAAGAGTGGGGTCTGGGGATGTGGTCTGGATCTGGTCCTTGATCCCAAGTTGCCTGAAATCTCTCTACTGACTTCAACCACCACAGCAAGATGTAAATGTCATCATGCAACATCTGTGTCAAACCTTTGAGAACAAAATGTTCGCTAAAATGGCACTTGCTTTTAATGAAAATAAAGCCTGGAGAATTCCTTGAGCCTCTCGCAGTCATTAGTAAATTCTGCTGTCAAGTATGGATTTGTTCTGATTTGATTCTCAGCTACTGGGTTTTGTTTTCCCTTTGTTTACTACAGCAGGGAATTTTCTGCTATGAGAAATCCACCCTCCACTTTGATACTTTCAGGTCGAATTACCATATTACATTAGATGGTGGAAGAAGAAAAAAAGTGCACCCACTTTCATTCAGGGACTCACAGTCCAGACAGTATCTGGCTCCAGTGAGGGCTGTGTAGAATTTTTCATTACAAGAGTAAACCATACCAGATTAAGGTCTTCCCATTCCAACTTTGTTATCATAAATATTTGTGATAGTTATGCTGATCCATTTTTTAATAGGGGACAATACTTCAGATGGCAAAATGATTAAAACACAGAGCACACTTGGGTCAGGGTAGTTTACCTCTAATCTTGTCTAATTGCCATTGCGGTCTGGAATGACAGAACTGAGATAATTAAATCCTGATCATGAACTGTCCACTTCTTACTTCATATGGTTTCACGTGCCAAATACAATGCCAGCACCCCTAGCTGACAATTTCTGTAAAAAGACATTTTTAGGCATCATCATGTGTGAAGGCTGCCAGCAAGGCAGTCTATCACTTCTGCCTTACATCAAAGGGACGTACACCCTCTTGGAGGAAGAAAATAAAGCTCATAGGAAAAACAAGGCTCTAGAAAGGAAGGCTAATGTGGACACCTCACAACTCTGAAGATTCTAAGTTCAAATTTGGGAAAAAGAGAGCAAGGTCTGCAACTTCCAGCTTTTCTTCCTTATCCTTGAATCAAACAAGAATCTTCGGAAGAACTTCTGAAAAATACCTTCATCTCTACCTCTCATTAATGTAATTGCCTCCATTTCTATTTTTGTACTCAGAATGCAGCTATAGCGACAACTCTTCAATCTCCCCCATTCCTGATGCTGCTTTTCCACTGCTGACTGCACCAGTTCACTTGCCAAAACTGCAACCTCCGATGCAAGATGTGAAGTATCCTCAAGTGAAGGTGATATAAAAAACCAGGAAGACGTGAAAATTTAAGAGACGTAAAGTGTGTTCTGTGAATAGCTGTAGCCTTTGTTTCACAGCTCTGTTTTCTGCTGGTAAGTAATTTTTGCAATTACAAGTGGGGCAATATCAAATCTGTATGAAACATTCATAATTGTAACTAAAATGGGTGACAATCTCCTCATCTGATTGCATGCTTGAGAGGAATGCCTTTGATGCCAAGGCTCTTTAACAGGGCTGGTACTGTCACGGTTGGGTGTGTAGCTTAGTCAGTTTGACAGTCTTTACTGGGTCTTTGCCAAGTGCTGCTTTTAAATCTAAAGATCTCCTAGGCTTTCCTGGTCAGAAAGGCAAAGTGCATTTCTGAGAAAGGAAACCTGCAGCCTGCAGGATGCTAATACAGGCACCAGTTCTTGCTGAGGGGAGGGTGCGAGACTGACTAATTGCACAGAGAAGATTAGCTAAGGAGTGAGTGTGCATGCAAGCTTGTGCATGAGAAAGGGGGGAAGGAGCAAGAGCACCTCTTTGAGGGAAAGCTGCTAAAGGGCTGAAAGCATTTGGGGAATTGGAAGAGAAGACTATGCAAGACAGGAGCTGTGAGGAGACTAATGAAGCAGCAACAGTAAATCGCCTGCTTTATAGAAACAAATAGAGGTACTTATGTTTTGGAGAGAGAAGATGCCACAGGAGAAGTTCCCAGATCTGGTCAGGAAGCTGGCAAAAAAAAACCCCTCTCTCATAAACACCTGAGGTTTACTCAAGAACAGCATCTGAGCCTTGTTCGTCGCTGTTGAATCCATCATTTAGGAAACAAGTGAAAATGAGTTTGGTGGTCTCACCTTAGTCCCCCATGGCATTTTACGCATCACACAACAACTGTACGGTTTTTACACATGATTGCTTTCATAGACAGAAAATCTGGATCATAATGATATAATGGTGCAGACAGAAGTCCATGTTGAATGATATTAACAGAAACTGCTGCATTATAATTTGCCTGCATTTTTCCTGACTGTAACTAATAAAAGCCCTCATCCCCAACAGTATCCAATTTACTCAAATTAAAAAGCTTCTTCTCTATGACAACACACTATTCTCCTTGTTCCACTTCAAAAAGTATTCATTATGGAACGTCATGTTTTACAAATATTTTTCTGTATAAATACTGCATTAAAGAGCTATAACGTTAAGTAAACAACCACATGTGTCTCACAATATAAGGAACACTGTTTCCTGTACTCTCAGAAAAAAAACTTGCATCAGTGTTTCATAAGTAGGTCAGTGACGATTCCGTATGATTTCTTAAATTCACAGCGACTCTCCAGGTTCTGGCATAGGAATATGTGGGTAAAACTATTGTGAATAAAATATTCATGTTTTTCTTTAAAAATAAATAGACCCAGATAAGCTGCAGCAAGAGAGGTAATGCTTTCCCCAGTGCAGGATTGTCATCTCCATGCTTTAAGAGCTTTACTTGGTTCAGTTTATTAGCACATAATTAATATGAGCATAATTACTATGAGATTCACTTTGCAATGAAATCATTCATGAATTTGAGACTCGTAACAAATCCTTTAGCTCTTCATTTGGCATGAAAACCATTGCAAATATTAGTCATTATTCAGAAGACCTACTAGTAGAGGTTTTGGTGAGCGAGTTGTCAATATTGTGATATTTATTTAATCCAAACACCTAATTGAAATGGAAACAATGATGACCAGAAGGCTGTTTATATACAAGCCAGTTGTATTACAGAGCATCAGAGTTGTGCTCCTGCTCATGTGACTAAAGCATGGGAGGCTCATCTGGGACATCATCACCAGAGCCATTCCCCCTTCGAGGAGATTTGGTTGCTGAGTCGAAGGTGAGCTCCTCGGAAAGTCTTTTCACTCCTACTTGGACAAACTGATGTGTAATATTGTTGATATGTCCATTGCTGTGGAACTACAGGATGTCAGTTCCTCTTAGAGTTTTATTAAAGAGAAAGTTATTCCACTGTCGATGTGGTAATATCTATGACCAGTTGATATTCTAAAGAAAGTCACAGGAGAAGTTCCATAGCCAGTGCAAAAGATTAGTTGTGTCTTTCACAGATGTTTCCTTGAGTAGTCCCACCTTTAGCATTTGTGGAGATAGGAACTATTTTAGCTCACAAAAAAACCAAACCAAACCAAAAGATACCTCAGAGACATCTGGACTCTGGAGACCCTTGAAAATTGCTGAGAGAGGTGAAAGTTAATATCTGAAATGGGCCTCTGGAGACAGAGACCTTGCTTAATATAGAAAGCATTGGAATACTGTGCTTCCACCAATGTGTGGTTACTATGGATATGTATATGCTGCACGATTTTCTTAGGTCTGTCACCCTTTGCCATGTGTGGAGTAGATTATGGCGAGCCTCAGTATGAAGTGCATATAGATCTCTTGGCTAAAAATATGATTTCCATCAAAAGGAAGAGCATTCCAGTCAGCTGAAGGCATAAAACTCCTTTTCTTTTAGGTATTTCCAGAACATTCAGATTTAAGAAGGCACATGCCCAGAAAGACTGCAAAACTATATCTCATCAGAAAGTGATTCCATGGGTAGAAATATATATTAGGTTTATCCAACTATTTGAGAGATCTAATCATCAATATTATAGTTTCTGTATTGTCAGAAATTCTCATGTTGCTGTTCACTTCTTGGCTAGCTGAATTACGTCACTATTGACATCTCACATGGCAGAAACACAGTTCTGTATGATGTGTACAATATCTGTCCTAGGCTCCACGTAAAGAGGGGATAGATAAAGTGGGCTGGATGGTGTTCTGAGTGATTTTTCATGTATGTGACATGAAGATGAGTAGCCACTCCCTGGAGATCTATTGAGAGAGCAATAGATTATCAAAAGATTGGACTCCACTTGATTTTACATGCTTCCTCCACTCTGGCAGCCTGGGCTAATGGAAAATGTCAGTGTCTACGGGCAGATGTAAAGCATTCATTTTGCCTCTTTTGGTTTGTTCGCTTGTGTGCCTAATTCAACTGGTGCTGGGGCTCATTATACACCATTATTGCTCTAGATTTTGAACCTATTCTCAATTGCTTCTGGTTCAGTTATCTGTAACCAATGTGATTGAAATAGCATGAAAACAATCACCAATGTGTGGCTGCTGCCCATTAACTCTCCCAAGGAAACATGCAATTCGTTAGACTGCTCTGGCAGACAGCAGATTTCATGAGTTTAGAAGCACAGTTCCACGTCACCAACAGGCTGGAAACAAAGCTTTCGTGCAGAAGATGTGCTAGGCTGATTAGGATGGGAGTGGGATCACAGAATCCCACAGAACCACAGAATGGATGTCACTATTTCCTCTGCCTATGCAAGATACAACATCAGGGACACTGTGTGACCACTTATACAGCTGATACCAGAAGCAGGATTCCTTTTTTTTGGTTTTCAAACCAGTTCCAATGGGCAGTGGCTGTGGAAGCACCTCCTGTGGGATTCTACTGGCTCCACCACGTAGAGAGGAAGCCCATAGCTCTTCCAAGGGCCATGTGGGTGTTGGGCCACGCTGAAACCACATTCTAATGCCCACATTGTGTATTTGGGTTGAGAGAGGGATTGCATTTTCCTCCTTGTAGCTTTAGACACACATCTTCCCTTCCTCTTCCCCCCCCCCCCCTTTTTTTTTTCTTTCTTTTAGCAAAGACAGTGTTTGCTTTGCATACTGCTGAGAATCTCAGCTGGTTAATCTGGCCTGGAAAGACGATTTACCTTTGACTCCCACGGTCATTTTTGGAATAAAGGAAAAAAATGGGAAAAAAATCCTTTTCTCTTTTGAAATTACAATTGGGAAAGATTTATAAAGGTTACTTGTGAATATTTTATTATTTGTAAAGATTGTAAGGTATGTATTTGGGGGAGGTCAACAAACAACACTGGAATCATCAGCTGACATCAGGGTCTTACTGACATGCATGTGAAACTAGAAAAGAGAAATAAATTAAACCCCAATCTTTTATTCTGAATAATCTGTCAAACTGGCAACAAGACATTTCTGCCTTGCACGTTGGGAGTCTGTGAAAGGCAAGGGAAGAATAAGGCTATTCTTAGCCTCCTTGATAGGCACACAATGTAAGGCACAGAAATGTCACTTGCTGGGGGAAAAGGGTGGGTCGTTAAGGAACGGAGGACGGGACCGCTGTGCAAAACCGTCCTGCACGGCGCGCAGGCGGGAACCTGCGCTGACGGCCCCGCACACTCCCATCTTAAGCCAACTACTGGAAACGTCCCAGTTTCTTTTCCACCCCCACGAATTATTTTTACTCGTGCTCAAAGATCAGGCTGAGGTTCCGCCAGAACCTAGACGGCGTTACCTAGGGACGGGAATCCAAGTGGTGACTTCAGCACGGGCTGACTCCCCGAAAGCGCAGAGGCTGCCCCGCCGGCTGTCCGGGGAGCGCCCCGGTGCGCCGGCAGCCCCCGCCCCGCCTGCCCGCCCAAGCTACCCCGCGGATCTCCACAAACTTCTCGGCGGCGCCGCGGAGCTCCCGGCTGCGGCTCCGTGCGACCCGCGCCCGACGGTGCCCCGGCGGACGGGGCG
>WBNH01006634.1:115820-519757 GCA_013401255.1 Urocolius indicus | reverse complement strand
GGCGGCGGCTGCAGCGTCTCTCCAGCGAGGGGCCGCGCCCGGTGGCGGCGGGGCGGGGAGCTGCGGGGCACGGGCGCGCCGCCTCCGCCTCCCGGCTGCCGCGGCCTCGCTCGTAGGGCGGCGGCGAGAGCGGTAACGGCAGCGGCGGGGCCCGGCGGGCTCCCCTCATTGTCTGCCCGCGGGCGGAGGGCCGTGCTGCCCGCCCGTCCCCCCGCCCTCGCCTTTGTGTGCTCCGCTCCGCTCCGCTCGGGCCGGCGGCGCGGCGACCGCCGTGATGCGCGCTGCGGGGTGGCGGGGGGTCCGCTCCTCCCGGTGAGAGGCGGGCAGGGACCCAGCCTCTGCCCCGGAGGTTTTTCACTTGCAACACACGGAGAAGGGGGACTATGGACTGAGCGCATCGGTGTACCATGGAGTCCGGCATCCGCTTGAGCGCGCTTTGCCTTCTCCTCTGCCTGGGGCCAGGTAGGCGGACGCCGGACCCGCCGGGAGGGCAGCCGCGGCAGCGTCGCGGAGGCGATGCCCAGCTCCCGAGGCGGTCGCAGGTGTTGGGGAGCGGCGAGGGGCGGGCAAGGGGCTCGAAAAGTTGCCGTGGCGGCGGATGGGGTAACGGCACTTTCTGGGTCAGTTGCAGGCTTTGGCGTCGACCCCTCGCTGCAGATCGACGTGCTGTCCGAGCTCCAGCTGGGAGGCTCGGCGGAGGGCGTACGTCAAGTGCCGGGTCTGCACAACGGGAGCAAAGCGTTCCTCTTCCCAGGTACGGCCGGCCCGGCTCGCCCGGCCCCGCTCAACTTTGGCCGTCGCGGTCGGGCTGCTGCGCCGCGCACGGGTGGCTGCCCGCCCCGCACAGCGAAGGGTTTGCCCACTCCTGAAGCATCCGAGGTCCTTTCCCTTCCGTTACTGCCTGCTTTTCTTCCACTCTTCATCTTTCCCCCCACCTCTGCTTTTTTTTCCTCTTTTTCCGCCCCCCCCCCCCCCCCCTTTTTTTCCCCCTCCCCCCCCCCCCTCCCTTTTTTTCCCCCCTTGCCCCCCCCCCCCCCCCCTTTTTTTCCCCCTCCCCCCCCCCCCTCCCTTTTTTTCCCCCCTTGCCCCCCCCCCCCCCCCCTTTTTTTTTCCCCTTTGACTGGTAGACGCTTAATTAAAGTACAGCAGGAACGGAGATGGCAGATGGCTTATTTTGTGAGTCGTGGGGTGCAGTGATGAATAATAGCACCACCCACTCTTCTGCTTTACTTGAGAAACGCTAAACATACCCCGGTTCCAGCTAAGGAAAGTTTCATGTGAATCGAGCAAAATGCTGAAATGAAGTGCCCAGGAGGAGCGAGGCAGATGGCTGAAAAGAAGAATACCCTTTTTGACCAAGGGAAAGCGGCCCTTGTGAGCTGCTATGTCATACCCTTGTGAGAAACAAAGAATGAGTTTTGCTCTCCTCTAGTGTTTATGATTGTTTTGTTATTCTTACTGGGAATAGAAATAAAATAGTAGTTGTGTTTTGTCTTTCAAAAATACATTTAGGGGGTTTATTAAAAAATAATTAAACTTCTTTATATATTAATTCATGATGCACTGTAAAATAAATTGCAATAGCTGGTTGAATTTATTGGCATAGGTTATATAGCCTGGACTTGCTCTGTAGTATATTTTTGAATTACACTTTAATAACGTACTGATATATTAAATGAAGTTAAAGTCAAGAACACTTTCAGGAAAAAACCTCTATCTTAACCGCAAAATAAACCCAACTGTAAAGATGGCTTTTAGAATCTGAAAGATAACAAAATGCTCCTTAGGAAGATGGCTAAACAAGAACGAGGAATATGGCTCAGTACCTGGTAAAGCAAGAACACCTTTCTGCATCAGCCTGTAGTTTTAAAATAGTGGGGCTTGACGGCTGACTTCTTGTGTCATGCCAGGAGTTTCAGCTTGGATCTGAAAGCAGTTCTACTGCAACAAGCAAGAGGCTGTGTTTCCCCGTACAAGGAGAGTTGTAGTTCAAGGGAGATAAGATCTGGAAAGGGAATTTCTTTTTCATGTTTGCATTAATGAGATAATTTATCAGAAGCTAATAGTTGCCAAAGGCTGGTTTTTTGGTTTTTTTTGTTTTTTTTAAGGTGATCTCTCTAGCAGTGTTCTTCCCTGATACAGCCAGCATGTGTCACTATGGACATGAATGTGGAGATGCACAGGCTTATCCCTTCAGAAACACTGATGCACGCTGGTTTTAAACATCACTGATGGGCTTTGGACTGCAGAGGAAAGTCGTTTGTGAAGGGAGCGACTGCTTAGAATGGCAACACGTTTGTGTGACTGTGGGGTTCATGTCCTTAAATAGCTGTAATTTTTAAGGATGCTTCTGAGTTGAGGCCGCATTGTGCTGTAAAGAGTGTGACTTAGGGGGAAGTCAAAACTCCCTTTGACTTCAGTGACGACAGGATTAGGAGTCTGTAAGAAGTCTTTTTATGGTATACTTTTCTAGTGTTAGGACAAAAATATTACTGGGTAAAAGATTTTTCAAGTGCCCTCTTTGTTTGTAATCCTGAGTATACATAGTTCCTGAATGGATTGCTGTTTGAGTCATAGCAAAAGCAGATAAAAGTTTAAATTTTAACACTAGCCTTTTAATTTTGTTGGGAACAGTTGGGGGAGTAACAAGGATGAAAACACTTGGGTTTAAATGGTGACTGAAGACACTCAGTATCCCTTGGGAAGTCTTCAGTGTCCTGCAACACTGGAGATACTTTTCCTGCTATTGCATAAGATGACTGTCAATTTTCTTATAGTAAATGGAGTCCTTACTGAGCAGAAAGATTGCCAGTTCCTAACTTGCATTTAGAAATAGAGAAATTTCCTTCCTTGATCAGACCACTGGGTCCACTCAGTAATTTTTGTTCTCTCTTAGAGCTCACACCATGGGAACTCTGCTGCAATAAACGCCTCTTAATGCACACATTTGCAGTGTGTGAATTTCAGATATATGTGTGTGCTGACTTTGTTTTTTTTTGCTTATGTGCATTCTTTATCCTAGCTAAAGCCTTAGTCATAGACTCAAATGATTTACTGAAAGAGACACAAATGACTTTGAATGATCTGTGAACTTGCTGTGAAAGCTTTAACTTGTGATCCTTTGCCTTCTGGTTTCTTCAGATATTGAACCTTTGCTTGTACTATATACATATTTATGACATTTTAATATGATGCCTTTTTTGATAGATTGAATTCTCAACTGGTGCAAAGCCTTTCTTTACATATACTTAAAGCATGCAGAAAGCCTAAGTGCTGCTCTTTACTTTAGAAAGAAATTATGAAAGTGGCAGGTAAAACTGCCAACAGGTAACAGACAATTAAAGATATCTGATGGGAAAATTGTGCATGCAGATAAAGCAGAATAGTCCCTTTCCTTTTGTTTCTAGTCAATTTTGACTGCTTAATTAGATGTAGCATCAACTTTCAATACAGGAGGTTTAGCATCTAATTGGCTGTTCTGACATTCTTCTTTACATAAGTGATCAAAGGCACTTATATTTGAGGCCATGTAACACAGTAAGCAGTTACCCTCTGAAGGTATTCCATTCAAGAGCACTGAGATTGCTCTTTATACAGTTCTGATTTAGAAATAATTATAGCCATATGGAATTTACAGTTACTAGGGCTTTCTTTTTGTGTATCAATCTGCTCCATCACCGTATTAATCTTATAGAAAGTATAAGACTTGGAAAAGAGAACTGTACCCACTTCAGCAAGATTAGATGCTATAGTCTTGAATTCTAAAGCTTTTAAGGTAACTGATGGTCTTTGGTTGTAGTGTGTGGTAGCACCTGAATGCCACTGTAGTCTGGCTTTAGCTAGCTGCAGAGACTTTTCTTTCTGGAAATATGATTAGCAAAGTAATTGTAAAATGTTCCAGTGTAACTTGTGGGAAGATACAATAATGAATAGAAAACAGGAGGAAGTCTTCCAAAATGTTAGTGTTGCTATATGGGAACATCTGCCAGCTCTTCCTAGCCAACTGCAGATATTCTCATGTCAAAAATACATTGAGAGGAATATTGTTCCTCTTGTGGTCAGAGCAGCAGAAGACAAGTCAGAATTTCTGTACCACAAAGTTCTCTCTGTTGGTGGCTTTTCAACACAAGTCAGTGAAATTTTCAGTACCTTCACTTTGCCTTTGCAAAACCAGAAAGATGTGTAAATCTAAAGCCCAAATCTGGCAGGTGGATTGAAATGTAGCTACTTTAGTTGAAGAAAATTTTTGAGAAATGCTAATTGTCATTTTTATTCTTTATTTACAAATATACTGCATTATTACAATTTAAGTAGATTGGTGAAGAAGAAAGTCAATGTAGCCATCTTCCTTTGCAAGTACAATCATTGTATTACTACAAGAACACTTGTTGCATACGTAACAGCACGGAAATTTGAACAGGCAGACAAAAACCACAAAAACGGAGGCTGGAGAGAGATGAGGGATTTAGAAGGGTCACACATATCTGATTTAAGTCTCCAGAGCATAGGCTTGATGTTAAGTACATGCAAGGTCCCAGTGAAGCCTTGCAATAGGAAATTATGTTTTGAGCTGTGAGAATCTAAAGGCTGCCAGAGCAACTTGGTCTTACTTGCTGTTGAGAGTAAAGACTATACATCAGCCTATATTTGTCTAAAGAGTATACATGTAGTAATGGAGGCATCTTCCAACCATATCCAGCAGTAGTAAGCATACACTGCAAACAGCTGGCCAGCAAAAATGTAAGTCATTCGTAAAGAAAGTATGTGGCCAGGAAAAGGTATTTGTACTCCGCAAAGAGAAGGCTAAAGGGTAGACAGAAGAGTGCAGTGAAATGGTTGCAAGTACAGGAACGTATATTTAAGGAAAAGATAAAATGGATATGGCAGTCAGGAAAATGTGGGAGCTTTTGTAGCTGAATGCAGAACTTGGAAGTCATTCAAAGGATAAGATTTTTCTCAGACAGAATATGTAACTCTTACTATGGTTGCAAATAATACTCAGATATTTCTGGTGATGAGGAACAGTTCTAGAGGCAAAGTATCATATATTCTGGGGAACAAGATGTGCTATAAAACACCAATGAAATGATTTAATCTGCCAGTGGGTTGCCTGAAAGGACTCGGCAGTACTGTTCTTTGAGTTGGGGCATGCTTGCACAAACTGCTGTCAGGAAAAATACCCCAAAAATAAACCTCTTAGTGTAAATGATTTGTTACCTATTTCTCTGTGACTGGATTAGTCAATTAAAAAAAAAAGAAAGACAATATTACAATTTCTATAATACATTATATACATTAGATACATTTATAATACCTCCTCTTGGAAGAACAGTTTTTTGGCTCATGACATCATCTCTGTACATTACTAAATTAAGTAGCTAAAAATAAAGCTTTACAATTAGTGGCAAATAAGCTTCCTTTCATTATAGGAATAGGTTTTATGCTGTCTATGCACTTCTCACACACTTTTTTCCTTGCCACCTGCCATTGAAACTATGGACAGATGTTTTCTCCAGATTCCACCTGAGCCTGCTGAAAATATTACTGTTCCCAGCTGCTTGTCACTGCCTAGGAGCTAGAGGTTACTGTCCCCACAACTTTTGCAATGCAAGAGAACGTCTAAGCGTTCCTATGTTTGCTGATGACAAAATTGGCCAGCTTCAGGAATGAACCTGGCTGACTACAGTGACATGGATTAGAAACTCCCATAAAATCCCCTTTCTCCAGCTGTACTCATCTCCCAGAGGAGCAGTAACAGACAGCTGCGGAAAAGAATGCTAATGTTGCCCACTGGCATGGCTGACTGCAAGGTGAATATCTTTCTGCAGCTTTATTCTTTTTTAAATTTTTTTTGTCTTGGGAGCAAGCAGATTTCTCTCAGAATCACTGCATCCTGAAAATGAGAGACCTCCAGCACAGACATCATCTGTAGATAGTAAAAATTCCTAGAGTTTTTCAGAGAGATGAAAAAAAAAACCCTCACCCTTTAGTTTTCAGAAAGGCTGAAATAGTTGAGTTCCATTTTCAGTAAATACTGGAGTGTTTTTCAGTGTTAGAAATGCTGAGTGTAAGCAATAACTCTATGACAATGTGGTAGTCA
Source organism: Urocolius indicus (assembly GCA_013401255.1). Lineage (NCBI taxonomy): Eukaryota > Metazoa > Chordata > Aves > Coliiformes > Coliidae > Urocolius > Urocolius indicus. Next base: position 513,657 of record WBNH01006634.1, on the reverse strand, counting down.
GATCCAGATTTTGATGTACCTGGAACAAGAGCATACAGTTTCCCCCTGCTGCCCCCATCCCATTCCACCTCTGGCACATTCCAAATTCACCTCTGCACCTGTGTAAACAGCAACCATTGGAGTATGGCACTGCCAGGGTTGTGATTGAAGCTGCTGGGAAGCTTGGCTGGGTGTTGAAGAGTTGGGCTGGTTCTACTAGGGCCTGCAGAGCAGGGACTGCTGCCATGAGGACTCCCCTTGCTCCAGAAGAGCTGAATATTCAGCATCCTCCTCCTCTTGTTAGCAGTGGTAGCAAAAAGAGGTGTTGGGGAAGCATCTGTTGCTTGAAGAAACTGCTCAGAAAAGGAGGAGGTAGTATGTGAGAATCCGGCATCCAGTTCCCATCCTGAACCATGCTGGGTTTTTTAATTGAAATTTTCCTTTTTAACTTCCTACCCCTCCCTTTTTTTTTGTAAGTAGTGGGCTTTTTAGGGGCAAGGAAAGGAGGGAAGCAAAAACTAAATACTTCTGTAGCCTTTGGGGCTCTTTTTGCGCTCTCATCTCTTGCCATGTATCTTGATGTGGGATTTTGTCACCTTTGAATCTGTGAAATTCTTAAGAGCATGGATTCTGGAAGAATGCTACAGCATGGAATTTTACCTACATACTGATGTAGTCACAGTACCTTGCCTCCCCAGAGCCCTGTGGGAGATGATGCCGAGCAGCATGACTTCCATGGCTTTGCTCAGGCTTGGTAGGACCACTGATGTCTCTAGCCTCTACTGCTTCAACCTTCAACTGCTTTTTAATCAGTGAAGGTGTGACTCCATTTAGAGGAATGTTGTATGTTACTGTATTCTCATGGGCTTGACACCCAGCGCTTTGCACAGCCAGGTTTCATCAAATATCTGTGAGAAACTGAAGCCCCTGGGGATCTGTTCTCTACTGGGACAATGCTGATTCTCTAAAACTTTTCTTTTTAATAATGAGCATGTGGTTGTTCACATTAATTCAATAACCATGGTTTTTTATACATTCATTATTGCCCAAAACTATTCAAATTGATTGCTAACAGAATTTCATTTGCTTCCTCATACCTTTACAATTAGGCCTCTTCTAAAACACAAACTGCAAGCTTTTTGTGGAGGCCAGTATTATCTCAGAGGTCAACCTAGCACATTTGTGGGGAGGCTGAAGATGAGTAAGATTTGCAGCTCTGGGGAATGTATGGAAGGAAATTACATGAAGATGGTGTCAGTGTGGTGATGTGGGGCAGAGCGATGGTTGCTGCCATGAGAAAGGGCATGACAGTGGGAGGAGTGGAGGCTAAACAGTCCTCTCTCCATGTTGACATCCACATTAGGAGCAGGCAAATGCAGATGGTTGCTCACCAGACAGCCTCTCCTGGCAGCCGAGCAGGGGGCAAAGGTCTTGGCTGCAGTTAAAGATACGATGTTGACACCAGGACAGCATCTGTTCTGCATGCCAGAGAGAACGCAGTGCCAGCAGCATGTGTGCCCTGAGAAGGGGGACAATGACTCTTCTGGCCTAGCCATCAAAGCACGTCTTTCCATATTGTTGGGAGAGGGGTAGTACGTGGGAAAATGAGGTCTTGCTGCCTTTATGTAATTGCTTTTGCTGTGACATAGTTCTGTAGTTGCGAAGTGTAGCTGAAACTAGCTAGGTTAATGGTTTTTTTATGGTTTCTCCCCGCATTGCAGCATGCTTCATTCTCCATTGAGGTTTCTCTCCCCACTGCAGCATGGTTCACTCTCCATTGAGGTTTCGCAGAGGACAGCAGCATTTCCTATATATTCCCTCATTTAGATCAGTTGTAATGTCAGTTTTTTCACCTACTGTTTGCTCACAAGATGTAAGAAATAGATTTCCTACTCTCTGACTCGCTTATGTTCTTCTAGTCTGGATCCTCCAGGGCATATAGGTGCTGGCTTGGAAAAATAACTCTAAGAATGGTTAACTTCACTGTTTCCACTGTGTCTTAAGGGAGGTACAGAACTCTGCTCGTAAGTTATTTAAAATCAGTGGATAAGAGCTGGAGATTATATATAGCTGCCACAAGAAACTGTACTTCCATGTAGTGACTCTTCGGTACCCTATATTTTGTCCTGTTTGGCTGTGTGCCAGGATGCACACAGAGCAGCTGTGTTCTCCTGCCTGTACTGATAAGGTACAGCTGTATTGAGGGTGAAAAATGATTTTTTCACCTTTTTTTTTTTGCCTGTCCATGTCTTTTGGCTAAATTCCTCTATATTTTGTCTAAGTGTTTAAGAGAGGCTAATTTTTCCATCCCAACAGATCCCAACAGATTTCTCAGGAAAATCTGAGAAGAAATACAAAGAGAAAGGGTATTTTAGCTTTTTTTTTTTTTTTTTTTTTGCCTGATCATGTTTTCTATGGTAAATACTCACTTTGAATGTTCACTCAGGTATTTCAGCTAGCTGTTACTGAATTGCAAAAATGTTAAAAACTCATAGTAAATGTGTTACTTAAGTTATGGTTCTGTTTAGAGAGTGTCTCTTTTTTTTTTTTCCCCACCTTTTAAATTATGTTTGGGTTGAAAAAATGGCGTAGGCATTTTCAACATTTTATAGGAAACAAAATCCTCATTATTTGTTATATTAAACAACATTTTTGTCTTATTTAAATTTTCATTTTATTTTATTTTATTGGTGTATTTCTTTTGGAGGTATGTGATCCTGAGGACTTCAGCAAGAAATGCAAGCTTAGAAAACTTAATTTTTGTGTTGAGCCTTATTGGGAGATACGACTCACAACTTGGTGCTTTTGCAAGGTGCTAAAGCACTGAGCATGGTCTAAAAGGACAAGTAAAAGAGACTTCTGAAGACAGTGTTTGAGAGGCTTTTAGCAGATTAACATATTTGCAGAGGCAACAGCATTGCTACAATGGACTGTAATGTTTCCAAAGGAGCCATTACAATCAATATTGCTAGTGATCCATAACTGAGAACTCTTTTAGTGGTATTGGAGTGGCAATTTCCTTCTCTGAAAACATAGAGGGAGTATAATAAGAAAAAGACTTCCAGTTGTAAAGTTTCATTCTCTGTTAGGGCAATGTTTATGTGGTTTCCCCAGCACAGATGCTTGTTTAAGTATAATTACAGGATGGTAACATCCATACTGTTTATCCTAGAAAGAGAAGGAGACATGTACCAGCCTTAACTCCATGTCTGGAAGTCGATCAGTTTCTAAATACAGATGTGTAATGACCCAGAGGCGTCCTGAAGCCTTTGTGGTTTTGAGGTCAATAATCTGTGTTTTAATAACTCCCTAGGTGTGCATTTACATATTGGGCCACAGCTGTTCCAAAGTCACTCTTAAGATCTTTCTGTAACATTGGCTAATATTCCTTGAACTTGAAACAGCCCCCCGATTTTCTCAGCACCCTTTCAAGGGGTGAGGTAGACTTGGGGAAAGCCTTTTGTACCCTGGTTCAGTGATAGTCTCTTTAGGAATCTCCACATACACCATTAATGTTTGAAGTATAAGGAAAGCATGCTGTACTAAGAGATCTGGGGGCTTGAATGTTATTTTTCATAAAACTGAGATGATATCTGGGTTATTGTATTCACTCTGGGTTTCTCCAGTTCAGAAAAATATGAATGAATTGCAGGGAGTGAACAGCAACAAGCCTGATTATACAGCAAAGAGGACTAGCTCTCTAAGAAGGCATTTGAAAGAACTTGAGTGTGTACAGCTTGTTCAAGCAGTGACAAAATTATTGCATAAGTATCTAGTATTAGAAGATTCTTAGAGGTTTAAAATGAAATAATTATTTAATATTCAAAGAGCTAGAGGTAAGAGCAATGTAATGACATTGTAAATTGAGAGGTTTTAAGATAAAAGGAGACTTTCATGGTGAACTAGTGTAAATTGTGGAATAGCTGCTAAAAGGAGGTGGTGAAAATCTCCAGACCTTTGCTTTTGTAGAAAATAACATGACATAAAATATCTAGACAACATTAGTTATGTCATAATCATTGTATGACATTGAGTTAATATCCTAAGGATGTGATGAGTAACCCTGTAAATCATTCTGTACTCTGGAGATCTGGGATGCTGGAGGGATTGTTCTGGTATAGAGAGAAGCTTTCAGAAACAACAGGTTATTGAACACTTAATAATAATCAAGCTGATGCCTTTGTATTCTCCCTAAAAATGTTCTTTGGTGCAATTAATTACATTTTAGTGGTACTTGGTTAAAACAAACTTACAAGAGCAAGGAAATCAGGGCTTGGAAGCATTTCTAGTTTTAACTCATCTAAGCTTATAAATTGGGCATGGGTTTAAAACCTGATTCACTGTATCTAGCAGACACATTCTGAGAAACACAGATTCCCTTAATAACCGATTTAAAAGACAACATCTTGTAGGACAATCTGAACTCTGGTTCTCCCCAGCTTCCAGGGACCTCTTGCAATGGTAGTTTGAGTCCCACACATACTTTCTGTGTCTACCCTGCTCATATCTGAGCTATGTGTATGGTATTGGTATCCCTAATCTTTGATGCTCCTGATTCAAAATCCTTCTAGTAATTCCTTTTCCTGCCATCAAAACAGATAGCAGGTGATCACAGATTTTTCGGAGAATGTCAGTACAGCTTGCAGACTGGGTGTCCCTCCTCTCCGTTCAAGTGTGGTCTTTCTGCCACTTTCCACTTATTTCTGCTGGTACTCAAATTTTCTTTATGGTTCAATCTCCTGCCTTCTCCCATCTGCTGCTGTTTACTCTGCTTGTTGCTGGAGACCAGTGGCTAGCAACAGAGTTGTTGAGTGTATCTGATGTGCTTCAGATATAATTATTTTTCCAATGGTGGCCTCTCTCCCTCTGCTTTGCTGTGCTGTTTTTGCTGGTGGGGTAAAGGTTTGGGTTTGCTGGAGCTAAGTTGGTGACTGTGACTACTGTCTTGTGTCAGAAATTAATCTTTCATGCAGAGCACACCATGGTAGTCATCTGGGAAATTAGGACAGATCTCATATGAATACTTTCTTAAGCTTACCATTGTATTATATGGAAATAAATCAGCCTTATCACTTAAAAGTTTGGTGAGCTGGAGGCAATTAACCATAATGTGGGTAAAAAACAAACAAACAAAAAGATGTAGTGTGTTGCTCTGAGGGCATAAGAGTATCTACACCAAGCATGATTCTAATCCAGAGGTGTCCTAATGGTTTCTGATCTTCTACAGTCTGTTATTTTATAACTCAGTTCACCACTGGAGTATCATGCATTTGAGAAGCTTAAACTGTGTCAGATCTTTTGGGAGAAAGATAGTTGCTTGATCTACACCTAGCATAATCTTGACAGGGTTTATTATTGCTTTTAATTTTGTACTTCAATGTTTTTAATTGATTAGGCTTTGTTTATCTCTGGTAGCCTGATTTTTCATTTGGAAAAGTCTGACAACACTGCTTCTTCCTCCTGTCCCACCCTCGGCATAACTTGCATAACTTTTAAAATCCTGACTCTACTATATGAGTAGAGACTGGAAACTGGTCTTTTGGCAGTTCTCATATGTACCATGCCCTTATTATAGTACCAGTAGGGCTGGAAGGAAATGTGTTATTTTGTGCTTTTCAGTCTGTGTCCAAGTGTTAGCAGCATTTCTTGGTGTGGATATTTTTGTTTGTTGTTAGGTCAGTTTGACACAAAGTGCTCAAACGACACTATGCAGCCAAGCATAACTAGGTGCATAGGCCACAGATGGCAGCAGCAAGAGAAACAAGACAGGCTTGATTTTGCTCCACAGATTTCAAGGTGTTCTCAAAGCAGCTTCTAGAAAACCACTCTGTGTCTAAAAGAGGTGTGTGTGCAGGTACATATACATATATCTATTTATAAAGCCATGATAGCTGCAACCTTTTAAATGTATCTGGAATCTGTATTGAAATGAAAAACCAGACAGAAATCCCAGTGTACACTGCCTCTGTGCCCTTGTTCAAACATAACAGGTTTTTTATAGTGGTATTGGCCATGAAAAACCTGAGCAACATCATTGTAAGCAGCAGTACTTGATACTGACTATGACATGCCCTTGAAGTTTAAAGAGGAATTCAGAATACTGTTGGAATATAGACTAGGGGAAGATGGTAATCGAAAAAGATATTCCATCGTATGATTGATAAGCCAGAACCTATAAATCACTAGAAAGCATTACAATAATAAATACCTGGGGCAGAGCATAGCATATAGCACACATTTTAATTTCCTAGGAGTGGGATTTTTGTAACAAGAACAGAAGTCATCTCTTTATCTTATGTTGCTTTGTTACCACATAATAGATTCCCACTGAGTGGCACCTTCTCTCCTGGTGATAGTAACTAATATGATGACATAGTTACAGTGAATGAGATAGTATTTCTTGTGGGCAAGGAACAGTGATTTTTCTGTATCATGTATGCCTTTAAACATTCCTCATAGTACTTTTGTATGGTGCTTCCCCCTACATTGGTGTGCAAATTTCTTATATTCCTTTCATAAATGCTCACAAGTACACATTCACATTTTCTTTGGTAGTTTGGTGCCAGTTGTTTTAAGTAACAATGTAGTGTAGTCGGATCTTTATTATTTGTTAAGCAAATCTGCTACTTCAGCCTCCTGTGCTAAGAATACAGACTTTCAGTCTGGAGCTCTAAACTTTTTTAATTTCAGGCTTTCCTACAGTTATATTTCTGACGTTTTTCATTTGCAAAAGTTTTGAGAAATTGTCAGAAGTATGCTATTGTAGATATGGTTGGTAGAACCTTTAGTGTATTTTTTTACCTCTTACTTCCTTTTTGCCTGCTAAGTCCAAAGATCATGCAACCCTCAGACAGAGACCTAACATGTTTCTGGAAGAGCACACCTGATTTGTAGTGCTGCTGGTCTGTGTTACTTTACAGTAAACAATTCCAAATTGTAATCCTTGTTCATATTCCCTTTTTGCTGAAGGGAACCACAGCCAAAGGGAAGATGAGAGATGTCTAAATGTCTTAGTATTGTGCTCTGTCAAATTAAGCCTGGATGGAGGCAGGCTCTTTTCAATGATGTCCAATGATAGGACAAGGGGCAATGTGTGCAAGCTAGAGCATAAGAAGTTGCAAAGAAACATAAGGAAAAACTTCTTCACTGTGAGGGTGACAGAACGCTGAAACGGGCTGCCCAGATGGGTTGTGGAGTGTCCTTCTCTGGGGACATTCAAAACCCACCTGGACAAGTTCCTTTGTGACCTGCTCTAGGTGGTCCTACTCTGGCAGGGAGGTTGGATTAGATGATCTTTTGAGATCTGTTCCAACCCTTAAGATTCTATGATTCTGTGGTTGAGAGCTGTGATACCTAGTCCTGATGCTCAAATGGGTGTTTCCAGTGGTGTAAATCCACCACTCGTTTTCTCTGTGTTGTACGGGTCTGTTAACCAAAGATGGCCATATTGTGCTGCTGACATGCCACCATTGAAAGAATATTTCCCTGATCTGTAATCCATGTGAAAAGTCATACTAAGCAGCTGCGCTGTTCACTTGACAGTGTCACCAAACTGTTTGCATTCTGCTTGTGTAGTGGGTGACTGGATTGGAAGGAAAGATCTATCTTCCCCATTCCATGTAGCGTGGTCTAGTGAAGTATATGTATGCCACAAGGAATGATTTCCTAGCCCCAATGTCAAGATCATCTCAAGGATTTGGCCATATTTTGAAAGACCGTGATTGTATTTAGTGGCTAGGACTTGAACAATTATTTTGTGGACTCACAGTAATGTAAAGGAGGTTGTTTTCGCAGTGAAAGTCAGTAGTCAGGCTCTAGGAGGGTATGTTTGCCATTACAGTAAGATTCAGCTTGATATGACTTTCCTTGGTTTCTAGAACCAGCTAATATGTAAGATCAGAGGCTTAACCCAGGTACTGGTGTAATCACTGTCAAATTAACTTTGTATAATCGCTTTTGCAGAATGCTTCTAGACAGCTTTCAGTAGTATTATTGTCAATTTATGATGAATGCATAATGTGTTACAGTCTTGGATTTGCAAACTCTTAAAGTCATCCAAGTCAGTGTGAGGAGCTGGCAGAAATGGTTGAGGGCTTCCTATGCCTCAATTATCTCATTCTATCATATCAGGTAGCAGGTTTCCCCCCCTCTTGAATATGTTCTATTTTAATTTCATTTGCATAGTTGAAAATTTTTAATTTTCCTATAGCTCAAAAAAACCTCCAAAAGTTAAAAAAGCAAACAAGCTTAACAAACCTAGAAAAAGTTCCCCAGGGACTTTGACTGTGGAGAAGAAAAGATTACAAACAAAGCACTTTGAATGAAATCATTATCACTTATGCAAATGCACAGACTACTTCCAATTACATAGGCAAGTTAGCTTCTTAATAATAGTTTTGTTATTTCAGATCAGAAACACTGCAGCAGTATTCAGCGTATGTGTTCAGAATCTCAGTACCTTTTCCCCCTCTTGTCCCACAATGGGTTTGTGTTCTCAGCTGTGGCAAAATGACTTTAAACAACACAAGTATTTAGCTTGTAGGCGAGCCAAAGTTTTGGCCAGAAGTGATACATCTACATTTTGTGAAGATAAAAGTCAATATAGAGTCCGTATAATTAGGGTAAAAATGTACATGTGCGTATGTGTGTGTTCAGGGACAGGTCCTTCTTCTAGTGTGTTAGTCTATGGTGACTTGTGGGGACTTTGCATATGGTTTGAGCTGGAGGAAAGCCCTTGCTGGATGACGCACCAAAACTGTGACTGATATTCAGATGAGAGAAAGCTACAAAGCAGTGTCAATTGGAACATACTCAAGTACTGCAAGAACAAACTGTGACATTTCCCCCCTTGTTTTTATTTGATTTAATGATTTGGCTTCAAGACAGATTTTTGTTTCAGTTGTTTGCTTTCAGCTGAAGTACATTTTGCCCTCCTTTTCTCCTTCCCATCCATGGCAGTTCTTTATGCATACATCTTTTTTGAGGCATTCCTTTAACTGAAATAAAAAGAGAGGGACACAGAACTGGTGGTCACTGTGCTGGTGTCTAAACTACAGGCAATTTGTGGGGTACCTGTCCTAAATAATCTGTGAGGCATCCCAAGATCTTGATCATTCAATGAGGGACATTTTACTAGAGTCCTTGCTTCCAGCATTTGTAAGTTTTTGTTCTGGTGAGACCAGGTTGTACCCATTTTATAAGGAATGTTTGAGTTCATAAAGATCGAGAGGTACCTGGTTGAATTCTGACATATGATTAGATTGTAGTCCCAGTTTTCACCCAAACTTGGGAACTGGACGGTGCTCTTGGCCCCTATAGCTGACACACCCTCTTTGGGAATGGCCCCAATGGGAGTCATACAGGATTGATGTTTACCCTATATCTTGAAGTCTTTTAAACCTGAGGTGGAACTGAACACTGTCCTTCAGACTCCTGCAGAGCTTCTTCCTACAGCCTTAGAAAAATGTCAGGTTCATATGGGTTTGGAAAAGTGTATCTGCTCCTGTTTTTTTGAAATCATTGGGAATGCTTGAGAAGGGAGTGAACAAATGTATAGGAAAAATAGTTCAAAACGCTTTATCAATGAGTATCTTATGTATCAATTCAAATAAAGAGTCAGGTACATTAAAAAAAAAAAGGCAAACCTATCAACCTTCCCTCTGAAGTATCTAAAGCATAACACATCTAGCAGGGTTTTGGTCTAATAAAGGTGATTTTACTACTTTCTTTCTGTCTTCACGTTTCATTACAGGAATGCAACTCCTGAATGTGAATACACTGTGCTCTTGTGCTCTTTCAACCTTGTGAAGATTCTGCTTTTGTATTGGCTTTTCATGCTGCCACATTTACTGGGAGCAGCTTAACCTAAGTTGGTTACTTAAATAAAAACCCAATATAAACAGTGTCAGTCATTGTTTACCTTTGTAGGCTATATGAAATCCCTAGTTGAGCAAAAGATTAGTTAAAAACTTTAGTCCAGGAAAATGACACGATGTGAATACACACTTGTGACACCAATCCCAGCTAGTGTAGGAAAATGAAACAAAATTGAGCTAGCCTTATTATATTTTTCAGTCTCTTTTTAGCCTGCAGCCCTTCTCCTTTTTCTCCCAAACCACTAGAATTTAATTTGGAAAGTTTAGCAAACCTACAGTCAGATGTAGAATTGATTTATAGATGCTGCTATTAAAAGCTGATTATGTGCACATAAAACAAACCGTGGAGCTCAATTAATTAGAATGCATCCTTCAAAGACTCTTCTGCAGGAGTGTGTTTTATAATTCAGTTCATACTGTATATTTAGCTTTTGATGCACTTCAGAAACTCAAGAGCACACCCTTTGCTAAGACAGGATATCTTTTCCATTTAATAACTGTTTGTTTTTATTGTGGACTGGAAAATGTCTGTGTAACAAATAGCTTATCCTTAACTGGATTTACATGTAGTCTTTCCACTGTGCAATTTAGTACACTGCTGGTGCTGTGTATGGAAATTTTCCTCTTACTTCCAGTAGCTTGTTCAAAGCTGCTTCCAACACCTTTTTCTTCTCCTTTTGGGTTGAGGATGGGGCTAGCTAGTTAAAGCTGGCATGTTTCCTTACATGTTTATGTGTAGTTGTCACCATAGGACTGAGGAGAAGGAGTGAAAGGCTGGTGTCAGAGCAAAGAATAGAATTACCACTTTCTGTAGCACCACTTTAGACCAGTAAAAGAGGCTTTGGACCTATGGAGTCAGTCCTGTTGTCAGACTTACTGTCTTGGTTACAGTGTAGTAATTATCACCTCATAATCATGACTGCAATGACAGTGTCTGCACTTGACACCTCTAGGAAACACTTATTGTGGCTTTGGTGTTTGCTGCAAAGCTCTGACTGCCTATTGCCTTTGCGAGGGGAAGATGTGTCCTAGTTGTGGGGACTGTTGCAAGTGCAGAGTAGAGGCAGTTGTTAAGTTTGTCCTCTGAAGGCCTGACTTCCTGCAGGTCTTAATGGGCAGTGGCTTTCTTCACTAGGTTTTCAGATTGCTTTGCAATGTTAGATCTCAAAAGACTTATTTTTCTGTGCCTGTGGCCAAGTGATCACCTCATTACTAGATGCTGCAGCTGCAGCTGTGATTGACCATCACCTCCTGTTTTTGTCCTTGTAAATAGCTATCATTGCCAACCACAGTACTTGTTCATTCTGCCTTCCTGCAACCTCCTTTCTCCAGTCTGTTGTGTTGTTTTCAGTGCTTTTGCTAACTTGCATGTCTGAAGCCAGCCACATGTGTATTATTATTCCTTCCAAAGGAATTTCCATACTATAATCTTTGACTTGAACAAGAAATGTGACATGCTTTGAGTTTGGGTATCTGTGTCTTTCATCATCACTGTGAACTTCATTCTTCTATAAATTAAAGGTGGAATGTTGACACTATGGGTTTGTGAGTTGTCATGTTGTGGTCAAACCAAACACATTCAATGTTCTAGGAAAGTAAACTCAGTATATAGGTAACTTGACTGCAGACAAATTTCTCATTAAAACTAATATTTCTTGCCTTATTTTTGCACTCAAAAAAAATAAGTGTGCCTTTGGTTTTGTGTATTAGCAATGTTCACAGTATGAAGTTTTTATGTAACCGTTGAGAAACCAGAAATTATCATCTGAGATATACCATTTTGATTTTCCAAGCTATTACAGAAGAAGTCCAGTTCCACTAAAGCATTTTCCTTAGGTCTTAAAATGATCACTAGAAGCTAGATGTCAAGAACAAGCCTGAATCTGTATTTATTGAGCACAGCTGGTGATCTATCAAACACCTATGTCTTGTGTTCAAAGGCAATTAGAATGAGGGATTTGCACTGTTGTGTTAGTGTAAAAGGAATGGATCTAATGCGTCAAGGACCTTCCAGTGGTCTGTCTTTAAGAAATCCACCTGGTGCCTGCCCTGAGCAAAGGGTGATGTGCTTTGTCACAGTAGTAGTAATTCAAAAGGCTGTGTAGCTTTTTGGTACAGTATGACCTATTTGCAATACCAAAACCAAATGGCTGTGTGTTTTGGTGATCTAATAATATTCTAGCCTGACTTAATCAGGTCTTGATGCTTTTGTTTCTATTCAAAATTATAGTCTAGGGCCATGATGAATGATTATAAGGCTTTATAGACAAAAGGATGGAAAACTCTTGCTCAACCTGGTGACCAGGTAATGATTCACAGGGGTGACATGAGTAGGTCTCAAAAAAAATTCCTCTCTTGTGGGCATAAAGGGAACTCTGTGTTTCTCTTATCTTTCTCAGTGCAACATTGAGCAATGGGAGGGCCCTGCAGAGCTCCACATGACAGTAAAGGGTTTGCTTCCTTGCAAAAGCACGGGCCATCAGTAGTGCAGTGTTTGCATCCCAATAGCTCCAGTTAGATTAAAATTGTGTGTAGGAGTGGGGAGATAATTATTCATGTATGTGTTTGGAACTGGCCTTGTATAATGATAGGGGTGTTATGCATATACTTTCTTTCATCAGTCACTAATGAGAATATGATAATGAGAATATCATTTGTTAGAAATCAATGTCTCTTTCTAATTGAAAGGTTTGGATTTTATTTTTCTAAGTTAGCATGGTCTCCATGGGCTATTTTCCACTTCCAGCATAAAGCATTTATAATTTCCACTGATAAGATGTGATAATAGTTAAAACTATGAATGATGTAGGGGGATAAACCTGAGCATAACTGGGACAGAGAGGCAATCTAGCATCTCACAGTTCAGAGCTGTGCAAGGAAAGTCTGGGTTCTTGGAAAAAGGTGGTAGCTCTGAATTTATCGTCTTTATTCTTACTACCTTTTCATTGTCTTAGGGGAAACCTGAGAGAGAGACCCATTGCAGACCATGGGAGCAAAACAAAGAGCAGCCAGGGAATTTTCTGCAGTTCTGCTGTTTCCCCACAATTCTCACTTCTTATTCTTGTCTTGCTTGACTGTTTCTCTCTCCAACTTTCTTCCCACCTCTTTCTGCTTCCATATTAAATCATAAACATTGTGTGTCCAGCTCCAGTTTATGTGCATGGAAATTGACTGTATCTATTCAGTTCCTTAATACCTCTATAGATTCCTGTGTGCTTACTCTCTAAATCAGAGGGAGACTGAAGTGAAGAGACACACAAACTGTTATATGAAGGACCTGTACATCTTCTTCACTACCATGTAGGCATGGACATGTTCTTTATCAGCCCTATATAAAATGACAGGGAACCGAGAGATGATGATATAGAAATCATCATCATAGCCCTTTTTCTCCACCTTTCCTTTTCCTCTTGGCAGCTTCTGCAATGTTTCAGTTGAGGGGGAATCAGCCTGAATTGCTTTTTGGTACAGTAATAGGGTATTAATGGTGTATAGTCTTTAGGTTTGGTTTCCATAATTTCGTCATCCATTGAAGTCAGAGAAATATCTTTACCATGAAAATTTGAAAGAAATATAAAGAGGTTGTTGGAGGGACAAAAGTATTGTTATAAAGCCATAACAATTATTAAGATATAAGCAAGAAGTTTTCCCACATTCCAGTGATCTCAGCTAGCTCTGAGTTCAGTTCTCCCACTTTTATTTAAAGTTGCACTGCTCATTTTCACTGAGGCTTTTGGGACTGAGGGCCTTTCAGGCAGGGGAGCCCAGCCCCTCAGGGTAGATACTCTTTTGACTACGCAAAAAGGCATGCAAATATAGTTTGATGATACCTCATCAGATCTTCTGTCATTATTCAAAATGAGATTTCAGTGTAGACATGTGAAGTGTAAACCTGCTTCTATGTAAACATGCAATGTGTTTGTCTGCTCAAAACTACTCTCTGTAAGCTCTCAAATGATAATGAACATGCAGCAGAGAAGGATGTTGGCTGGGTTTTTCTAAGCTGACCCCCAGCCTTCACTGCAAACAGGATTGGAGAATGTGCTTTGCATCTTGGAATCAGTCTCTATAGTCTTAAGTGGGTTCCACATCTGCATTTTCCTGTGTTCTTCTCTATCTTGATAGAAAAGCTGCTACTGAAGGCTGCAGTGTGTGAGGATCCTGTGATCATGATTAGAGAATATGTTCCTTGTGTGTCCTTCCGCTGCTCTGTCCCTTGGGAGTAGATTGTTTATATTGCTGGAAATTGTTAATGCAGTTAAACTATCTTTCAGCATGCAAACCTATGTCATTCCACTCTGTTAGTGTCCCTTGGCTAAAAATGAATGCTTTGATGTAATTGTATTTGAGTTGCCTTATTATTTATTAACAATTCCATTAAAATACCATGGATGTCTGCTACAGTGAGGGAATTATGCAATCCACAGTCGAAAAGACATGAAATTTCACAAAAGAAAAGCTCTAAATTATCTTCCTCATTCATCTCCCTGCTTTTTATTTGTCTTTTGGGTCCCTCTTAGTAAAAAATGAATCAAATTCAGCCTGGTGTAACACTGTGCAGCAGTTTGCTTGCTTCTCACTTCAGGATTGTACAGGTGATTTCATTCCTTGCACACATATAAAAATATATTCCTGGTCCATAAATCACAATAAACTGTATGCTGTTAACGCAGAAGTGTACGTTCATAAGTACAGCTTACAGAATCAACCTCTTTATAAGAACAGTGGTAAGCTCACTTGAGAGCTCAGCTCTAGTGCTGACAGAAGAAAATCAGCATTCCTATTGCAGTCAGCTTTCTGCTGCTGTTGCCATCCCTGAATTAGTGTCCTGAGTTAGAGCAGGATGGACAAATTGCAACGACAAGAAGCTTGTGAATTGATTTAGTTCTTACACAGCTGATTACACATGCTGATTAATTGATTACGTGCATTAAAAATGTGGTGGTTTTTTTTCTAGTATAATGTTTTATGGAAAGCTTTGGGAATTATTTTTTTCTAGCATTTGACATCTTATTTTGTAAATTTTCTCTCCAGAAGGGTTAAGGTTGTGTCCTTTTATTTTCTATGCTTGTTCTGTGCAAATTCAGCAGAACTCTTTTTTCAGTCTTGGTTGAATGTTGGTTTTAAAAAGCAAAGTCTTTATTCTGTGTGAGCAATTACTCTAAGAAGTATTTGTGACATCCTGTGCGAGAAGCAGCAGCAACGTACTGCAAAACTGGAGTATACACTGATTAATTAGTGGTGATATATTTTGAAACATGATGAGTTTTGAAGGTAATTTTTAACTATTACTTAAAGCTTGAGTAAATTGATGTTGCTGTTATTTAAAAAGAAAAAAATTGTGCACAGGTATTAGGTGTAACATTTTTGTGGAAGTCATTAAAAAGTTGTTCAGGTTGTGCCTCATAGCTTAGGCTCGTATCCAATATTGTCACTCTGTGCTTCACTGCTAGTGAGTCCATATTTTGGATGAGATGTTAAAGATACCATCTGGCCATCCATGGAGAAAGTGTTATGGCCCTATGTCAAAAACACCCCCATCTCCCGACCACTGAATAGATGTCCTAGAAAATGTGTTCTGTTTCACTCAGAAGACTCCTTCTGCATTTAAAAGCTGGTGTTTAAAATACTTTGGTCCCTGCTTTGGCCTGTCTGTTCAGTAGTTTGTTATTTTGTAAGCTCTTTGAGTTAATGATGTAAAGTAAAATACAATATTATACTGAATAATTTTTTCTGGTTTTTTTTAGATACTTCAAGAAGTGTCAAGGCCTCTCCAGAAACAGCTGAAACATTTTTTCAGAAGTTAAGAAATAAATATGAATTTACAATCCTGGTGACCTTAAAACAAGCCCATTTGAATTCAGGGGTTATTCTCTCTATTCATCATTTAGATCACAGGTAAGTATTTCCACCTGTATGCTACTTAATGAAAGTGTATGTATTTATACAGTCAAAAATTGAACATAAATTAGGGAAAAATTATTGTGTATCAGGTAATTTTCAAATATTCGCAGTGCTTGGATAGGCATATTGTGCAGATTCATAAACATTCACAAGTCCAAATCAGCCAAGGGAAAGTGGAACAGCTGTTCCTCTTTAAATGTCTCTTGCCACCAAGGGCATGAAAAGCCAGTTCGCTCATGTCATTCATAACCATAAGGACCAGATGCTCAACTGGTGTAAAACTGTCATGTCAATATAGCTTCAGTGATTCACAAAGCCTGGTCCTGTGTGTTCACCTCTTCACCAATTGGATTTTAACACTGCAAGCAGTTTAAAAAAAACAAAAAGTCCTCCAGTTATGGGTTTACAACTCCCATGAATGGCAAAGCACTTTACTCAAAATGTTGTCAGCTTTAAAAAAGTTCAAGTAAATGACGCAGAGCATTTAAGGATTATCCCTTTGATAAGGCGCCTGCTAGAGAAATAAGATATTCTTTATGTATCTGAGTAATAGCTATTAAATATAACTGCCTTATGATTCTGTGGTGGAATAAAAAAGAATTTTAAAATGTTCACTTTCTAAGCAGTCATTAGCATAAGCAACACATGATTTCTGCTTTAGTTTCATAGGACTTTTTATTTTGCTGTGAACAGTACCATAATTCTTTATTGACGGTCTCACTTTGCCCAGCCATAGCAAAGGAAATGTTAGAGCAGTGCCTGGTGTCCAGGTCACATGACTGTACAAACATGGTGATACTTACTTCATCTGAATCTGGTTCATCTGTGTCATCTACCTTAGCCCATATAAGATACGGTTGTTAAAAGGTGACAAGACTGATAATCCTATCATTTTATATTGGTGTATTTTTGATAACATTTATGCTTCCTCAGAATTTTAGCTCATACCTTAAATATTTGCAAGTTTTTGTGTTATATTTTCACCATCTTCTGTTTGTCCTGTTTATCTACACACTGGAATCTCAACTAACTGAAATGGAAGGCATTTGTCAAGGTTTTTATCTGAAACCAGAAGGTTTCAGAGGGTGCATATGTATGTAGGTAGTTTAACTGTGGATATTTTAACTTAGTGGCCTTGCTGAGCATTTTTTAAACCCTTTTTCTTTTACATGTAGAAAATTTTAGTACTCTTACCTCTAATATTCTAACATTAGGATATGAAAAATCAAGATAATCAGTTGAAGTCTTGCTGAAAAAAACCCTCCTGCCATTTTAGCCAGTGTAACCTCTTTTATCTTAAAGCGTCTTCTTAAGTAATGCCTTGAATTTACAATTTTTCTATAAGAATAAATGTTTTATGTTTGCTTTCACTATATCCTTGTAAACAAAGAGAAAGAAAAATAGTCTAGGTTATTTAGGCAGTGTGACTTGCCAAGTCATCTTTAGATGAAGCAGCTTAAGAACAATCTACTTGTGAAGGTTTCATTGCTTTCTTTGGGAGAATAGAATCTATTTGAAAAGAAAATTGAAGATTTTGTTTTAAAACAGTGAGGGAAAATCTTTAGCAGGTGTAAAATCATTATGAAAAATAGTGTGGCCAGAAAGAACTTGTGGCTATTATGTGCTCTTCAGCTTTTTTTATTATTTATTATGTGGTCTTCAGCTTTTAATAAACACATTCTGGTCTGTCCTGTGTTAGGATGTACAGAGAGATGTTTGTGTGCCATAGTAGTGTCTTTTCAATTTTATTTTGAAAAATGAGGGCTGAAAAAGAGGTGGATAATACTGGAATTAGACTAGCATCTCCTATAGTATCTCTTATGGTTTTCATTTTCTTTTATGATGAATGACAACAAAGATAATGTAATAATTAAAAGGAAGCGTTTAGATGCGTTATGTTAAATAACCACTTCTTTGATGCTGGATTTCTGTCTCTCTGACTTCACTCATTCTGACCAGGAACTTGTCTCTAACAGTTCTTTAGTTCTTCAACAACTCCTTGTGAACTTTGTCCCAGCAGTCATCATAGTTGGTAGAAGCAGCAATGCCAGACCTGACTCCACTCCTTTGCACCAGCCTTTGCCTTGTGTACCTCCTCTGATGTCAGAAGAAGTTGCACTAGTATTGAACTGCTGCCTTGTGGGATAGAATCACACCTGGCTGTATTTTTAATGTACAGAAGTCACTACTAGCTCTTACTCTTCTGCAGTGAGAAATGGAAAGGTGGTGAGGAAGGCTGGAGGTGGCAGTAACTGAAGGATATAGTCAGTTATCACACAAGTAACTTTTTATATGTTTTATTTTACAGAGGTTTCATAACAACTAATGGTTCTAGGGTGAAAGGATTTCTAGGATACAAGAAAATCAAAATGTTTGTTTAAAAAATGGAAAAAGGTATGGTCATTTGTTCAGTGCCTTGGAAAACACTTTGTGCATTTTTGAAAATAAAGTAAAAATTCATCCTCTATTTGCATGAGTCTAGGGACTTTGGTGCAAATATGCTAATTTACAACAATTGAGGACATTTCCTAAATTGTAGTTACTTTGAAAATTGTATAACTTTCTTTAAAACTGAACACTTAACATAGTTTACATGATTCAGAGTGTAATGATTCAGTCTGTGTTGTCTAGTTTTATGGTGTGAGTTTGTTTTTTAATTTTTTTTGCTGGTTTCCTTTTGAGGAACACAAAAAATTAATACTTCCACTGAAATATGATCATGCAACTACTTCAGACTTTGAGTTTTAATAAGTTAATATGAATGCTCTCCCAAAGCTTACCCTCTAATGTCTTGTGATGAATGCTATCCCAGGGCTATCAGATGCAGAATTTCTCCATCTAAATCTGAAGCTTGGGCATTTGCTGAGGCTGGGCTGTTGCTGTCACTGCAAAAAAGTAGCTCCTGAGAGGATTTCCTGCAGATACAGTCTTCCCTTTTATAATGATCATAATTTTATCTAGTATTTAATATATTTTAATATTTTCTGACCTTAAAGCAGAAGAATCTGAAACAATTCCTGTAACTAGCCCTTTCTTATTTGCTTGTATTATTCCACAGAGGTTGCTTTTTTTTCCCCCCACTGACTAGAGCAGCCAAGGAGTTCAGATAGTGATAGTTTTGAGTACAGCTTCGAGGTGATACTTTCAAGAAAACTCTTGTGTTATCAGGGAATCCAAATTGCATATCAGTAATCATTCAGATGAGTTTCAGACAGCTGAATGCATCTTTCTGGCGAGATTTATGTATGGCATATATAAGAAAGATAAAGTTACAAATGTTTTCTTAAGAGAATCACATTGGCCACATAGGATGCCCTGCCTAAAATGCACTGCACTTCACAAAAATAAGGTAAATATTTTGGATGTTGTTAATGAAGTGATGCCTTAAATCCAATTGGAACACCTATTGCTGTGTGCTTGCTCTCAGCCTTCAGTTTAGGCTGTGTTATCCTCCTCATTTAACTTCTGAATTTGTCTCACTTCTTGATGGAAGAATCAGCAGAGAGATGATTTTAATCTGTGATGGGGTTGTCAGATATGCTAGATCTCACTATTCCATCATATATTTTCAATTAATTTGGAACAATGGAGAGATGTAGTAAAGCTTTTTTTCTCCCTTCATGGTTAGATGACTTTATGCAACTAATGTTATGTTTGTATCCTTTGAGATACTGTGTATTAGGGCCCTTAAAGGATTAAATCACTGGGTTGTAGTCTAACCATTCTTTCCTTTGGTTAAGGCTTTTTATATTTTGAAACAGAGCACTGAAATAAATAGAATACGATGGACAGACATTCCTTACACTTCATTGTGTATCTCTACTAATTTAGTCAATTCCAGCATTAGTTAGTATTTGTTTTCACAGCACTTTGTGTCTTGTGATTAGCTGCTGTCAAATGGGCTGTACCTTACAGCAGTTTCAGTCCTCTTTCAATATCTAGGAGAAATTATCTGTGACAATTTCTGTCTTACTAATTTAGGTGTACAAAGAGATAGGTTGCCAGAGGTGAGCTCCCAGTGCATGACTTTTGTGCTATCATTTGATCATTCTATTAAAATAGACTTGGAACTGTATGTTCTCTGCTTTTGATGTATGATTGTCTGTATTTCTAGACTGCAGTGTGAAATCGCCTTTCCAAGACCACAAAATCTGCTGCAAACACATTACACTGAGAAAAAACTTTCAATAGTTACCACTTAAGCCAGTACTGTAGAGTTCTGTTGATTTTGTTTGAGGGTTGCTCTCCCTCTACCCATCAGTAACTTGCAGGAGCAGACATTAGGTAAGAATAACATGGGATTCATTTTCAGACATTAAAACTGTATGTGGCTTTTCCCTGTGGCAAAAGAAGTAGTAACTAATTTCAGTTTTTAAATAACTTCGTGCTGTTCTTTACTGAAAGAATGAAGAGTTTTAATGGTCTGTATTTTGACTTTTTTGGTAGTAAATTTTAGTGGCTATTTCTTACTGGTCTGATAATAATAAGGAACCCTCTTAAATTTATTCATAACGATCAATTGCTTTTGAATTTAATTCCTCTGCGGATTTAAAACTCCCCTGGTGTTACCCTTCTTTTCTTTTGATGCATTTTGCATGTTTCATGAAAGATGTCAGAATAAAAGTATTTTCTTTCATTCATTCATTGCTTTTCTAATGGGCAAGGAGATTCTGTGGGACAAAGGGTTCTCTGTGTAGACACTGACAGCTTGGCTTGGCTACTTCCTCTATTCCAAAAGAGAAAATTTCTGTGTTTCTATTAGTTTGGGAGACTAATTTCTATCCTAGAGTGTGTGGTTTGATGAAAATATTTGTAAAGCAGCAATTGTGCATTATACTCAGTTTAATGTCTTCATAATGTTGGGAATGACCTGTTTCTTTAAATGCTGGTTATAAGAGATGCTACTAAATTGATTATCACAGTCTTGTCACTATTGACTGGGCTTTTTACTTCAGTTTAATTTATGCTTTGTGAATTAAAAAAAACCAAAACTCAAAACAAAGAAAAATGCCAATAGAGTGTAAATTTTTGTAAGGCCCACCTTAAAAATACCTTCCCGTAACTATTATTAAATCAAGTGAGACGGGCTTGCATTATGATGTAAATCATCGTAATGCCAAATAATCCATGATGATTTGTCAAGAGATTGTTACAAATTGTCATATATGAGCCCAGATCCCATAGTTTGAACTGAGACTAGTAACAGACTTACTTGAATAAGAGACAAAAGATTTGCCCCGTCTATGACACTGAAAATCAATGACACTGAAATAGTTGAAACAGGAGTTGTGACAGATATCATTATGCTACTGTTGTTTGAAAGGGCTTCTATTAACAAAGAAATCTGCATTCTGTCAAAGTAGGAACTGGGAAGATTTAGGTTGAAACTGTTGCTTTTACTAATATCTATTGGAAAGTTGTTAGTTGTATTCACAGTCTTCTTGCCCCTTGGGGAGAAATTTTGTCAAGACAGGAAGTGAGGGATGGTTTATGTCATTTGTTTTTACAGTGTTTCTCCCTCCTTGATTTTCAATAGAAGAGGAAGCTTCAGATAGGCAAGATTTACAGTGG
Organism: Urocolius indicus; assembly: GCA_013401255.1. Lineage (NCBI taxonomy): Eukaryota > Metazoa > Chordata > Aves > Coliiformes > Coliidae > Urocolius > Urocolius indicus. The sequence continues at coordinate 492,328 of WBNH01006634.1, read as the reverse complement.
TGCAGGGTTGTAGTGAGAACAAAATAGAAATAATTATAAAATTTAAAATATAAAAATTGTGGTTGAAACAGTATTTCCTTGTTTGGGAATTTGATTTCATATCCACAACTTGAACTGGGATGACATGGGCAATGTGCTGTAATACCAGTGTTGAATTTTTCCAAGACCAAGCCAGCTCTTTTTGGGAGAATAGCTCTCCTCATAGTGCTTCAAGGAGATAAATGGGACCTCAGCTCCTGCTACTGCCTCCACCTGAGCTCTCTCAAGTGCTGTGGGAAGGCTGTCTGGGAGCCTCACCTTGTCATCACCTTGCCTCACCTTTGAGGTAGAGTGGCTGGAAAGCTGTCCTATAGAAAAGGACCTGAGGGTGTTGATCAACAGTCAGCTGAACATGAGCCAGCAGTGTGCCCAGGTGGCCAAGAAGGGCAATGGCATTCTGTCTTGTATCAGAAATAGTATGACCAGCAGGGCCAGGGAAATAATTGTCCCGCTGTACTTGGCACTGATGAGGCTGCACCTTGAGTACTGTGTCCAGTTCTGGACCCCTCACTACAAGAAGGACAGTGAGGTGCTGGAGAGTGTCCAGAGATGGACAACAAAGCTGATGAAGGATTTGGAGAACAAGTCTGTTGAGGAGTGGCTGAGAGAGCTGAGGTTGTTTAGCCTGGAGAAGAGGAGGCTGAGGGGAGATATGATCACTCTCTATAAGAAATTGAAAGGGAGTTGTAGTGAGGTATGGGTCAGTATCTTCTCTCCAGTAATGAATGATAGGACACAAGGAAACGGGCTCAAGTTTGTCCAAGAGATGTTTAGATTAGACATTAGGAAGAACTTCTTCACCAAGAGGGTTATTAGGCATTGGAATGGGCTGCTCAGGTAGGTGCTGGAGTCACTATCCCTGGAGATACTCAAAAGATGCATAGATGAGATGCTGAGGGAAATGATTTAGTTTAGTGATAAGCCTGGCAGTGTGAGGTTAGTGTTTGGACTCAATGATCTTGAAGGTCTTTTACAATCATAATAATTCTATATTTCTATGATTCATCAGCAGTACCATCAGCTGGTCTGGGCTATCATGTTCCAGTGATGATCAGGGGCTCTTGGATCATAGCACTAAACTCAGCAGAAGTTATGCAAACTCTGCAGGTGAGGAAGGCAAGATGTTGTGTCCCTGATTTCAGGACTCAGTTGAGCTCAGATTTTGGGGGGTAGGCAGAGAGATCTCTCAAGCAAATGGCAGCTTCTTGCCTTCAAAGACATTTGGCTTCCAAATCACAGCAACCCCACTGAAGTCAGATAAGGAGCTGCATTATCTTATTGACATACATTTTAATCTCTCTTGCTTTATTAGTCTGAATCATTAGTTTGAATCAGGTACAGATACTGAGGCCACAGGGATGAAAAGGATTTGAACAGCCTCACTTGGGTTTCCTAGCTGCCTCCTCCACATCAGGGCATTGTAGCCTCATTCTTTCAGCTGCTAGCTTGTTCTGTGGCTTCTTTCTTTCCAGAGAGAAGCTGCAATGCTGTGAAGTAATAATGTGTGTGGATGGTGTCTGTGCCCTTCCAGTCTCTTCCATGATCATCCCGGTGTAGAAGGTGTTCCTCAATGTTCCATGTTCCAGCATGGGACCTCATCTGCTGTGCACATCAGGAGCATACCTTCCTACTCCCCAACTGTCTTCCATAGCTATGGAGCAGCGTTGTGCCGGAATGAAGCTGAAATGGTCAACGTTTTTAGTGGTGGATGAAAATAAACAGATGAGATGTGAATGACACAATGGTCAGTAGCTCTCTGGCTGGAATGCTTCAGAGGCACACTGTTCATCTCTGCTCTGCCTGATTTGGAGCAGGAACTTGAATTTGGTTCTTTTCCATCTGAAAAAAGTGCCCTGATGAGTGGCACTTTTCCTCTCCCCCCTTCCAAGCTGATGCAGTAAAAAGCTTTGTTGCCAATGCCTGGCCTGGGCTTTGCTAGTAAAACAAACGGTGCCCTGGTCCAGGCTGGAGCACTGGCTTGCTGTTGTCCATTCTGCATGATTGTTAGTATCTTCTTTGGCATGCTTTTGTCATCTGCAATTATCACCCTTGCAGGTGATGTCAGGGCATGGTTTATGTTGTAGCAGTGGCCAGGAATGGTTCCCAACAGGCACTGTGGAAAAACCCACCCCTTTCAGGCAAAAAAGTGGGAGAGCACGCTCATACGGGTGTGAGTTTTAGTGGAGCACTGTTACACTGTTAATATTTGTCTTCAGGGCTCAGGTATGGGCCTTGCTGGCTCTATTTGTTAGTGTAGGTGTAGGACTTGATATCAACTTACTGAATTTGAATTGCTCTTGAGCCTGACTCACCCTTTTTGATTGAAGGATTCTGTATAATGGAAGGGCCTCATCAACCTGAGAGGCTGGTTTTACTCTCCTGTTGTTTGTGTACTCTGTTTTGATACGGGAAATACCCTCTTCTGATTTCGACCTCACTTCACTTAGGATCTTTGCTTTAAAATAGGTAATAACTGCAGCATTAAAGAGTATTTGAGAAAGTCTTTCAGACAGTCTTATATTTGCTCTCTCCGTCTTTCATTTTAACAAGCGCATCCTCCTGGACCCCACAAGCTTTTCTACAAGAGTGTTTGTTTCTATGAAAAGATTTGGTTTTAATGAGTGGATTAGCATTTTTCAACGAAAATACTCTATGTTAGAAAATTCTTGTCTTGCTCTAAAACCGCATTCACAAGAAGAAAGGGCCAGAAACTGAATTGATGGCTTTCCTGCCCACTGTGCATTTGCACTAAGTACTGCCATCTTATCCAGGAAAGTGAAGAATATTTTTAAATTTATCACTTTCTGGCAAAAATACCAGATACCTCTGGTCTAGGTAGAGCTCTAGATAGGGAAAAGGGCAAAGCCAGTAAGGCCAAGCAGTAGTTTAAGTGAGAAGTGGGGTCTAGGTTTTTACAGGTATAGTGCAGTTGTTACTTGCCGTTTAGAATTCTTTGGGATATTTTGATGCCATATTGTTTAAGGGATACAACAAACAGTAAAAAAATCTTAGTTGATTTTTCAGAACACTTCTAAGTGTTATTTCCAAATAGAAAATAAGACTGATGCTCCTGACTGCCCAGTCATCATACCATGGAAAATAGCAAATAATGCATTGCTGAATGTGGTGGCTTTGCAGTGTGAATTTTTTGCAGTTATATAGTCTACATCCAGCAGAATTGCTTACTGCTATTGTAGCCATAGTTTGCAATGAATAAGGTCTACTGAGTAGGATCTCTTTTTTTTTTTTTTTTCATGCTTTTGCAATTATGTGTAACTAAAAGGCCAGAATTTTGTATTAAAAAATCTTCAAGTGCAGATATTTATAAGCAATGGACATAAGGATTTTAATTTTTTTCCTTAAGTACATACTCCTCTTTAATGTTATTGGTTTTCCTTTTCTTCTGAGTGTGGATCAAAGAGCCACAAACTCTTTAAACACTACACCTGTAAATGTGAATAGTAAAAGTGTAATAAATTCATAAACAACAGGCACAATATATTGCCTCTAGCTTCTAAAATGTTTGCATACTTGCTGTAAATTGAAGTGGATTTTTATTGGTTAACTGATGTAAAAGTGAGCAGCTACGGTATGTCTGCAGTGTGAGCAGGGATGCCAAATCAGTGAGCGAACCATCGAAGGCTTGATATTACCTGCACTGGCCGTCAGCTGGAAGGACTGTACATCCCTATTCTCAAACGCTGCTGCCGCTTACATCAAGACCTGTTTCACTTAAATCTCCTTTTTTTTTTATTTTTGTACATCCTGACTCCTTCTTCCACAATCTCCCCTGCACTGGTCTTTGCAGCCTGCAGAGCAGGTCCTGTGCTGGCTTAGGCAGACCATATGTCCGTTACTGGGATGGTCAGTAGCAGCTCTGCAGTTGAGCAGATCTGCTGACGCACAGCTCTTATCTAGCAGTTACAATACATCAGTGCTGGACAGCAGAGAGAACATCTCTGTTTTCTGTCTCAGATTCCTCTGGGGCATTTGAGACAAATTTCTTCCTCTTATGAAGATAGGCTCAGCCTTAGTCAGTACATAAGGGACTGCTGTCTGGCTCGTTTCCAAGCAGAGCAGCTGATCTTACAGTGGCCTTGGCTGTAGCCTTTGCAATGATTGTGCATGCACAGAGTGATCTACAGAGATGTAAATAACATTTGTTTTTTAGGTTGATGTATTCTTCTCTGTATGTCAAACGTATTAAACCTAAGCACATATCATCTCTCTGAAAAGCTAAATCTGTTTGACCCAAAGCATGTGGGGTTTTTGAGGGGTTAAAATCAAGCAGGCTGGTATTGATTAAGCAACCACAGAGATCAGAGATCATGAACGTTAGCAAAGGACGAAGCAGGTTCTGCTGTTGTACTGGGTTTCTCTTTGCAGTTTATTTTTCACCCCAAGATCTGTTTGCCTTTTGCAGAATAGAAGAGTACCTTGGAGCTGTTGGAAAAAGTAGTGGTTATGTCAGTTAGTTATGTTAGTGGTTATGGGACTTCTTTGGCTGCTGGTCTCCCTGTGATGAGTAGGCTGGGCTGGCATGGATAGAAACTGCTGATTCAGTTGAGGTTTCTGGTTTCCCTGAAACTTTTCAATAATGAGATTCTCAAGAGAAGACTACAGTTACTGCTTTCTTTGGGACTAAGTCCTTTAGAGACAGGATCATCCTCTTTTCTCTCTCAAAAGATCAGCAATCCTGAGTGTACAAAGAAATGTGGCATATTTTTGTCACTATATATGAATTTTTAAAACCCAAGTGTATTTGTTACCATCTCAGAGGCCTTTCCAAACTTTTGGAAAGAGTGTACCCAAATGTTACAACCTCACAAATGGTGCAAGAAGACTCACTGTGGGCAGACTTTGCATTTCCACCTATATCTGAGGCTTGTCCTGTCTTCTGGAACTCGTAAGACTGAGACAGAGCTGTTAAGTCCAGGCAGTTAAACACATCTGGAAAAAAGGAATTGCAAGCACAGTGTTTTGTAACAAATGAAGTGAAAATTATTCACTTTCACTCCACTCTCTTTAAGTGTCATGACATTAGTTCAGGCTGAAGGCAATATTGTTCTGGCTCTTTTTCCACTTGCTTTTCTATTTTTATTTTGCTGCTGCCTCTACAGATTATTAGTAAACCATAAATTATTCTCCTATTAATTCTCCTAATGACTATTATTTTCTTTTTCTTTTTGATGTATATTTCCTCTAGAAATCATCGATCCTTTAGAAGCCTTTAGATGTATTTACTAGTTTACCAAAGAGAACAAAAGAGATTGCCTATGGATCTCAAAACAGTATGTCAATCACGGTTGAAACAAAACCCTGTGTCCACAGTTTTTGTACAGCTTTGTATAGGACGATTTCCTTGCTTGTTGCAGTGACATCAAATGTCAACATCCTCGCTCAGCAGCTCTTAATTCCTGAAATTTCTACAGTAATGCCATTGTTTTACTGGGAAATTCATATTTCATTCTCAGAGATTTCATTATCTCACCTGAATAAGGGGCAACATGAGTGTTTGTTTTATACCTTCTGTACTTGACTATATATCTACTGCTGTAGTTTGTACCCAGCCTGCCTGCATCTTTGTGTGCTGTCATCAGTTCTGCCATTGGCTTTGAAGAGAGTAGGAGATAGCTATTGTTTCAGCATGTTCATGGCTTCCTCTTTCCAGATTGTATCTGAAACTAATTGGAGACTCATAAAAGTTGCTGGAGAAATCCAGTTCTCTGTTAGGTTGAAAGTGACCTTATTTTTATCCTTGAAGCTTGAGTTATGAGGCTTATTAAGTTGACTGATGTCTTGTACTACTGCCCCCCCCCCTTTTTTTTTTTTTTTCAGGGCTTCAATTAGTTTACACTTCTTGTCAATGCAAAAAATATTTTTAGGCCATGAGGAGGTAAATTATCTCAGATTATAAAATTTATTGCAGAATCTAATTAAATGTCTTGTTAAGACTAGAGAGGAAGAAGAAATTATCCTTTGGCAATTTTGTAAAAGTATTGTTGTTTTTGTGCTTTTGCTAGGCATGCTCCCCTGCAAAACACCCTGAAGGAAGGAGAGATGAGCTGTGAACCCAGCCTTCTCCTAGGGATTACGATTCTACAAGAATTGTTCATTTGGTCTCATCTTCACTCTTGAAAATTGCAATCATTGTCTTGTCAGTTTTTTAATATAGGTAGCCTGTTAAAGTAAACAGCATCATCTTAAAACACACGTGGACTCAGATTACAAACCACTGTCATGCCTGATTGCAGATGTAGCAGTAAAAATAGACAAAATTGAATTGTCCATTCTTCCATTTGTTGTGAGTCTGACCATATAGTATGCTATTTTCTTTGCTCTTTAGCTCTAGGCTTCATAAGATTATTAGAGAAATTCTGTTTCTGTTTTTCTTTTCTGTTTTAAAAACATTTTAAGGACAAGATTTTTAAATGAGAGTCTTAGTACCTCGATGACAAATGGTTTGTCAAGCTTGTTCCCAGAAGAGGTCTGAGAAGCAAGACATAAACGTGTCCAGCTTTGGTTGTGGGGTGCTCTTTAAATTGTTTTACTGGAATTCCACCAAAAAAGCTTGAGTTTCCAATCATCAAATCTAGTGTATGATGCACTTCTATTGGTATAGCTGCAATGCTGTGTTTCTACTGTGTATATACATAACTATATATATGTGCACACATAGATACATGCTTGTGTGTGTATATATATACACACACACACACACACACTCCATAAATACACATATTTAACATAGCAACTATCTATACATACATAAATTGTTCTGAAGAGTTAACACTTCTAGATTTTGTATTTCTTTAGAGAAATTTCATTATTAAAAAAGAAAGGAGATATTAATAGTACATCCAAAAGCAATAAAAGCAGTTTTCGGTCTTGGTTCATATTTACTTCTGTGGCTGATGTCCCTATTGCAAAACTTGGTGTCTTTTGGCATTCATGCCTTCAGAGTATCCTTACTGTGCTTTCAGGATGTGGGGCCATTATTCATAATTTCCAATCAGAACGTTTGATGAAAAATAGTGTTGGTAGAGGAAAAAAAAATACTTGGCTTGGGATCTCGTGTAACTACATAGAAGTTGGAGCCTGCGATTATGTATTATTGAATAGAAGGATGAAGTGCTAAAGTGTCTACTTTCATCTTTGTATCTCCTTGCTTGTGTTTCCCGATCTTTTAAATAGTTCCTGCATGATAATGAGAAGCTGTATTATATAATATGTTGCCATGTTGATAAGAATGGTTCATGACATGATGATGCATTTATGGTACAGGTACCTGGAGCTGGAAAGCAGCGGTCATCGAAATGAAATCAGGTTGCATTATCGTTCAGGCAGTCATCGCTCCCACACAGAAGTATTCCCATACATTTTGGCAGATGACAAATGGCACAGGCTTTCCTTAGCAATAAGTGCCTCTCACTTGATTTTACATGTGGACTGCAATAAGTAAGTAAAGAGCATTGTTTTGTAAGTTGTGACATTTGGAACATTCCATCTGCGAGTAAATGAAATGATAACAATTTGGGCATATATTTTTTCCCCTCCTTTTCAGAATTTATGAAAGAGTTGTGGAGAAGCCCTTCATGGACTTACCTTTGGGTACAACCTTTTGGCTGGGACAGAGGAATAATGCACATGGTTATTTTAAGGTATGCGTTCCCTGAAAGGAAAAGAGTGAACTTAAAAATCATTAAGGGCTTGGAGCATTTTTCGTATGAAAAAAAGCTGAGATAGCTGGGATTGTTCAGTCAAGACAAGAGACATTTCAGAGGGATCTCATCAACGTATAAAAATACCTGAATGTGTTGAGGAAATGAAGACAAGGAATCCAGACTTTTCTCAGTAGTGCCCACTGCCAGGCCAAGAAGCAATGAGCAAAAAAGTGAAACACATGGAATTCCATCTGAACGTAAGAAAGAAGTCCTACTGTGAGATTGATCAGAGTAAAACTCCTGTGGAGATGTTCAGAAGCCATTTGGTCACACTCCTGGGCAACCTGCTGTAGCTGATCCTGCTTGAGCAGGGGGTTGAAGTAAATATTTCAGGATATCAACTGGTCTGTGCTTCTGTAACCGTGACACAGTTCTTAGTGTTGTGTATCAGCGTATCTAATGCAATAAACTGTGTTTCCATCAAACTGGACTTCACTAAATAGAGTTTCAGAGGCGAATGTGTAGGGCTTATTGTCACCAAATGACACAGATAACAGCTAATAGAATTTCAGAAAGTATGTGGTCAGATTATTACCTGTTTCATAGCTAGATCTAATTTTTTGTGTCTATTTTAGAACACTACATTCTAGGGAACTCCATTTTCCTTGCCTTTGTAGGATTTAGATTTCATCATAATGTCTTCTCTGTTCAGAAATGAATGAAATGAGTAGCACCAAGGAACAGAATGCTTTTTCCTCCAGTGGAAGAATATTCATGCATGCTTTTTTTGCTCATTGCTTCTACATTAACATGTATATATAGCAAGCATCTGGTGTATAGCAAGATTGAAGAAGTGAATGATATGTCCAAGTGGAGCGTAAATTTTGATGCTTCTGAGTCTATTGGGTAGCACTCATGCCGCTATCTGTGGCTTGGCCTCAGTGTTCTCTGGAGCTGCATTAACAAATGATGGCATCCCTGTGGATGCCTCCTGCACTGGGTTCCCATTTTCCTCCCAGTAGGCATCTTTTTACTTTAGCTGTAAAATAGAGTTGATGTTGATCACAGACCCAATCACTTTTTAAGATATGGCCTGGTATTTCTTTTTATTTTTTTGTCAGCACACAACACTTTGACTGTGGTTTTCACAGCAAGTTCTGTGCTTTTGTGCTAAAATCGGGTTTGGGGTGTTGAAATACTGTTTGCTGTACTTAAATGCTAATCTATATCCTTGTGTATGAAGTACAAAGGTTCAGTGGGGCACTCAGATTCGGTAACTGAAGCATGACTTAGTTTTATTTTTATTTTTCAACTCAATATGTGTTTCTTTTCCCCCCAAGAGACTAAGAGAAAGTGTGCTAAACAAGCTACAATTTCTGGCTTAGATAAACAGTTGACTCAAATAATAAAATCAGAAAATGTCAATGCATTGCTTAAACTGATCTCAGATGCACTTTGTTTGTTCTGTGTGCTTATAATCAGTACTTTTAAAATATTACCTTTTTTTTTTTGATGCCTTCTCTGTTTTTGATTTGATTATGTACATCTTTTTGCCAACCTGTAGTCACTGTGAAGAAGGTTGTTAGGTGTAGAAAAAGAAATAGTCTGGTACTGGACTGTATTTTTTTGCTTTCATTTCAAGAAAGATAAAATGAAACAAAATGTATGGAGGATTTTGCCTCGGTTACAAATATAAACCAGCTTAACAGAAATATGGAAATGGATAGCCAGTTATAAGAGCATCTATAGAGACAAAATATGCTGTGCTAAATGGTTCCTCCAGCATAATATAGTACTGATGGTTCAACTACATCTGAAAATGTGACACTTGTACAGCAGATTCTTCGTTTTAGAAGATGAGGACTTTCAGTGCTTCTTAGTGTTTTGAAAAGCCTGTATTTTTAGATACTCTCTGTGGGACAGCTACTAATGATCTGATTTTGAGGGGTTCAGGTGCTTAGCTATTTCTGAAAATCAGGCTGCTTTGAGTGGATTAAATGGATTGTCCACAAGGGTCAATGTACTCAAAATCATTATTCATTTTGTAAAACTATTTCATTTGTCTGTATTTGATTTTGAACCTAAATTGCTGCACTGAGGCAATGTGCTGGAAGGCATAGTCATGCCAGGATGTTTTTGTACCTGTTTCACTTCAGTCTGAAAGCTTAATTCTACTATCTGATTTCTGATAGCACGCAACTTCCCTCAGTACCTAACATCCAGTGGTGTGTTGATTTGAATGACTAGATTCTTTAGGACCGTGTGCCAAGCCTCTTGTGTGCTGTCAAGAGGTCCTGATTTGGGAGCCCAGGTGGTCTAGGTGTCACAGCTCCCCATTTAGAAGAATGAGAAGGAACTTGAATTTCTGGCAAGTGGCAAGGGTCCAGCTCACATCACAGCTGATGGATAAAGCTCCTCAAATAGTTGGACCAGTTTTACTGTTGGTTAATATCTAAATTATTTGAATAGTGTGTTCAGTGAAGAGTGTCTTAAACTTGAATGTCTTGGACTCTGCCATTTTTCTGTTTCATTATAATACCATAACTTGGGTTGACATGAGTTTGAACTTGATGACACTGAGGAAGGAAAAGAGAAATTAATATAGTGAGCTTTTTGGTGTGCTCTTCAAAGAGATTTTTGCTCCTGACTTCCAGGACACGTGCTGTGGGAGATCCTGATGTGAAGTCTTTTCTCAGGCACACCGATTTTATACTGTTAGCTAATCACTGCAGCTCCTTGCTCAGTGTGGAAAAGCATCCAGTTGCCATATAGCATAGCTTTGTTGTACTGTGCCTATCTGCCTCCCCTGTGTTGATCTTCAGCGACAACTGTTCTCTGTAGGTCACTTAGGTTGCGAAGTCACCCCAAGTCATTCACTTGAGGTCAAAATTCTAGTTCTTTAACTTTGCAACATCTGTACTTAATGTCCAGTGTATGTTGGATGAAATGTAGAATTTTGCATTTAGTTTGCATTGTGTTCTTAGTGAAGCAGGTTGTCATTTTGGTTTTGCTCCTAAGAAGGAGTTTTGGACATGCAGGGAAGGAGTCATGGACGAAAGGGATATCTGGAATCAATGTATCAGAATGTCTCATTTTGAAACTGCTATGTAGCCTTTGCTTTTGGAGAGCAACAAAGTGGCTACTGATTATATCTTTAATGACTAAGGATGCACATGAATAGCATGAGTACTGTTTACAAGCATGGGAGGTATTTTACAACCATGGGAGGTATTCTTCTGCATGAAACTGCCTCTTTCCAGATAGCACAGTTGAATTTCATGCTAAACTTCCCCTAAGTTCTCACCAACATGTGACTCTGCAGCTGTGTAACAGACATAGTTTCTCAGCATTCTGCATGCTTTATTGAAAGATTGCCACTGAAATCATAGAGGGTTTGCATGAATGTGTTTTTCCCAAGGCCTTTCTTTAATCTTCACTTCTATTTGACAGTTACAGCTTTAGTAACAAAAATTGGATTTTATTTAAGAGTATTTCGAAGTTACCGAAACTGCAACCACTTTTCAAATTACTTTTAAAGGTCATTTTCGAGCTTTTCTGCAATGGCTAACTAAAAATAACAATGAATTCAAAACAACCAAACTCTTGCCACATAATTGCATCTTGACATTTAATCGTATGTCATTAAAAATGATTCAGTATGTCTGTATTTGTACATCTATCTACTTTCTGTTTATTCTTCTATCACTATTTTGGGTCCTGGCAAGAAGCTGTGTATTCATAAGAATTGTTTTTATCAGACAGTTTTTCTGTGTGGGCTTGAATGTTTTACATGGTGAATGGAAAACATAGTTTTGACAGGTAAAAATAATGTCTTTTTTTTTTCCTCCCCTCTCCACTTACACATAGGGCATAATGCAAGACGTGCAATTACTTGTCATGCCTCAAGGATTTATTTCTCAATGCCCAGATCTTAATCGCAGTAAGTATATTAATTCTTATGGCATAAAATGAAAGATGTACTTTATACCTATTTTCTATTATATGAGGTTTCTTGAAACCTTAAGTTTCAGTGTATTAGTTGTCAACTTTTACAAGATTCAACATACTATGAATACAAGTTTAGGGTTTTTTTTTTAAATTAATATGCATTTTTTGTTATTCTAGCCTGCCCAACTTGTAATGACTTCCATGGACTTGTGCAGAAAATTATGGAACTGCAAGACATTTTAGCCAAAACATCAGCTAAGGTAACATTTACTAGAAGTCATGGCATGGGAGAAATGAGGATGGTAGGCCTTTAATTTCTGTCTTTTTAGATTATCTGAGTATGTGTATTTCCAGATGTGCACATGGGTGTGTGCAGAACACTTCTCCATGGTATGTTATATGTTTGCATGTGTGTATCTATCCCTAAAGTCTATACATACAACTTCCCAGTTCAGAGAGATTTCTTCTTTTTAAAATTTGTATAGAAATCTCTTAAAAGTAAACAGAATTCAAATCCCTGAGCAAGGAAAGGGCTCAAAGGTATTCAAGCTCTATCTATTAGGCTAACAAGTTAGTAAACCTAGAATTACATGGGTTATTGTGCTTATTACAGCAAGACTGATTGGTCCAAGAATTTTCCATCCGTGAGATGGCAAAAGTGTGTTCAAATACATACAGGTTGAAGAATTATGAATCTAAAGTAGAATTTTCTTCTTCATTTTTTTTACCCCTAGAGTATCTCACCAAAAGCATTCATGTCTGCCGATGTACACAGACTACCTAGTCTTCTGATTTTAAATGTCAGTTCTTTAGATGTCTGCAGGAATGCTGTTACCTGGGTCATTTCACACATGAATGTTCAAAATGCCTTGGTTGAAGTGGAGAAACAATTGCTAACATGTTGGTTCTGAGCTTTATTTCCAAGTCAGGTTGTGCATAACTGATTAACTTTGAGTAGTTTACATAAAGCAAGATTCTTGGTCAGTTCACACATACAGAGATGAGGTATCAGGGCCATGCCCATCTTGACCTGCTCACTTTGTTTCATGATGTCCCTGATGTTAAAGTGCATTGTGTGTTGCTGCTTAATTTCCATCTCTGAATGACTATGTTTCTCCAAATCATATTGTGTTTGCCAATAATAGTTTTGTTATCTTTGACTGCACTTTCTTACATGTATTGTCTTGACAATAAGGGTGACAATTTCAATTATGTTTGTACTATTGTAGAAACCACTTAAAATTCAAACCTTTTTTTTGTGAACTGTAAATACAGTTATCCCAAGCTGAGCAGAGAATGAACAAGTTGGATCAGTGCTACTGTGAGAGGACCTGCACAATGAAAGGCATGACTTACAGAGAGTTTGAATCCTGGACAGATGGCTGTAAGAACTGCACTTGCATGGTATGGCTACATTTTCAGTAGAGACTCAGGAACTCCTGTGTTTCCTCTGATTACAGTTTTATTCAGGCAAATAATGAGAAAACTTCCAGTTCTATGCCAGGCACAAACAACAAAGTACTAGAAAAACTGTTCTAAATCTAAAGAATAGTAGTAATAAACACATTTTCCTGTTTCAGGAGTGCCAGCATGTGTAGCTCTCCTATATTTCATGTCACTGTACGTGAATGCTGTGCAACGTACTTCTCTAATGTGCTGTTCCCAGAAACTGAGTTGCAAACAGTTTCTGTGGAAAATTAATTCCCTGCTTTTTGTTACTGTCAACACAGCCTTTTTCTTAGCAAATGACTTAATAGATCCCTTGTGTCTGATTCTCTTTGGTTGACTTGGTTACATCTCAATAAGTAAGAATGTCAGGGTCATCTGCATTCTCTGTTATATCACAAATGAACAAGATTTGTTGGGTGAATGGAAGACTCCCAAGGGCATCAACAACTCCAGAAATGATTGCAAATATCCTTTCAGGTACCAGACCCTGGCATTGTCCATTCATGACAGACTCATTAATTCCATTTGAAATTGTTAAATACCTAATCCAAAGCCTATTAGAAAATGGTGAAAAGGCTCTTGTCTGTATTGCATGTGATTATTTTGCTGCTATCTATAATTTGCTAATTATAATAATATTTCTCAATAAGCTTAGTATCATTTTGATCTTAGTATATCTGGAGGGATACTCATTTTGCTTTTAGTGTTTTGTGGTTGATGAGAAGAAGGCTTATTCCATGATATCAAATCTGACTGATAGCTATTTAAAATTACTTGAATTTACTATTAAATGCATTATATATTTTTGTCTCAGATTTTTCTTGCAGCTATGATATTATTATATTTTAGAAATGTATTGTCTCATGTAAAAATCAGAAGGTATAGTTCTGTGAGTTTGTTATTTCACACTTATCTGTCAATTTGCTGCTGATTGGCAGAATGTTTTATCTCCAAATAGATTTATCTCTAAAAAAAAATAATTGTCATATCTCCAAGAGCATATCGTACGTGTCTAAAATATTGTGTGTGTGATTTTTCTAACGATATAGTTTCTGTTCTTGTAGTTATTAAAAGAACCATGTAAAATGTCTCTTTGGATGTTGTTAGAGACTTCATTGCATTTAAAAATAGCTTTTTAAGATCCTGTGTTTGAGAACATCTCTGCTCCTGCTAAAAATAGCTACCCATTAAGCACCTTTTATTCTTCTAGAACGGTACTGTGCAATGTGAGGCTTTGATTTGCCCCCTCTCTGACTGCCCGCTTAACTCTGCCCTGGCGTATGTGGATGGCAAGTGCTGCAAAGAATGCCAATGTAAGTTTTACTGTGGTCCTTCCTCCTAATGAATATTTTGAAATCTGTAAAGGAAATGAACCTTTCTGTAAATGTGCCAGTGAAAGAGATGGTCAGGGAATGAAATATCTGGGTTGAGGGATTGGAGAATGTAGACTTTTCTGAAATATTTTGTGAAACTGATAACCAGAATATTTTAATTTTTCAGGTGCATGTATTTTGCTTTACTTAGTTATGTTTTTTTAAGTATAGGTATTTCTGGTCAATGTTTAAAAAGAAGTGATATTAAAATCTTTCTGCAGACTTCTATAGTCTATCCTTTAGAAAAGACTGCTAGAAATTACGATTGCCTGGCATTTTTGACTGGTATTTCTTATATCTTTATTGCAACATAATGTTTTCAACATAATGTTGTAGTGCTAGAAATGGAGGTTTAGATTTATGACTCTCTTTCTGTAATTAAGGGAAGAGAAAACTCATAGTAGACCCGAGAGACCACCAAAAACCAGACACCTAGAAATGTTCTTTCACAAAAGGTCAGACAATTATACAGGAAAATGGTTAGAGGTAATTTAATACTGTCATTTAAGATAGGTGATTACCTTTTGGTTTTATGACATGTTGGTTTTGTTGAAAATAAGGCCAGAGAAGTGGAATTTTAGGTTAATCACTATCTAGGTGCACTATACATAGTATTTCCAGTTGATTGTGGAAATGTATTGCATATGTGATAGTTACTTATTTTGAGCTACAGTGGAACCCATTCTTGCAACTGAGCATGAGATACGCACAATTCTTTATTCTGTAAATGTGGAGATTTTTCTGTGTGGTTTCATCACTTTTCTGCTGTATAAAACTTTTTACAGAGTATAGAGAAATATATAACTAGTTAAAATGACACGTTGTACGATAAAATTCAGAAAGACGTTTTGTACTGCATTGATCTTGCTCCCACAGGAATTTATTAATATTTAATTGTGTTAGAAGTTACACAAACCATCCCATTTTATGAAACCTTATTAACTTACTCAAGTAGATTTAATTCTAATTGAGAGGAAATGGGAATTCAAATACTTTAAAAAAATTTTATTCAACTACACAGAATTTTTATGCATATTAAATGGCTCAGGGAATTGATAATTCAGGGATGTGAGATGTTCAAGCCTCAATTTGAAACTTTGACCATGTTGTCAGAGTTTGAAAGCCTGATCCTCTAAAGTATGTTTTTGCAAAGTACCGCCTGTGAGTTGAGTTGGGAATTCTCTATCCAGATGTTAATGGGGAAGTGCTCACATCCCTATTAGATACTCACATCCCCTAAGAAGTTGGGGAACGTTGGGTTTATCGGGAATCTTGACAAAAGTCAAGAAATGTCAATGAGTATATGGACAGTGACCGTGTCATATAGCGTTGCTATTTCTTCTACCAATTAAGATACAGTTCTGGTACAGCACACTCAGAAGTTTACCCTGATAATGCCTTTTTTATATTTTTAATATTATAAAAAGCCTTTTTGCTTTTAATGTTTTTAATTGTATCTAACACACACACATATAACTCTCTTGACAAACTACCAGAAATATTATTAGATAAAAAAATACAAATAGCAATTGCTCTTGAAAAAAGTAATCCTCATTTCATGTAGGATATTTAAAGTGCCTTTTAAAAAATAAAGTGAAATAACTTAAATTGGCTAAATCCTTTGAGCCAAAGAGCGGAGAGAGTAAATTGGAGCTTCATTGACAAGGTAGTTAAATTCCAATGGAAGAGTGGAAAGAGTGGAAGTTAGAGGCAGTGGACACTATAGAACTCTCACTAATGCTCCAGGCCATTTTGGTGGTGTGATGGTTTAGCCCTGGCTGGGTGCAAGATGCCCACCAAGTCATAATAGCTCTCCTTCTTCTACACTGGACAAGAGAGAGAGAAATATAACAAGAGGTTTGTGAGTCAAGATAAGGACAGGGAGATCACTCAGCAATTAGCATCATGGGCAAAAAATTGTGATTTATTAATAAACCATAAAAACAGGGAGATGAGAAATAAAACTGAATCTTAAAACACCTACTCCTACTCCTCCTTTTTCTCAGGACAACTCTCCTTCCTCACCCCCAGCATCGCAGGGGATAGGGGATGCGGTCAATTCATTAGAGATGGACTTTGCTGCTGTTTCTTCTTCGGGAGGCCTCACACTTCCCACTGCTACAGTGTGGGGTCCCTGCCCACAGGAGACAGTTCTTCATTAACTTCTCCAGCACCAGTCTTTCCCATGGACTACAGTTCCTCATGAACTGCTCCAGCATGGGGCCTCCCATAGGGGCAGTTCCTCACTCCCTGCCCCAACGTGGGTTGTCCACCAGGAGAACAGTCCTTCAGGTACCAACTGCTCCAGCCTGAGTCCCTCACAGAATCACAAGTCCTGACAGCAAACCTGCTCTGGTCTGGGCTCCTCTCTCCCCACAGGCTCCCAGGTCCTACCAAGAACTTGCTCCAACATGGGCTTCCCATAGAGTCACAGCGTCCTTCAGGCATCCACCCTCTCTGGAGTGGGGTCCTCCATGGGCTGCGAGTGGATCTCTGCTCCCCAGTGGCCTCCATGGACTGCAGGGGCACAGTTGTTTCACCATGGTCTTCACCACAGGTTACAGGAGAGCCTTTCTTTTAGGGCCTCCCCCTCCTTCTCCACTGACCTTGGTGTCTACAGACATGCTTTCACATTCTTACTCCCTGTTGCTGCAGTTTCACAACTATACAACAACTTCTTCCCCTCCTCAAATATGTTATTCACAGAGGCATTACCTCAATCAATAATAGGCCAGGCCTTGGTCAGATGCAAGTTCCATCTTAGAATTGACTGGCATTACCCCTGTCAGCTGCAGGGGAAGCTTCTGGCAGATCTTTGTTCAAAGAAGCCACTGCTGTAGTGTGCACCCCCCTCCCGCCCTCCAAAAAAAAAAAACCTGACCCAGGCAAAACCACTACAGGTGGAAATGCTGAGCTGTCACTATGCTCATATGTATGTGTCATCTATATCCTTTCTTCTTGGTGTCTTCAGCTCAAGGTCTGAACTGATTGAGGTCAATGTGCTCAGTGACCATGGCTTTTGCTCAAGCAGTCAAAGCCAAGTTCCTCCATTTAGATAGATTCTGAGAATAATACTTGGTTTCAATTCTTAGAACAGTATCAGAGAATGTAGCATCTGACTGGATTATGTAGAGTGAACACAGATGGCTTATAATTGGGAAAACAGCTAATTAGAGTGTGTTGCTCAAGGAGCCATTATCCTTAGTATTGGACAATCAAATATAAATGCTGACAAAAAGTGATGCCTAATACACTGCTCTTTAGCTGGGTTTAGTATTTCTTTCAAGACAGAACATATATAGCTATCTCCGTTTCCTTCGTGGTGTTTGTTGTACCTTGTACCAGATGATGGATTCTTTCTGTCACTGTCATGTGATTAGAACTGCTCAGGCAGTGGTAACTGTGGCAGCCTTGTGACTGTCTCTGCCACCAATTCAGAGTGCTTTTCTTTCTTTCTTTCTTTCTCTCTTTCTCTCTTTCTCTCCTTCCTTCCTTCCTTCCTTCCCTCCTTCCTTCCTTCCCTCCTTCCTTCCTTCCCTCCTTCCTTCCTTCCCTCCTTCCTTCCTTCCCTCCTTCCTTCCTTCCCTCCTTCCTTCCTTCCCTCCTTCCTTCCTTCCCTCCTTCCTTCCTTCCTTCCTTCTTTTCTTCCTTCCTTCCTTCCTTCCTGCTTTGGACTTTCTCTCTTCTGTTCATCTGTCTTCTGCTGGTGTTTGAACACAGTCACCAAAACCGAAAAGAGCAGGCTCTGATTTAATGACAGATGGCACAGAAAAATGAAACTGTGAAGCACTTAAGGCTTTTACAGTGAACAGCAAACAGACTTTCCAGGTGTGGAGTTTTGTTGTTGTTGTTGATTTTGTTTGTTTATTTTTGTTCTTTTTTCCCTCTTGAGTAATGAAGGATGGATTCATTCTACATGGCTTTGTGTATGTAGAATTTGGGAATATAATCTGAAGTGGCTTTACTTTTACTAGTAAATAGAGCAGCCACAGTCCAATGGCCTTGGATCTAGCTGGCACCTGTGGCTCACATCTACATGACTAAAATCTTTTTTACTTCCTCCCCAAGCAGAGTATCTGCTTTCAGATGACTGGCTGGGAATGGCCTCTGATCAATTCTGTCCCCCCAGCCATGCTTGGCTCTACTTCAGAAGAGGTTGCCTGGCACAGACCAAAATGGTACTATGGCATGTGCAAACACTCCAACTTCATGAAGGATCACAGACTGTAATCAAGGATTTTCAAGCCCATTGTCATTTACTGTTTTAGTAACCTATTGTCCTTTATTTACTAGTTAGGACATCACCAGTTAGGCTCTCTTTGTAGCCAATAAAAGAGACAAGCACCTCCAGAGGGCACATGGTGCTGAGAGAGGGCTGGAAGGGATGGGATGAACCACCTTTTTCCATGAACTCTATAGGAAGCCCAGGAGATTTGATTAGAAACTGAACTTTTAGGCAGCTGAAGTTGTGATGTTAGTCTTTCCATCAGCTACTGTAAGGAATATCAGATACATCAGGAATGGAAAGTACTGGATTTTTTATCCTGGTTCGGACATTAAAGAGTTATACAAAGAGGCTTCTTGGAGCATACCACACTGCCAAGCCCTCAAATAGAGCTTCAGCCCAGATTTTACATATTGAACAGTGCAGCTTTGTTGTATCTCATTTAATGACATTTTCAGCACCGTAGAAATTTCAGTGCAACTGACTCTTCATATGTTTTTTAAACATTTAGTTCAAGGAAGAATAATTCGTATGGAATTTTTTAGACATTTATTTATTAATTTATTTAACAAATATTGTTTTGACTTCGGTTGTTCTTGTGAGCCAAAAGAAAAGAACACCATGACTCAGACCCTGACCTTCCCCCCTAACTCCATAGCTTTGTTTGAGGATGTTCAGACAACTTGTTCTGTTTTGTCGTGTGTGAAGGTCAGTGCTGGTAGCATAAGGAATGGCAATGCATGCAAACGATCATCGTGTTTTCTATTAGCAGTAATGGGCTGAAAGAAGCAATGATCTTCCAAGGCACATAAATTGGCTAGTGTGGTTATGTGTTTCAGCTGCAGACAAGCCACTCAAGGCAAAATTCAGTCCAGCTGCCAGAGCATACATCTTAGATCAATGGGAGCATCCTGTGGAGAATTGTTTGGAGCTGGGAAGGAGAGACTACTTTTTCCTTTTTTACTCCTAGTGCAATCTTAAACCTATCTCAGGAGGCACGTGCAAGAGATCATTATTCTCTTCTTCACAGGGACAAATGTGATAGGCACTGATACAAATTGGGGAGAGATTAAGCTCCCCTACAGACCCTATAAAGTATTGCTTTAGACCATGGACTTGGCTTAAGAAGTGCAAGGACAAGTTCATTTATTTTAAGTGAAGTGTGGAATGACTGCCAATGTCTTAGTAGCTGAGACAATTGGTACTTGGTCAGCAGATCTTTTTATGGTAACAATTTTATTAGTTGGTGTATTAGCACTAAGACATCACTTCCAATAGCTATGTGATATGTGCACCTTTTTTTAATGGAGCCAGTGTATTTTTAAGAAACTAGATAACTTTATTTTTTTTTAAGTCCAGAAGTGATGTTTGTACCAGTATCTGGCACAGTAAGAAATCCCATCAGCAAAGACTGATCTTCAGGAAGAAATTGCTCTCTTCTCATCACTGTCCTCTTCACAGTGATACTGCAGATACTTATAGACCTAATTTCAAACTCTCTAAATCTATCCAGCAGATTTCAGTGGAGGTTAAAGTCTGAGGCATTATGGTCAAATCTACAGGCTGTATTTTCTTCCATACACTTGTGTTTTTGTTTTTGGTTTTGTTTTTTCTGAAATGGGACATTTGATAATTTTCTGCTACACTGCAGCCAAATTTGCACTCTAACACAAGTATTTTAAGCAACTGTGAGAAATGCAGGGCCATGTTCGATCAGCTCATGCTTCTGTTGTGTGTATAATGGGGTTATAGAACTTGGCATTTTTGAACTAAATAATTAAACCACAAATATGCACATGGTAGCTCTTATAACATGCATGAGTTTATGATGCTGTGATCTGTCTTGCTAGCTTACCGAGACTTTTAATTTTACAGTTAAGGGTATTTCCCCTCTTGCTCTTCATGGTGCACTGATTTTTCTCCTCAAAGCTACATACTCTTCCGTGAGCTCTTGCAACTTACTAACACAGAGAGAAGGAACTGTAAAAGCCCATCAGCTTCTCATTTGCATAGCAATTGACCATCAGCAAGAGTGCAAAATTTTGATCCAGAAACTTAGGGAATATTGATTAAGCTTCCTCTGAAATTCATCATTTATCCAGGTAGATTGAGGCATTATGGACTTAAGCTTGTGTTGCGCACTAAATTTCATCTTTTCACAAAATTGCACCTTTTTTTTCCAGGCTGAAGTGGCACTATCTTGCCTTAGGTGACATCCATCAGAGGCAGGGTGGCACGCCATCCCTCGCCTTGTTTGACCAAGTGCCAGAGGAGCTTCTCCTGGATTCAGTGTGGCACAGATAAGAGGCTGCAGCTCAGAAAAATGATTGAATGACAGGATTAATGAGCACTGACTGAACAGGGTAGTAAATCAGAATAAGAGGCACTGTAGATACCAAAGAGCAGCTCCAGGAAGCCAGTGGGAACATGGCATGGGTCAAAGGGCTATGGGGCAGACAGCAGCCTCAGGGTTACAGAGCAAGCATTGGAATGGAGGAAGAAGAGGCAGTTTTTAGCAGTGAAGCAATCATTTGTTTATTTTTTTTTTTAAAGTATGTTTTAGAGTATAAAGGAGAAGTAATATTCTGGCTAATGAAAATAGTGAGTTGCTTTTTTATTATAAATATGTCTATGTGTTTTATTTAAAGTTCAAATAAGGCATAAATTCTGTTATTTTGAGATTTTTTTTTTTTTACTATGAAAAATCAGATAAATTAGCCATCTTTAGACTAGTACTAAAAGATATCTGGAATATAGCTGCCCCTGAATTATTTCCTAGGCCCATGTTATTTATTATAACGTTCTGTAGTCAGCATGCAGAACTTCTGAATGTTATTTAGCATTTAGTAGAATAATGTCCATTCAGACTCTGCTTTCTGGATTTTTTATGCTGAATTGAATCACATCAACCCCATTTCTCAGGCTTTTGAGTCACATATAATGATAGTATCACATTATGATGACAGATAAAAAGCATTATATACGTGCTTATATGACCGAGATAAATTACACTGTACTTTACTGCACATTTATACCATTTTATTACTTCAGCGAGTCTGTGTCTTCAAAAGAAAGGGCAGTATTTATATTCATTTAGAAATAGGACACACATGATTTTGCTAAAGAAATATTGTTGAACGGAAAAAACTGTATCCTTGAACACATGTAGGTCAATGAATCCAGTGGAGCTATTTTATTTAAATTTACAAAGCTATATGAGAAAAGCATAATTGATGTGTGTATCATTTTTGGATCCAGTGTAACTCCTACAATCTCAGAGTCTCACAAAAGGTCTGAGATTGGAAAGGACCTCTGGAGGTCATCTGGTCCAACCTCAGCTCAACCAGGACCTGCTAGGGCCAGTTGCCCAGGACTGTGTCCAGACAGCTTTTGAATATCTAGACAGATGGAGACTCGGCAGCTGCTCTGGACAACCTGTGCCAGTGCTCGGTCACCCTCACAGTAAAAAAGTGCATTGTTGTGTCCAAATGGATTTTCGCGTCTTTTAGTTTGTACCCATTACTTGTCCTGTCACTGGACACCACTGAGAACAGTCTGTCTCCTCTTCTTTCCCTTCCATCATGAGTTTGCACACATTTGGAAGATCCCAGTGCCTTCTCTTCTCTAGGAAGCATAACACCTCAGGAAGCTGAGCCTTGAGACATGCTAAGAATGTTTTTGGGCTTTCCCTGTGCTGAACTCAATGACAGCTGTTTTTAGTGGAAAGACTCCCTTTGCCTTGTCTTTGGTAGGCAGGGACAATCTCAACATTAAACCTAGCCACTCAGTCTCTGCTATATTTTCCAAGGTATCTGCTATATTTTTCTGCTATATTTTCAAACTTCTCTTATACCATGGCAACATGTTTGGTTTAGATCTATTATAAATCCAATGGAAGAATTGTCAGGGGCTTTTTGGTGCAGAGCTTGTAGTCTCCACTGACTTTTGTTCTTTTTAAGTTGGACAATATAGCTCCATCAGAAGGGAAACAGAGTGTTTTCACTTGCAATTCCATTCTGAGCAGAAAACTCAATCCTCATATGTCTGCTGTTTTGTGTAAATTAGAATACAGCTTACAGTAAATTGAAATAAAACATAAAGTAATTGGATTTCTCAGAAAAATCTCTCCCTTTCCTGCTTCCCTACATCCTTTCAATTCCATTGTTCTATGTTAGCAGAAGACTGGGGGAGTCAATGCACTGTGCCTCAGCCAGACTTTTCATGCATCAAAATGCAGCTCCCTCCTAGGTGAGTGGCTTTTTAGCTATTCTGGACCCCATGCATTATGGAACTCCACTGGAACACTCTAGGTCTGGAAGCAATGTATCAGTATATGAGGAGAATTCCAGTTAATGGTAAAGTCGTTTAATTTTAGTCTTACTGTGTGCCTGAGGAATGAATTATAAAATAAAGTATGCTTAAGGAAATCCTTATTCATTAAAACACATTGCACTGGATATATAGCAATCTGCACTAAAGAGGAAATCGGAAATGTAATATTGGTAATTTCATGATAGAGGATAAAAAGTATCTTTATATAGGAAATTTTGCTGTAGGCTGTGCTCTGCCCTCCCCCGAGCTTGTTCTTTTCCATTCCTTTTTCATTATGTTCTTACCAGGGAGTTTGCAAACTATAAAATTCCTGCAGTGTATTATTATTTTAGTTTATTTCCAGTGCAAATAAAACATTAACATATGTTAGATGTGAGTATTTTTGCTTTTAGACAGCTGGGAGTGGACAGATTGGCAGTGTTCCAGTTTCTAGTAAGTTACTACCCCAACTTCAGTAATGCTGACCAGAATTTGCTTAGTTAGGTGGCTATGAAATAATAATGATGATTAAAAAAAAATCTGGTTCTTTTCATAATTAAAAAGAATCACCAAGGATATTTGAGTGTTCACCTGGCTATGTGTTGATTTCAATATGTTTGTTCTCCCAATGATGTGCTAGTGTCACTCTGCACCTGCATTATTGGAATGTGGGGTTCTTTGGGGGAGAGTGGTGGTGGTGTCATTATTTAGTTTTGGTTTGGGTTTTTTTTTGTCCCACAACTAGGAGCACTTTGCCAAATCAGCAGCTTGTAGCTGATGTTCTAGTTTCTGCCTGGAGCTTTTCTTCTATAGGTCTTGCAAATTTCTGTAGTATTAGTAGCAATGGGTTTTTAATGAGCATGTGTTATGAAAAAAGCAGAACTTGACTTTAGCTTAAAACTCACAAACTGCAGTTTTTGGACAAGGTCACAGAAAAGTATTTAGTTGGAGACACAGAGCACTTAATGGAACTGAATAGAGCAAAATTCCAAAACATTATCAATCAAATGAAATCTGTGACTAGTTGAGATCTGTGCAGTTTTGCAAAGGCAAGTTTGCACCTGACTTAGGCTTATTCATAACAGAATTGTCACATTGAAAAAGGTCATCTGGGGGGAAAGCTGGCCAAAGGATGACACTGGCAGGAGCCATGGCAGTGTAAAAGACAACATTTGCACAGTTTTCTGACAGTGCCTATGTTGTGAGAAATGAAAAAATTGAAAGATTGTGAAGGCTTAAACTCAATAAATAAAATACTGAAAAAACCCACCACAGAACTGTCAATAAAGTGATCTTATTTCCCTGTCAGTGTAAGAAAGGTATGGTAAAATCCAACTGAAGTAGATTCAATGAGATTAATATAAAATGCTATATACTGTTATCCTTTTTTTGTCTTTTTTGAAAGGTAATGATTAAGTTAGTTGCTTCCAGTCTTTTGGATTGCAGAAATTTGAAATATTTTATGTGGAAATGTGTGTTGAATTAAGCCTTCTACTGCTTATTTTACTTCACTTACTTGCAGATATCTGAAGTGTGATGTATAGACCTCCAGGCTGTTATTGATCACTGTTTCTACATCTGTCAGCTCATAAAATATACTCAGCTTCAAATAATGGGCACTTTGTCCCATGTGAAACACAACTTTAAAACTGAAATCACAGCAGATATGGTATAACAGTCCTTTCTCATACTTTCATCATCAGAACAATTGTAACAATCTTTATTTGAAGAGTTTCTTCTATTTGCTTTCTTCACTGCACCAGTCACAAGACTGTATCTGTGATGATTCCTGTGTTTTTATATCACTGTTCTGCCTCTGCCTTGTTACTAATTTTTGCCTTTTTGCAGGGTTTTATTTGGTATCAGTTTCCATCAAAAGGAAAGCTCTGTCTGTTTGTTTGGGAAGGTAGTTGACCCTACTAAGCTTTTCTGTAGAGAGCAGCTGACTCCATTTTTTTCCTTGTTGAAATTATTCTTGTAACTTTCTGCTTATAAGTGAAAGTTCTGGTACTCCCCTGCTTGCAACTCCATGTAATGCTATAGATTTGGGGATCTGTGACTGAAGAGCTGTCCAGCAGAAAAGGACCTGGAGATGTTAATCAACAGGCAGCTGAACATGAGCCATCAGTGTGCCCAGGTGGCCAAGAAGGCCAATGGTGATTGTCCCCCTGTACTCAGCACTGGTGAGGCTCCATCTCAAATACTATGTTCAGTTTTGGGGCCCTCACTACAAGAAGGACATTGAGGTGCTGGAGAGTGTCTAGAGACACTTTTGGGCAACAAAGCTGGTGAAGGGTCTGAAAAACAAATCTAATGAGGATGTGGAGTTATTTAGCCTTGAGAAGATGAGGCTGAGGGGAGAGACAGTCTCTCGCTACAACTACCTGAAGTGAGTTGTAGTGAGGTGGCGGTCAATCTCTCCAGTAATGAATGACAGGACAAGGGAAATTGAGCTCACGTTTTGCCAAGGGAGGTTTAGATTGGTCATTACAGAATCACAGAAAACATTGTAGATATTTTCATCAATGCTATATCCAAAAAAAGGNGTGTTGAATTAAGCCTTCTACTGCTTATTTTACTTCACTTACTTGCAGATATCTGAAGTGTGATGTATAGACCTCCAGGCTGTTATTGATCACTGTTTCTACATCTGTCAGCTCATAAAATATACTCAACTTCAAATAACGGGCACTTTGTCCCATGTGAAACACAACTTTAAAACTGAAATCACAGCAGATATGGTATAACAGTCCTTTCTCATACTTTCATCATCAGAACAATTGTAACAATCTTTATTTGAAGAGTTTCTTCTATTTGCTTTCTTCACTGCACCAGTCACAAGACTGTATCTGTGATGATTCCTGTGTTTTTATATCACTGTTCTGCCTCTGCCTTGTTACTAATTTTTGCCTTTTTGCAGGGTTTTATTTGGTATCAGTTTCCATCAAAAGGAAAGCTCTGTCTGTTTGTTTGGGAAGGTAGTTGACCCTACTAAGCTTTTCTGTAGAGAGCAGCTGACTCCATTTTTTTCCTTGTTGAAATTATTCTTGTAACTTTCTGCTTATAAGTGAAAGTTCTGGTACTCCCCTGCTTGCAACTCCATGTAATGCTATAGATTTGGGGATCTGTGACTGAAGAGCTGTCCAGCAGAAAAGGACCTGGAGATGTTAATCAACAGGCAGCTGAACATGAGCCATCAGTGTGCCCAGGTGGCCAAGAAGGCCAATGGTGATTGTCCCCCTGTACTCAGCACTGGTGAGGCTCCATCTCAAATACTATGTTCAGTTTTGGGGCCCTCACTACAAGAAGGACATTGAGGTGCTGGAGAGTGTCTAGAGCCACTTTTGGGCAACAAAGCTGGTGAAGGGTCTGAAAAACAAATCTAATGAGGATGTGGAGTTATTTAGCCTTGAGAAGATGAGGCTGAGGGGAGAGACAGTCTCTCGCTACAACTACCTGAAGTGAGTTGTAGTGAGGTGGCGGTCAATCTCTCCAGTAATGAATGACAGGACAAGGGAAATTGGGCTCACGTTTTGCCAAGGGAGGTTTAGATTGGTCATTACAGAATCACAGAAAACATTGTAGATATTTTCATCAATGCTATATCCAAAAAAAGGTCTTCAAGGCACTCGAATGTGAAATCAAATCTGAGTATAGCATAGAAGAGATAGCAATCTTTCATATGGCTGTTGCAGAGTTCTCAGGCAGCCTTCTTGATAGTAGTAGCATACAGCTTCAGAGTGCTTAAATCATGTCCATGGTCTTCTGTGGCTCTGTATGTGTAGAATTGGTAATGTGGTCTAAGCACAAAACCACAAATAGTTAATTTTACTAATTTTGCAATATTTTATTTCAGAGCTATGAAGAAATGTGATAATATTTAAAAAGTAATAATTGAAGCCCAAAAAACCTAAAAGAGACATATAAATAAAGGGATTACATAATCATTTTTATGCATCAGTTCAACAATCTTGATTCACACACATTTACACTTTAGCTTCTGTTTCCAGCATGACATGTTGACCCCCATGAAAACTCAATGGAAATAGCAGGTTGACTCTTACAGTGTGAGAAGAGATTAAAAATCCTCACCTTGACTTCTGCTGCACTCTGAGAAATAGTCTGTGTGTTCATTGCAACAGTCTTTCATCATCTGGGAAGCTGTTTACCAGTACTGTTTAAAGCAGGTCTCAGTCATTCTTCTTTCTCACTGACAATTGATCATAGACAGCAAGAGCCCTGTCCTTCGTTCTTTCCAATAAAATTCCGTGTTTTGAAATCTAACCTCCTCTAAACATATGTGGACAAACATCAAGGTCTGTTAAATACAATCCTAAGTTAGTTGTTGAAATAAATAGAAGCAGAAGAAACTGCCTTGGAAAATGACAGCCCTTGCAGTTTTTTTCCCCCTAAATCATGAAAATCATACTGCAATAGGATGATGCCTTTTAGAGAGTAGTTCTTAGCAGGCCATGGTTGACCTGCAATTAGGGAGATGCAGTGAGTAAATTTCTCTAAGGCGTTGTACTCATTATTGTTCTTTATTTGTATTAAGGTAGCTTTGAAACCCTGCTGTTATGAAGACTCATTGGTCTGTTTACTGTATACATGAAAGACAATCCTCTGTTCTGCAGAATTTTATGATTTAGAGGGCAAAATATGAGTCACTGGATATAGAGTCAAAGATGTGGGGAAAATAAGGGAAAACTGAAATAAATGAGTCATTGTTTTTTCAGACTTCTGTCTCAGGTATAATTGCACACTGCTGGCTAGTGCCCATGAGCTCTGACTTGAGACTATTGACATTTTGGGCTAGTCTTGGTTTCATAGTCAGGATTGTATCCTGCAAGAAATGGACATACTGAATTACTCATATTTATTCAAGATTTTGGAGATTTTTTTTTCCTTTTTTCTTTCTCTCAAATTATTTTACACTAATTTTTTTAGCTCTTAGAACAAAAGAATTTAGAGGGAAAGGGAAAGAGAAGCTAATAACTTTTCAATACAATTCAGTATTGTAATAAGGTTGTCTTATGTCTTTAAAGCATGTTGCTAGCATTATGATTATTTGCTCCTCACACTTCTTGTGGAAATACTAAGGTATTCCCATGTACTGAGGTGATGTAATCACAGGCAATGGGAGATGGATTAATTTTCTCAGTCCCAATAAAGTTCCCTCTAACTAGACCACATTATTCCACAGGAGAAATAGTACTTTTCTTCCCAGGACAACACCCCAGTTGCTGTCCAGTCTGATTGTCCTCAGTCCACTGTTCTTTTATGATTTTACTAAATATCAATACTAGATCTCTGCAACTAATGAAAATAGGGTCTTTGCAAATAATTTATTGATAACAAATAGAAGAGTTTATCGTTGCAATATCAATGCTATTTTTCTCTTGTATTTTCAAGACTTTGAAAAAATGAAAACCACTGAGAAGTATTGGTCTCAATGCTATTAACTCCTTCCATTAATTTCTGAGTTTCTTGGCAATGAAATAAATTACATTTAAAGATGTACTTTTTTTCTTTTCTGTGCTGTTGAAATTGCAGAAATATACTTTGCCTTATGCAGGTTTGATGATAATAGACAATAATTAAAAAGTAAGTATTTTTTTATCTATGCTTTCTGATTGTTGGTTTTCATATGAAAGTAGTAGTAGACAAAGAAAAGAAAAAAAAATAAAGTTGGCTGGCATATCAGTAAGATGAAAGTATTGCAGCTCTCCTAGAGACTGGCATACATTATAGCCCCATATTGACAAACACCTCTGGTTGCACAAGCATGCAAAATCTGAGTCTAAGGTCTGGAAAGGTCCCCTCAAAGACAATAAAAATGTTAACATAGATATGACTTTTAAAAAAAATTAGTTGTTAACAATAACTCTAAGGTTTTCTTTCATTGATGTAGTTCCCAAGTAAAAGACAAATAGTAGCATTAACAGTTGCTATGAACTCCAGTTTACTGTTTTTTGGTGACTGGGTTGAAGCACTCTGGAGAAATTAGCTACGACAAAGCAGAATCTGTGAACATCTGCTCCAACTGCTTTTACGTTTTCAATTGTTTCAAATCCTGAACTGACTTTAGACATGAAGTATTGTATAGTCGGGGAATGGACAATGGGGTAGTAGTAACTACTAGCTGCCTCGAGAAACAGGAGCATGATGTTAGATGTACATCTAAAGGTAGATGTACACTGAAAGTTGTCTTTTGAAAATTTCTGATTTACAACACTATTGGTAGTACCTCTTTTTTTAGATGATTTCTGAATAAATGCTATTTGCTAAGGAATGGTGAGAGGATTGTATAATAAATATGGAAAGACAATTTCATAGCTGACTTTAATCAAGATTTTTTACAATGTTTTTATCTTGCTGCCTGGGTTAAAAACGTTTTGCTGAACTAATGCTAAGGACTTAGCTTAAGAATGTTCTCTGGAGTGTTTGTGATTATGCCAACTAATCCTGTCATTTCAGCTGAAGTGAGGAAGGAATATGATGAGTCTCAGAAGAGGGATGGGAGGATGGGCAGATTCCTTATGCGGGAACAAAAAAGGGTGGAGAAGGAGTAGGGAGTATGAAACCCTGTTCTATTCCTGTATGGACCTAGATGCAGGTGCTTTGAAAGAACTGAGATCTAACAGCAGCAATAGATGTGGTGCTCCATCTGTGCACTAATCCACTGCTGGGAGTGTCGAAACATGTTAGACTGGCCTGTGCCATAATGCAAATAAGACCTATGTGATTATTACTGTAGTGTTAACAAGGGTCTCCTATTTGTAAGGGAAATGAAAACACTTGGATTTGGGAGGAAAGTAAATACAGTAAAATGCTGCTGCCTGATGCCAGATCACAAGAAATCATACCTTTGCCATGGATACTTGTCCAGCAAATTTGCAGTGCCAAATTTCTGGATGAAATGCCTCTGGAAATTTTTCTGGGACAAGGAAAGTCTGTTTGAGAATAGGAGCATCAGTAGGGTCTCTGATAGTCTCTCAGATGTGTGTAGTGTGTGAGTAGTTAAATAATGTGGCAAATTTGTGGAGCAGAAGCTGTTTGGAACCACACTTTTTCATGTTTTTTTTTTTCACTCAAATAAATGACAGATTTACTCTTTTATGTCAAACTGAGTGGTTTTGCTGTTTTTATAGTATGTTTTCAATTCTGTCAAATGAAACACTGTCACAATTTCTGAAGGTGATGCCATTCAGAGGTAGCTGCATTTTCCCAAATTTACTTATGTGTTCTGTGTCCACAAGGCTGGAGGTAGCAACCATCTCACTAGTCATGTGCAAAAATGTGTCTCTGAAAGTTTTATGTAATTGGCACATGCTATTTTTTCATGACAAATCACAGGCAAAAATATGAAAGTATAGACAGTATTCCAAAATGATTTATTCTGCACCCTTCCTGTCCCCTCCACCCCAATGCTGTTTGAAGCCTCTGTGGAGCAGAGTAATAGTTTCCTTGTGTAAAGACTATTGCAGGAGTAGGTGTCCTCCCTTGTCATGTCATGGAATGGTCTTAAGTAACACAATGGTGAATGCAGCCTGCTTTTTATATAGTAAATTAATGCTAATAGTAATAGCTGTTTACTTCTCAGATTTAAAATAGTAAAAAATGTTCAGGTCTTCATCACTTTCACAAATTCCAAGAGAAGATGGAATTAAAGCAGAATTTTCCCTGTCATTAGTAGCAGTCAGCACTTGAAACAGTATCTATTTGCACCTTTACTAAGATACAGAATGACAGAATCTTAAGAGTTGGAAAGTACCCCGAAAGATCAGCTAGTCCATTCCCCCTACCAGAGCAGGTCCACCTACAGTAGGTCAGACAGGAACTTGTCCAGGTGTGTTTTGAATGTCTCCAGAGAAGGAGACTCAACAGCCCATCTGGGCAGCCCGTTCCAGTGCCCTGTCACTCTCACAGGGAAGAAGTTTTTCCTTGTCTTTCTTTGGAACTTCTTAGGCTCCAGCTTGTACCCGTTGCCCCTTGTCCTATCATTGGACATCACTAAGAACAGACTGGCTCCATCTTCCTGACACCTGCCCTTTATGTCTTTGTAAACATTAATGAGATCACCCCTCAGTCTCCCTCAAGCCAAAGAGCCCCAGCTCCCTCAAATTTTCCACAAGGGAGATACTCCACTCCCTTCATCACCTTGGTGGCCCTGTGCTGAACTCTCTCCAGCAGCTCCCTGTTCTTTTTGAACTGAGGGGCCCAGAACTGGACACAATATTCCAGATGTGGTCTGATGAGGGCCCAGAAGAGGGGGAGGAGAACCTCTCTCATCCTACTGTCCACAGTCCTTCTCATACACCCCAGGATGCCATTGGCCTTTTTGGCACATTGCTGGCTCATGGTCATCCTGCTGTCCACCAAGACCCCTGGGTCCCTTTCCCCTACACTACTCTCTAAGAGTTCATTCCCCAGCCTGTACTGGCTACAACTATGTCACTAGCCTTGTGAATAGCTTAAATAAGGAGTCCATCAAGTAAGGTCTAGTCTCACTTCTTTGAAGTTTAAGTGAGAAGGTAATATTTGCATTGGAACTTTTTTTGCTCATGCAGGCTTGTGCTATTTGTAAACCTTTAATATAATTGTAATACAGTGGACATATAATTAATATTAACCTTAATTGCTTTTCGTCTTGGCACTCTCTAAGGCTTTTGTCTTGGCATTTGATTTTATTATTTGACATTTGGCAGCAAAAGTTGTTTGAGTATTGGATGCTGGATATCGTTAATTCGGTATGAAATGAACTAGGCTTTTTGACTGCATTAGTCATGCACAAGTTTTCAAAATCCTATGTTTAGAATCCAAAATATTGTAATTCTGTTTGACAAGCAGAATATGGCCCATTGCTCTGTAGCTAAAGTTATGCATGTCTGTCAGTAGAAACACTTTTTCTGCCATATTTAACCAAACTAAAGTTGTAGCATGGGTTGAATAAAGCCATTTTTAAGAGAAGCTGACATCAAGAACATTTTCCAGATTGTATCTTTGCTTAACTGCAGACAGCCCACTTTGTGCAATGTTATGTCCAGTGTCTTTGGTTGCAAGCTCTTTCCCAGACTCTTTGTCCAGCAGCCTGCTTTTAAAAGTTTGCTTCATCTATCAAATCTGTTTTCTTCACCTGAACTACTATAAACAGAGTTTTTATTGCCATTTTGATGTGCTTTTTCAGTGTTCAGATTGTTTTTTTAGTCTGTAAGGATGCCTCAAGGAGCATTTATTCTAGGGCTCACAGGAATTTTACAGAAGACTCCCAGCAAGAACACATAGGCTAGACAAATTATGTCATTTCCCCCTGGTAGCTGGTGGAAATGTAGAAAACATGAGAGGTAGGTGAAAGAATGTGTAATTTTAGATTGATTCCTTGCCAATGTGACTAAACAACCTGTTAGTATTGTTGGAGGTGTCTTACACCACAGATGCTCTGAAATGATTGTAGAAATACTGTAGAACAATGACTTTGTGTTTTCAGTGTAATGGAGACAGTTAGCATTTCTGGCTAACAAGAGATAAGATACAAATAGTAATTAATTTCTTATTACTAGGAAATTTTAAGTTGGATTTTTGAATTTTCCTTTTTTTCACCTGAGGAAGCAGAAGCAACTATATGCAGCTTTTGAGCAGTGATTGACTGGAAAAAATAGCAACGTATTTTTCAGCTTGAAATCTGGAATAATTTTGGATTGTTGAGGGAGGTGGTATGAAATTAAGAAAGTCTCTGGTCTCACTGACTAGAACAAGTTATGCTCTGTAGAAAATGAGCAAAGAAGAAATAAAGCCTGAATCCCCGCAAACATAAATGAGAAAGGTGTGAGAGTAATGCCTGACAGTGGTGTGGCAGTTGAGAGAGAGAAATTCATGAAACGTGACCATTATCTCTGTGTGTATTCCTAGGGATAAAGACACACAGAGGTTTTGCACTTTGTAAGCTTGCAAAGTAGGATTAATGGGACTTAGACAATACCTAAGCCTTGATCTGTGAACAGTGGAGAATGTAATCAAGGAGATTTCAAGGGAGAAGTTGGAAAATGAAATGAATCAGACAGGTTTTTTTTTTTGTGTGTGCTAATTTTTTATGTTCCCCTCCCCGCATCCCCCCACCCCAAAAATGCAGCAACACAGACTTAATTAACAGATTTAAATTGAATATCCCTACTTGCTGACAAATTTCACAAAACTTCAAGTTACATCTGCCACTCGTAGGGCAGCCACGAATACAAGAAAATAAGATTTTGAGGAGTTCACCAGTGCTTAAACTTTCTGTTTTCTCCTGGTGATAAGTCTGAATCAAGATTAACTACGATACCACAGGAGACTGCATGTGCATTTCTCAGAGGAAAGCATACACAATCTAGATAGCAAAGGTAATATATATATATAAAAAATATAATATGTATTTAATATATAAAGATATATATATTAATATATAATATAATATATATATAAAATATACTAAGTGACATTCTGTGATCCCAGTGAACAGAAGGCAGGAGTTAGTTGGGTCGTGGATTTTGACCAATGCAGAAGGAAGATGCCGTTTGGAGACCAGTGGGAAGAGGAAAGGGTTATGAAAGAGAAGTTATATTTTGACAAACTATTGACAATTCACTGAATGAACACAACAGCAAGTGAGCACCTGAAACATTTCTTTTGCTGGGTGAATACAGATGCCATGTTATCGCAATTTGTTGAATGACACTACAGGGAACAGTTGTATTAACAATACACCTGTGTAAATGACTAGTAGGGATATAAACAGACCTTGCTAATAATTTTTTAGACCCTGTAATATCATTGTAATACTTAATCACCTCTGTATGCAAATATATTGGATGTAGTCAAACTTCCTAGTAGGTTTTGTAGACTTCCTGTTTCATCTTCTTAGAAATCCATACTTTGAATAATATACATTGTTTTAGATACTGGGGTGATATGGAAGCTTGATGGCAAAAGGAAATGGTTGATGTAATTCAGCTGTAGATGAAATCTTACTTAGGTAATAGCTATCAAGTTCTGGAACAACTAATCATCAAGTAATTTTGTGACTGTGACTCAGTCTGTCGAATGAAAGGGCTTAGGAAGATAAAAGATGATAGGTTTCCCCAGAGAGATACCAATCACAAACTAATCACAGTATCCTGGGAAGCATCTAGCAAAGCAGAAATTAAATCTTCACTGGACTTTCCAATTACACAGTCCTAGTCCAGATGTTCGTGTTATTGAAATATCTTTTTTTCTGAAGGAAAATAAAGATGAGAAATACAGCTGCCATAGAATGTGTACTGTCATGATAATTGCTGTCAGGAGGCAGGAGAAATGTTATGTTCCACGCTGCCTGGGATGTGGGTCCATCTGTTTTAAGAAGAAAGTCAGGCAGAAGAAAGTTGGTAGCTTTGTCTTTATAGAAATCTTTCCAAGCATGCGCAATGGTCATCTAACCAGGCAACTTTCTACAATCTCAAAGTTTTTAGAAGCCTTCAAGTAGCTTGATGAAAATATGCTCTTTGCTGTCTGGCAGAATGCCTTCTTTGTGGGCAACTGAAGAAGAGCAAGCTGGCAAGAGAACAGGAAAGAAACTGAGGCATTTGTAGGAGTACTGGAGAAGAAAAGACAGTGAGCGGTGTCAAACTTAGACCACTACTCAACCCACTGGTATCTGCCTTCTTAAATAAACACAGACCCAGTGATACTAGTGTCGCTGAAGTGCCTGTGTGGGGTTTTTTTTGTAAGCTCATTTGGCAAGATCAGCATAGGTGAGAAGAAAAAAAACAAGTGATAGTGTTCTGAATCAGACCTTCAAAGCGTACCTTTGTTCTTGCTGCTTTTTAATGGAAGGAACTGCCCAAACATGGTGGAACTCTTCTTGCTTAAGAGAATATTGTTAGGAAACAACTAATCCAAATACTGTTCATTTTGATGATTCTAAGAAGAAATGTCCCTTTTGAATGTAGTCAGTGAGAGTAGCAGTCCATAGGAAGAGATGATTGGGCTTTTGTTCAGGTTATTGAGGTTAACAGGTCTTCAATTCACTTTCAACTTAGTGTTTCAATTGGGCATTTCTTGTTTGGTTGGTTTTCTCTTTTCTTAAGCATAGTT
Organism: Urocolius indicus; assembly: GCA_013401255.1. NCBI lineage: Eukaryota > Metazoa > Chordata > Aves > Coliiformes > Coliidae > Urocolius > Urocolius indicus. The sequence goes on along the minus strand of WBNH01006634.1, from coordinate 457,208 downwards.
TGGTTACTCTTTACAGGCAGACTGAGACTTTGGGGCTTTAGGACCTTGCCAACAAAACCACAACAAAATCCAGTAGCTGGAAATGTTTATTTAGGGGAATCCGACAAATGAGATACCATTTTCTTAGTTGCATGATGGGGAGGTGTTGTGGTTGTGGAGGTGGAGATCTGAGCATTGCTTGAAATTTTTGGGACCCACATGGGCATTTTGAAACTTGCACTCTGCTGCCGCTTTCTAGCCTTTGAGAAGTAAATCTTCGAGTGTATGCATATGATAAAAGAGCAAAGCCTGACTGGGCAGACCCATCTCTCATAGCCACAGAATTTGTTTTTCTTTTTTTCTGAGGCTGAAAACACTTGCTGAAAGCAAGTGTTTGTTATAGTGCTTCACTGTAGGTAATTTCATATGCCAAGACTTCCAAAGTCTGTTGGTGGAATCAAGAAAGAACTTAATGATTTCACACTAGGCTGGATGTGTTGTTTTGAAGGTTTTTCTGTGTACATTATTTTCTGCGTTTCTGTGAAGAATCAGAGGTTTGTCGCCATTGCTAAGGCGAGCGGATAGAGTGAGCTATGCTTTGAGGTAGTATGGACACACCTTATTTTTTAAGATACCTAGGTGATCTTATTCAAATGTTAAGAGTCTTTTGGCTTCAAGAGAGTATTTTCATCCAAGACAGAATGACAGTGAATTTGATATCTTTTGCCTTTCCTGTCTGCCTGTTGGAAACTTGAGGATGTGTTAATTTATCAGTCCATTGCCATTTTGTGGTCCTGAGGCATTGCTATACTTAGTTTTTTTCCTGTCACATGTAGTTGTTCTTAGAAGCTTGAAATGTATGGGGCAAGGCAAAGGGCTTAATATACGAGTATTTCAGTTTAGTGTCATGGCCCATAATACATAGGAGGTGATATATGACTGGATGATTGTCTTGTCCTGTCTGTGTTCAAGATCTGCTAGTCACCAGTAAAGATTTATATCATTTTTTTCCCCCATATTTCCTTCCAGAAGAGCATGTTTTCTGGGAGAGGAAAGAGGCACTGTATTGAGCTTTTTTTGACAGTGTGACCTTTCTTTGTGGATATTGTACTTTCTCCTGCTGTTAGCTCTAGGACTCTCCCCTGGACTCTCTTCTGTGGCTCTTTTCTGTACTTTCTTTATTAAGTCTGACTGCCAACTTTGCCATTTGTGCAATTCAGAGTGTTGTAAACATGCTGTGATATTCTTGAAAGTACTGTATAGGCTTACATCACACAATGCTTTAGGTTTCATTAGATATTAGAACTCATATTCTAGAATTTGAAAGAAACCCTTTTTTTTAATCAGTCTATCATGTCATTCTCAGTACCAGTTCCAAGAGCTGACTTTTTACATGCAGACAAAGTAATAAGTTTGTAAAATCGAGGAGTTGCAATTCAAAAAGAAAAAAAAAAGGAGAATTGAAAAGAACAGTGGTAATGGTAATTAAATAGGTCACACAACAAAAACTCTTGAACTCTTAGGTATTTTTAAATTGTCAACAAATTTTAGTCTATTTAGGCAGAACAGTTAAATCTCTCTGTGAATGAATTGTAGTGTAATTGATTTACATCTCCAAATCAATGATGAGCAAATTAGAACTCTAGCATGTGATGCAGTGCTTTAAAGTGGTAACCTACTCCTGTTATTTTGTGATTGTGCTTACTTGATGAGCCTTGGCTCTGTCCTAAGCAACAAAGACAATGTCTGATTTTCTGTACCTAGCAGTTACATTACTTAGCCTTTATACTTTGCATAATGCAATTATAATAATGGACCCATTAAAGAAAAAAGGTGGAAAACACTTTGCTATGAAGATATTTTATGTAACCCTTAAATACCGAATAAGAGCTTTAGTGAGCTGTTCAGTATGAGTTGTGTCAGCACACTGCTGTAAAGTCCAGCACTGCCAGTGCTGGGAGTGGTACTGGGCCAGGTTGTAGTATAACAAACACTGATCATAGAGGGGTCATTCTGCCATTTCGTCATTGAAGGCTTTATCTTACTTTCTGTTGGGGGAAAAAACAAACAACAGAACAAACCACAGCCACTGAAGCTCAGTTCCTGTACAATAAAATTCATATACTCTAATATACTTAAGCAGTCATGGTAAATAACTGGAATAATCAAGGTAAAAATACATTATGTTTCAATAATTAGGTTGGATGATGAAACATCAAATGACTGTGATGACAGATAAATATGTGACTTCAGTGATCTCCGTTATTCAACAATCCTCTTCAAGAAACCGATTATCTGTTAATGTCACTTGCACTGCTCTCACAGCTCCAGTTTCTTTTTCACCCCTGAGCTGTGTTGCAAGCAGCCATAGCTCCCTTCGCGTGATCTGAGACACATTTCTTCTGCCCTTTCTGTAGTTACCTGTACTCCATATTGATTCAACATCCTTCATCTTCTGCTTATCTGGGTTTCTCTGGTTCTTTCATGGTTTATGGGGGATTTTTTGTTTGTTTTTGTTTTGTTTTTTGGTTGTTTTGTTTTGTTTGGTTTGGTTTGTTTTGGGGGGGTTGGTTTGTTTTTTTTCTTGTGATATTGAGTCCTACAGGTGTGTTTAGAATATTCTTGCAGCTGATTTGATCTTTTCAGTTTGAAATGCAGTTATCTTTAAGAAAATGTATCAGTTTTATAAGCAGACTACTAACATTAATTTACAAAATAATTGTGGGTTTATTATTTTTTTTTCTCCTGAAGCGGTATGCATATTTGAAGGCAGAACCTACTTTGAAGGACAAAGAGAAACTGTGTATTCAAGCTCAGGGGACTGTGTTCTGTTTGAGTGCAAGGTAAGAATACTGTTGACAGAAAAAAAAAATATTGTGTGTTAGAAATGTCAAAGTCCCACTGAAAGGAACTGTTGAAATACAGACCTTAGGAAGTGGCAACAGGAAAGGCATCTAAGGGGTCCTGTGTTTGTATTGTCTTACTGAGTTCTACATAAAATTCTGCAAATAAGTTTACTTTGCATAGTTGCAAACTTTGATTACACCACTTGGCAATCAAGCTGCATTCTTTCTTCTTTAAGTATTATCTCCATCATCACTAATAAAAAATCAGCAGACTACCTTATATTTCCATTGACACGTGCAATGTTATTGTTCAAAAATACATGCTCAGGTATGAGAGATGCCCTAGTGGAATGGGGACATAATTTGGAATTCAGGATAATTCTTAGGGGAAAAGCTAGATGAAAAAGAAGAAAAAGAGCTGGCACACCAGGTGTGTGGTATTTCTAGTGATGATGGAAATGGGCTCGGGTCATTGTTTTATCTGTAAACAGAATACACTTCATGCTATGTCAGTCTTGTCCTGCTGCATGAAAATTGTTACACTTCAGGGCACAAATGCACTTTAAGGGCAATATACACGCCAGGGATGGCTGCAGGTTGAGAATTACACAAACTGCTGCAGTGGGTCTCACATTGTCTCTTGGGGAGAGAAATAGGGAAGAATTCTCTCTGATTAGAGAGCTGCATGCATTGGGGCACAGTTGAAAACTTGAGCATACATTTCTAGGGCAAAGAAAGAGAGGGGGAGCAACTCCTCTGGCCATACCGTAATTATCTGTTGGACCAGTTTCTGGAAATCTGAAAACATTTTGAGTACACTTGTGAAAAAGCATGTTTTACGCGGTAGAACTGGAGCCCATTGTCTTGCAGCTGTTGATTTTAATATTTGTGAGTTTTATTCCCGGAGTAGGTGCTTTGAAACCCTTTTGAGAAAGGAAGGGAGAAGCTGACTTTTGGATTCAGTCATATGATTTTCAGAACCATGAATTTGTATTTTCAAAACAAAACCCAGGACGTGAATTCTGTGACTGGCCAATGGATATAATTAAAAACCACCAAAAGTTTTGTGATATTACCTCATGTTTCTTGCAGCTGGCACGTGGGATACATACAAAATGCCTCTGTTGGCTATGCTAGTCTATATTTTGTTGATGATACTTGCTTGCTGGTGACCTGCCTGGCTGTCCTGGTAGAAATGTTAAGCAGCAACTTTGGCTGATTCAAATGCTGCTTTTGCAAGGGTGGAAGTACATACAGTTTCTGCTGAATGATATTGTGAGTGGTAATTCAGACCTGAAAATCCACGTACTGTAAACTGTATTGGTTAGTTAGGAAGGCAAGGGTAGGTACTATTTTATTACTACAAGAGGTCACATAAAAGGATATAATTGATGATTCCAGCTCAAGAGAGATTTAATAGGAATTCACAACTACTGATTTCATGCTTGAAGACTTATAATGATGTTATCAGGTCAATGTAAGGATTTTCTTCTTTTTGCCTGCATGTGATTTAGACATCATGTTATGTTTTGTTTAGCTGCTGTAGTTGTGCCTGCTATACACACGCACTTTTCTGTTTGAATATTATAAAACAAGTGAATGAAAAATTCTCTTCCAAAGTAGAATTTGTAAAAGAATTAAATGCAATCCAGATGACTCTAATTGGTATTATTTCTATCAAAAGGACTTTCTTTCTTTATTTTTTGGGATTGATGGATTTTGCTTGTGCTTGCATACAACATGTTTGTAGCTGGTTAGCTTTAGTGTTGGTTTTTCTGCCAAGATTGTTTAGTGTAAAGTTTGAGCAGTGATTTTGATATTGACCAGTATGTTAGTGTTTCCTCTTTATATTTTATACTTAAAGAGGAGTTAAAATGAAATGGTAGACCCATAACAATAATACATGCAATAGCATGTGCATGGTTTTAGTCTCTTGTATTGCATGCAGAAATATAGTGCTCTGAGTTCAGTGAGCTCATATTTTAACCAGATTGCTGATTTTAAGACAGATGCCTCTAAGGAACATGTTTTCCTTGTTTCCTGTCTGCTATACCATGACTAGAGCACTGCAATACACATTAATTAGGGCCTAAGGGAGCCTAAAGGTGGTACATCTGTGGTAGCTGGATAGCTAAGGCAGGCACTTCATGTGATCAAACTGCAGGGATTGTGTGCAAACTGCACTAAGTGCCTGGAGTTGTTCAGATGTGGCACTGGATATTTCCAGATGTCTGATCCAAACTTATCTGAGAAAGTTTTTCATTCCTAATAGGGAATCAGTGCCAGTTTCCTTCAGGGTTACTGCCACAGCATTGGGACCAGAGATGCTGAAATTTGATTTTACTTGCTGTATAAATAACAAGCTGCTTTAGAGTATTCATTACAACAACCCTTGAATCTGGAATCTACTGCCTCAGTGTTTGAGGGATAATTGTTACTCTTTCTTTAAGAGAAACTTCTGGGGTAAGTTGCTTGACAGCTAATATAGAGAAGAATGAGAGCTATTGCTACACTTCTGCTTGCTTAAAAAAGTTTAAGTATAGGAGAGTTCCTGATGATTTTATTGTGCTACATTACCCTTTAAATGGTTTTCAAACGTATCTGGAGTTTGGCAGTTTGTACATTATAATGCAAAATCTCAACTAAAGTTATCATTTACCTTTCTTTCTTATGTCGCAATATTAATCAATTACCTCAATTTAACAGAACCACAAAATGCAGCGTATTCCAAAAGACAGTTGTACCATTTTGAATTGCCCAGAATCTCAACAGATCCCCTTATCTCACAGTTGCTGCAAAATCTGTAAAGGTAAGGTAATAGCAGGATATTTATAAACTCACCTGTAAGAATGAAAAAATTACACTTACTCAGAACTTTTTTTTCTCACTGTTTTGAATCAGACCCTCCTACACATGATAATCACCGTAGATCTTTGGAAGCTGAATAGATAACTTCTGCATTGTGACATTTGGAAATTGTTTGTAAAAAATACATAATAGTGTGAATTTTTAAAAACATTTCTGTGTTTCATTCTAGGTAAAAATGGGTGAAAAGTCAAAGAAATCATAGACATAATTAGTAATTTTCTACCTTTCACCCACTCCAGTGTCTAAACAAAATGAGATTGGAGAAATGTCCGTGTTTACCCGCATCTCTTTTGGAGAGTAGTTCATGTTATGGAGTTCTTCAAAGACTGGAGTAACTTGTTTATCTGTTTGGGGTTGTAGTCTGCATCTAGAAGCAGAAGCTTTGGGGAATATTTTTGTATCCTGCCTACCTGTCTGTGTTACACCCGTCCTGATCCTTACCAAAGAAAAGAGGAGCAGGAAGTATCTTGAGCTCATTCTTTTGTTCTGGACTAATACGTGTGTCTTCAAAGCTATGAGCAATTGCATCTTCAAGTGGATACGACTGTTTCTTCAGTAGCTAAATAAGATAAATTGATACCTGGCATGAAACAAGATGTTAGACTCTTGGGCCAATTTTAGGTATATTTCAGTGAAGACTGCAGCTATAGTTGTTTTCTACTCAGTGAAAACATGAAGGATATGATTAATGATATCAAACAGAGAGATAAAGTAGAAGAAAAGAACTTAAGAGAAGTTGATAGATCAAAAAAGGATTTTTTAATGGCAATTTTCTATAAAATCTTCAGTGGCTTAGAGGAAAGGGTTCTATGAATCTTAATATATGTAGGATGAGTACTTTCTAAACACTTTCAGTCCTCCTTGAGCTATGGAGCTTATTATTTAAAGAAGCTACTGTACGCTATTATTCATCAGCATGTATGCATAAGTGTTGAATCTTGATGAAGAATAACAAAAAAAAAATCAGTAAAAAGACTCACTCTTTCTGAATGATGTGTATGTTCTTAGTTATTTAAAGCCTGATACAAACTGATACAAACCAATCCAGGCCAGGAAATGCAAAACTAAGATTATTGCTTTGTCAGGTTCAAGCTTTACAAAAAGATAAAGAGCAGAAGATATCATGGCCAGAGTTTGCTCTTGATACAATTCTACTCTCATCAGCAATTATTGAAAACTCTCTAATGGTACTTGAAGTGTAGATCATTTTGCTTCTTAATGTCCTATGATAGATAACAAAACTATGATAGCTACAATATTTAAGTAATAATATTTAAGTAACATTACCTAAGCGTATCTCTAGGTAAGGGGGAGACAAGACATGAGAGGAAAGAAAGAAAAACATCAGCCTCTCCTATCATAGTAGGTCTGTGATGTTTGCATCCTGACCATATCACTAGGTTTCAGTACTAAAACATTATGTCTTTACAGGCTCTGCCATTTGTCTTGTTTTGCTTGGTTTGTGTTACTTCACACTGTTAATGAGCTGCTGACGTGTAAATCACCTCTTGGGCTTGACCTCCAAACAGACTGTCCTTATCCTGCTTTAAGTACTCATTTAACTTAGCTTCTGTGAAGTTAGGGGTAGAAGCTCTTTTGCAGCAAGATGTGATGCAGAAGCCAGGTGGAGTTATCTTTACTGCCATCAAATACTTGTTTGTTATTTTCTAAGACGCTTATGTTGCAGCTTGATTCCAGCTTGTGCTCTGGAGCTGCTGCTGGTCCCTGGAGCCTGACCCACGTTGACCAGTTCTCCTGTGGGAGGTTTTGAGAGAAGAAAAGAGTTATTGAAAAGCAACAGTGAAGTACTGCTGTTTGATCAATTCTAACGCTTCAGTTAAGAAAAATTTAAACAAATGAAATTATCAAGAAAATAATGAATGAGACAAGCTCCACACTTTGATAGGCAGATGTGGAAACTGTGGAATCTGTCTTTTTGAAAAAAACTACTGAGCTGAAAGGTTCAATCTAAATTTTCCAGTCTGGAAAAGAACTTCAGAATCTTAACAATTTGCAGTTAAGTTGCAATGGAAAATGGTAAACACTCAGAGAAAGTAGGAAATAGAGATGGCTAAAAGGTGAGATTTAAAAAATATTTTTTTCTGAAATAGAAAGGATGACGCAACCAGGGAGGAGTGTTCAGTCAGAGGACCTTGAAATGAAGAGGTAAGCAGAAGAGAAAATAAAAACAAGTCAATGTTTAATCAAAACCTTTTGGTTAATTGTGGAAGGATTTCATAAATATACCTGTGAACAAGAAGTGCTAGGAGAAGAAGTAATTGTACTAGTAAATGAACTACTGAGTGTCTAAGCTATTGAGCTCTTTCAAAAATGCCCAAACAAACAAAAATAAAAGGAAAAAAATAATTAAGAAGTGTCCTGTAAAAGTACTTAACAATGACAAGGAGACAATGAGGGGATTTAAGCAAGCTTCCTATCCAGCTGGCTTAGATCAATGCCATAACCTGAAATTGAATTGAAGACCTAGAGATAGTCTGTTTTTGTGGCCTTTACTACTTCTTTCATCTGTTTCATGCTTGGTACAATTTATTTTTCTATATCTCAAGGACAATAGAAAGGCATTATTTGACCTAACTGAAAAAAATACAAGACTGTCTTTGACAGGGATGTTTTATAATTCCTGGATTTTTTTTTAACCCTGAATCATATTTGGTTTTGTACAGGCCATGACTTTTGTACCGAAGGACATAACTGTATGGAGCATTCTGTCTGCCGAAACCTAGATGACAGAGCTGTCTGTAGCTGCCGAGATGGCTTCCGAGCTCTTCGAGAAGATAATGCCTACTGTGAAGGTAATGCCTTGTGTAGCTGCTTACTTCCACTGTATAAATTACTGTGAGGTGAATGTACGGATTCATGACTTGTCAGAGAGACAGGCTTGATAAATGCCATGAATGCAATGAATTAGATATGCAGCATATTAATAAACTGAAATATAGTTCCAATTAACTTCTTAAAAAAACAGCCAAAACAAATTAGTATGGCTGAGATCTCAAATTAGAAGCATGCATCCATACGAAAGTTGTGGTTTGGGTTTTTTTCTTCTATGTTATTCAGATAATCAGACAACCTAGAAGACAACCAATCAAATTAGTGTAACATTTCACCTTTGCCTATTGCCATCTCTCTCAGCAAGTAAGTAAACACTATAGGCTAGGTACTAGTATTGTTAATCATACTGAGTAATGATTTATTTTTAGAGATGCTCTTTTAATATCAGAGAGCAAGAAGCTACTTATTCAGAAGAGAAGCCTCTGTAATTTGTGTCTACAATCCAGCATAATCCTGTGAAAAAATCCGTCCTCATTCCAACAGGAAGAGTCAAAGTCCTCTGCACAATCTCTTAGGTTTTGTGCTAACTGTTGCACTTCCTCATGAAAACCCTGATTGTGAAAACACATTGTTCTAGTGTACTATCAGACCATTCTTACCAGAAAGCTTATTCACTGTCAGGAGGATGGCCTTTGACTAATAAGCAGTGCAGTTTAGATTTAACCCACTAAATCGAAGGTCAAGCACCTGTGAGTAGAGTCTAAAGTACTCTGCAGTCCTAGCTAATACCTTGTTGTTCTCTGGTGATGCACAATTAAATGGGATGAATCAAGGCCTTTTAAGACTGTTCCATTGGCTGAACTATGCAAAACTTAATGTCTGCAGCTGACTTGAGTCAGTTGTTGTATTAACATCAGTGGCAATACTCATCTGTAGATTTGAAATTCATTACTGTTTCCAGGAAAGGAGCACATAATTAATTCAACTTTGCATGCCTCTCTGCTTAATGTTTATGGTAAACCTTCTGATAGAAGCCTGTTTTGAGAAATAGCACTGAAACTCGTGCAGAAACAAATCCCTTGCCCCTCATCATGTCCGAGCAAGCATCTGACATCAGGACCTGCTCTGTAGCTTGTTCTGTGTTGAGACATCAGACGCTTTTTATCCAATAGTCCCTGGAGAGTATGCTGAGGCTTAGGCTATGAATCTACATTTCTGGGAACTCATTACTCAAGTCCTATTCAAGAGGGTCAACGTAGCAATGGAGTTATGGTAAAATCAGGTGTTTTAAGAAGTTTTTTCCTCATGTCTCCGTTACTCTGCTGGATGAAAGTAGATATAGAAGTTATGCTCTCTTAGTGATCTCCATATCACTCAAATGAAAGTCTGATGCTATTAGAACTTGCCAGGCATGTCGTAAGCAAAAAATAAAAGATACTTTCTGAACAGTATTGATGGTGGTGTTTAGATGAGGACACAGTATGAGGCTGATGTGTGAGGCTGATGCATTTGTATTATAAGCAGATTTACCAGTTCATGCAGTACCTGAATTCAGTATGGTGATATTTTTGAGTTTTCTTGGCCCAGTTGCTTCTGTATGGGCAAATGCCATTATTTCTGGGTGGTAATTATCAATCTGCTTAAGTACTTTCTAAAGACTTGCTGCAGTGAATAAAAGGTTGTAACACATTATTCACATAAACATAACAATTTAACATATTACTGTGTTTGAAAGTCTTGAATTGTCTCTTAAAAATGTGTGCAATTTAGAGAGTCATCCAGGAACACTTGCTTACACTAAAAATAGTGGGAGTAAATTCTGTTAGGGATACATGCCCACGTGATCAAAGCTCATGGCTCATCCCTGCCAGATTAATTTCTCCCAGCCAAGGGCAAAGCTAACTCAGCAGGTAAAAAAAAACAGCCCAGCTTTGTTGCTAGTTATGTATGTTGGCTGCAGTGTAGGCACCACTCTTGAACTGTGCACACTTGATGCATGAGTCCAGACCTAGCCTTGGCTGGCCATCTCTGACTGAGTGTGCAAGTGATATGCCGGACAGAGGGGAAATAAGGTTACAGAAAGAAACTTTAGGATTGTTTTTGTGGAAGAGGAGGGACGGGACTGAACTACCCCATGCTGCTTCAGAGTTATGCTTTTACTATTGTATACATTTTTCCAGCTCAAATGTTTCTGAGTACTGATTTTTTTTTTTAATTTCTGAAAAGAAGCACTTACCTTAATATTAAACAACATAATAGGAAAGGGCACAATAGTAATGGTGTAACACCATGTCTTTTCAGAGTCCCTTATCTTGACAGGCTGAAATGGTCCCAACCTCCCTTTTTCAGCACATGCCCTTCCTTCACTGTGCCATTGTTGTGGCTTTAATTACAAGCCATTCCAAGTGTAGAAATGTCGAGTTAACACAAAGCTTTCAGAGAAAGTTTTTTAATGACTGGAGCCCATGGATGTGATAGCCATTTCTGTGTTTGCACTTCACAAACTTCAAATATACTGCAAAATTGAATGCCATTGATTCTGTGTTAGAGCCAAACTAAATACAGCCCTGATTTGCACCTCAGCACTGTCAAAATTAAAAAAATAAATAGAAGTAATGATGCTCCCATAGGCAGAACTTCTGCTTGAGGTAGAAGAACAAAAATAAAAATATTCAGAGCTGGTTTCAGTATTGGTCTGGAAATAAATTTTACCTAAATGATGGAAGAGTTTGGCTTCTGTCCTAGAAAGAGCTGGTGCTTTTCCAAAGCACTGTGTGATGTCTCTAGATACTGTTATGATGGATACCTTTCTGTTTTATTGTAATAATATTTGTTAATATTTATGTCACATTTAGCTTTTATTTTCAAGACTGTTTGAAGCAATACTTAAAAGAGTTAAGATTTCTTAATTTATGTGCTGTAAGCCTTATTCCATGTACTCTGAAATCTACTTTTTGCCTTAGGTTGTTATGCAGTTTGAGATACCTTGTGGCCAGATCGGATATGGATTATGCTGTACTGCCCAGATGTAGGTGCTTTTGAATATAGCATCCTTGGTGTATAGTCTGCCTAACCTCTACATTTTACAAAAACAGATGTTCTTATGAAGTGTAATAAGTTTTTTTCCCAAAGCAGCACCCGCAATGCTCTCAAACTGATGATTGCCCTCTGGGATGTATTTCAAATAGTGTTCAATGCCTGCTGCATTTGTGGTAGTGGATTTAGCTGAAAAAAATTATAAAATTTGTGACTCTTGGGTATCAAGATCTTCTGATGCATCTAGAGGAGTGAAATCTATCCATATTTCAAGTATGCTGGGTTTGCAAATAGTCTGCTTGTAGCAGCTTGAGATATTCTTCTCAAGTCCTTGAAGCTAAGCTGTTTTCGTGCACTGGGTGATGCACCTTTGGTGGTCCTCAAAAGGTGTGGTTGAGGAGGAGGTGTTACTCATACACTTTGGAGACTGCACTTGGAAGGATTGCTTGAAGTCTGATTTTCTGATTTAAAATAGTACTCAACTATCTCCATGCAAAATCTGATTTCACTTAGAGGTCTTGCCAAGTATCGCTGATTAGAGGAGACTAGGCTGAAGAAGGAAGATAGGAGAATTAAGTAATCTTTTGTAAGCACTAGGACTTCACTTGAACTAAGAAAAATGGGTGATTTGCTTCTTTATCATTGGGATTTTGCCTGATTCAGAGATCATTTTACATAATGTACTGGTTTTGGCCGGGATGAAGGTCATTTCTTCATAAGCAGACTGTATGGGGCTGTAGTTTAGATTTGTGACTAGAACTCTGTTGATAACACAGGGATGTTTTAGCTATTGCTGAGCAGTGCTTGCACAGTGTTAAGGCTATCTCTATCTCACTTCATCTGCAGCAAATAGGCTGGGGGTGGGCAAGAGGCTGGGAGGGGACAGATGCCAGGACAGCTGACCTAGACTGGCATATCCCAGATATCTGGATATCCCAGACCATATAATATTGTACTCAGCAGTAAAAATGGAGATACTCTTTTCAGGGTAGTTGTTGCTTGAAGATTGGCTGGGCATGAGTCTGTTGGTGGGAGCTGGAGTGTGATTGCCTTTGAATCACCTTTTTCCTTTTTCCCTCTTCACTTATTAAACTGTCTTTATCTCAACCCATGAGTCTTTTCTTGCTTTCAGTCCTTTGATTCTTTCCCCTATCCCAGTGGAGAGGGGAGCAAACAAGTGGTGAGTGGGTGCTGAATTGCTGACTAGGGTCAACTCTCCATATATCACAAATTTACGGGTGTGTGAACTGTAATGTTTATATTCTGATGTTTGGGAATTTAGTTGTACTGGTTGCACAGTACGTGACATAGCAAACATCTTAACAATTTGGAATAATGTAATATTATGAAACAAGCTCTTTTGAAACCATTTTACATTTAAGAAATTCTAGTTTATCCTTTCTTCTCAGTAACTCTTCTGCCTGTTCTTGCCGTGTTTGTCCCAGTTTCAAGTGTAGCAGCTGAAATGAGACCAAAGACTGAGCAACTTTGTTGATGTTTGAGGATTACATCAGCTTCACTGATGACTGCCCATTTAGAGAAGGAGGTCTTCAGTTAAGAAATCTGATTTTAATAAGCTGGTTTGATTTGAGTAAGCTGGCTTGATTTGCATCATCCTCAGTAGAAGGAGAAGTACGCAGTCTTGGAGGATGAGTTATCACTTTCCAAAGTAGATGTCTGAAACATGTCCGAAGTGCCACTTGGTTGGACCTGATCAGGTTTACCTTAGCTCAGAGTTACATGTTTTCATTCTGCTTGGAAATATCTACCAATTTCTCCCTGTGTTTGCGTAAAAATACTAATGCATTATTCAACTTTTTTCCCCAACAATAAAAACAATACACTTCTTCACTTACCTAATTAGTAAAATCTGTTGTTAATCGTACTGTTAATCCTGTTGTTTTTAACAACTGGATTACAAAATAAAGCTCATTTTCAGAATGAGTCTGATTTCTACAGATTGTGGTGAAGAGAAGAAATCTTGCAAAATATACATGTAATAATCAAATTGAAGTAGGATACCTGTTGTATTATATTGTCCAAGCACAGTAAACAACAGCATATTTTTTTCTTTAAGTGAATGTAATACTGAGAAGAGTGTAAATAAAACAGAGACCTCTGTAATGGAGATAAACACCAGAGTACTGAAATATATTCTAGTCAGTCCTCTGGTTCTTTAGTAACCAGTACTGGGCTATTTGCTGTCTTCATGGTATGCGCCATATTTTTGGGGTAACAGTCCTACTTGGGAGCTCTTCAGTAGTGTCAGTTTTGTGAATATGGAAAGATTATCTAAGCTTCTCTCTTCATATATAAGTTCTTTTTTTTTTTTTTAAGTGAGATATAGCAATAGTATCATGTATAGGTGGGAAATAAAGACTTTCATCTTCATGAACTGTCAGCATTGGAGTCATTACCTTTTCATTTTGGATTGGTTGGAAAACTAATCAAGCAGAAAGAAAAAATTTCACTCCAGGAGGGCAGAATGTTATTTCCATATCTCTATTAAAAAGTAATTAAACAGTATTAATATTAAACCCAAATATTAATTTAACACTTTTAATGTATTATCAATTATTAATGTTTTTTCTCAGCACAGGCAGTAAGTGTCATCTTATTTCCATCATTGTGTTACTGAGAAATCTAAATGTTAAGAATTAGTAGGCAAGTTCCAATGTGTCAGTTTACCAAATCATTCTTGTCAGACATAGCTCTAATTAAGGAAGACAATAAAACATATTTCTTACTTAAAGCATATTTCTTACTTAAAGCATTCTAGTTTCCCCTGGTTTCCAGTTCATAAACTGTGATACATACTAGGGTGCTTTCAGGCAGTGCTGTACATGTACACAGTTCGTATGTGTACAAATCAGACGATGTGATTCAGTCTTATTTGATTTTAATTCTATGGGAAGTATGTTCAGACTGATTCAATCATCTACCCATAGCCAGAACTGACAGTGATGTTACCATAATAAAAAAAAGCTGAAACTAGTCACGTAAAGGGAGTTTCTTGGAAACACTTGTTAAAATCCTCTGTGCTACCACTGCCTGGTAAGAAGATGATTTATTGTACTGAGAGCAGCCCTTTTCAACTAGCAATAAAAGCATTTCACAGAATCACAGAATGGTAGGGTTGGAAGGGACCTTTAGAGATATCTAGTCCAACCCACCTGCAGAATCAGGTTCACCTAGATCAGGTCACATAGGAACATGTTCAGGCGGGTCTTGAAGACCTCCAACAAGGAGACTCCACAACCCCTTTGGGAAGTCTGTGCCAGGGCTCCATCACCCTCACAGTGAAATCGTTTTTTTGGTGTATTTAAGTGGAACTTTTTGTATTCCAGCTTCATCCCATTACCCCTTGTCCTGTTGCTAGATACTATACAAAAAAGGAATATCTCAACCTTCTGACAACCACCATATAGATATTTGTAAATGTTAATAACATCTCCCCTCAGTCTCCCCTTTTCTAGACTAAACAGCCCCAGTTCCCACAGCCTTTCCTCGTATGAAAGATGTTCTAGTCCCCTGATCATCTTGGTGGCCCTGTGCTGGACTCTCTCCAGATATCCTCTGTCTTACTTGAGCTGAGGAGCCCAGAACTAGACGCAGGACTCTAGACGAGGCCTCACCAGGGCAGAGTAGAGGGGAAGCAGAACTTCCCTTGACCTGCTGTCTACACTCTTCTTGATGCATCCCAGGATGCCATTGGCCTTCTTGGCCATGAGGGCACATTGCTGGCTCATATTTTTTTTGGTGCATTTTTGCAACATTGTTGCATTTTTGTTGCAATTTGTTGCATTTTCTTTTTAAATGAGAAATTAAGGTGAACATTTTCATACAAATTGCTTACATACGCTGTCTCAAAGCAAAAGACAAAAGAAATGAAAGCCTTAATTTTGTTCTTGTTTTCCTTTTTCTCCAATTTTCATTAGTAGCTGGGAGTTGACTACTGAAAGAATTAGATACTATCACTGTGCTGAAAAGTACCCTCAACCAGCTGTCTGGTTTCCTTTTGCAGCTTTTGAAACCTCAGGCTAGAAGTGCATTAAGTTTTATCATCCCTAGAGGCTGGATTCCCAAGAGCGCTAAGAAAGACACACAAATGCCCAGCATTAAACCAAACAGAATTTAAAATAAATATTCCTTCCCAAAGAGTGCAGAGCAGCCACAGTGGCTGTATCTGTATCTGTTAATAGTACTCTAACTGGTGTGGCACTCTTTGTGACAGCCTAGTCGTGATATCCACACTTGCTTCTATATAACAGGCAGTAATCTGCTGGATAGCTCACAGGAATGTGCTGCATGCCTTTGAAACTACACAAACCCTAAGCGCAGTATGAACCCACTCACAGGGGTCTTACCACAGCTTACATGTACTGTCCTGTTACACGTGCATCTGTCTTCTGAAAAGAGTTTTAAAATACACACATGCAGTACAATCTGTTCTATCTCTTCCTGAGAAGAATCTGATATATCTTTGTAGTGTCTGTATAAAAATATTAATGCTCCTAATTTCCCTTTTAAAATGGGGGAAAACAAAAACAGTAACAGTGTCAAGTATTTCTAAATTCTTGACATTCACAGTTTAAAATGATGAGAAGATGTCATACTTCAAAAACTCCTATTTTGCAATTCAAATTTAAAGACCTATTTCTAACTGAGTGAAGTGCTGAAGGGAGATGGATCATGAGCTGGAGTCTCAGTAAGTTGTTCTAATTTTTGGAATTAATAGTATACAACATCCTTTTTTATTCCCAATATGCAACTACATCACATTAGTTATTTGGTGCCTAAAGAAAGGCCTCCCAGGATGCTTTCATGTTTGACAGATAACTATATATAATTGCTTGTTTCATCATGTATACACTACCATATGAATTAAATATATGATATTAAATAGTAAGAAGATGCAGTTGCCAAGTAAAACATTACATGATGGCAGGCAATATTTGTTTTAAAAAAATATCCTGAGTGACATATATTTTTAAACTACGTGATGTATGTGGAGTCCAGTGATGTTTTTATGAGACTGAGATGAAGATTTCATTTTCTTCCAAGAGTCTCACTTGCATGAGTAGCTGATGAACAATATCTTCTGCTGCATGTTTAACAAGGACAGTTTTATCTCAACAGTCTGTCTTCCAAAAACTGGGGCAAGTTGAAATAAAAACAACTCTTTGTACTGTTAAAAAAGATACTTCTGAAATGTTGTAATGTTTTATTGTGTCCTTTCAAAGCTATATAGAGCTTCTGTCAAGGAATGTAGACCTTAAGTGACTTTGCTTTCACTGTAAAAGTATTTTCTTTCCTAATAGCCCCCTCTCAGGTTGCAGGAGATGGACAGAGAAATCATGAACTTAAGCAAAGGTCAGAGATTTAAAATAATGCACAGTGAAAAGCACCAAGATGTGTACAGTGTGTGTATGTGTTATCTGCAGTTTGGTTACGGGCAAAGAACGAAACACATCTTGTGAGAAGATCCAGTAATTAGAATTTATTATCAGTCTAATTGATGCTTTAGCAGTCTAGTCAAGATATAACAACCTCTTATTAGTTCAATTACAACCGAGCTAACACTTATAATCCAACTCGCCCAGTTTCTCTTTAAGTCCATTAATAATTCAGTAAAAGTCAATAGACAAAGTAGCTGCCTATTTCCTTCTACCCTCCCTGTGCATTGTTACAGTGAGTTGTTGGTGGCCCAAGTCGTTTGCTGGGATCAGCATGGTGGGGTTGGTGGAAGGTTATTTTATTTTTCTTTATGGTCTTTATGCATATTTGAGGTAATTTTTGTATGTTTTAACTCAATACATGGGGTATGTTCTTGTAATTGGCTCACAAGGTTAGTTATAATCATTTTGGGGGAGGACAGGCACACAACTTCAGAAAGGCAGGCAAAAATAATAATCATTTAAAAAAAAACTCCACAGAAAGAAAACCCAATTTCAGAGGCAGATCTTACATGTGTGAGCACCTTGGTGGGTTTTTTTTGTTGTTGTTGTTGAAACTACACCTTTTACAATCTGCTTGTAACACCAAAGACACAGGACTATATATACGGAAAATAAATGTAAAGACAATATATAGAGTGGATGTGAGTAATTCCAACTATGGTGGTGCGGTCAGCTGGGAGAAGCAATGCAAGAGACTGTGAAAAAATATAAAATTTTCATTGAGGTTGATGTTAGTGTCATGTTGTGGCATATGTCAATTGGAAAAACTGCTGCACTGGATTTGATAGAGCAAAGCAGAACAGAGGTGCAGTGGTCAGTTTGTGACTGACTGAAGTAACAGTAGTAGTTAAAACCATAGGCTTGCCTGGTGGTGGAGAGCCTAGAAATAACAGTGGGAGGAAGAGTAGCTGTGCCAGAGCACTAAGATATACTGTCCTCTTAGACAGCAAGTGAGAAAGGGTATATGTATAGAACAGTGTTGTGGAAACCAAAGCATGTGAGATACTGAAAAAGTGAAGGGAGTCTGAAGAGGATAAGGTCTTGGAAATATAGCCAGGGAAGTGCTAGAGACCCTGCTAAGACCATTTTTATGGTAGCAATGGACTTGGAAGCTTTAATATACTGAATGCATGAGCAATTGGAAAGGAAAACTTTGAGGATGAGTTAGTATGTTTGATGGTGAAAGAAAAAACAGCCAGTACTTTCACAGATGGGTAAGCTGGTGGGAGCTTGCTTCAAAGTTATGGAAGTTATTGTCTCTTCCTTTTAAGGAAGAAGAGCTGGTGAGGGGTGGGTTGAATACAGGAGGAGACAAGGTGAACAAGGTCTGGAGACAGGACTGAACTTACCTAGGTAGAAAGTGGATGAGGGAGACAGTGTCAGAGGTAGAAGGTCAGAGAAAGGGACTACTGCCAGTAGAGGAAAGACAAAGGACAGAACTATTTTTTCTTTGTGACCCTGTCCAGGATTCAGGAGAATCTGTGTTGGTTTTAAGTCCATGTTTACCTTTTTCAATGGTACTGGTTGTTGTGATTGGTCACTGTTTATTCTCCTCTTTTGTAGACCTTTAATTGGTGAATAATATCTGCTGATTTGTGATGACCTTTTCCTAGGTCAAGGACTGGATAAGAAAGTCTAAACCTTTTCCTGAGTAACAATTTCTGTAGGTGCAATGTCAACAGTGATAAAAATAAGGACCTGAAGGCCTGTTATAGTGACCATTGGTACTGGCATCCATCCTTGGGATTCTCAGCAGAGAGGCCCAAGATTTGCAGAATGGTGATGATACCTTTGCTCTTAGCAGTGGAGCCGTCAGGTCAGGATGAAGGTTTGCTGATGAAGTTGTGTGGGAGAAGTGGAAAAGCATTGCTCTCTTCACCAGATAAACATGGGGCTTTTTATTTATGGGCTGTGAAGACAGACCATTTCATTAACACAAAAAAAATGGGGTTTTGATCGTTTTGTTTTAAAATTGGAGATCTAATCTACTCCGTTCAGGGAAATTTTTGATGCACTTATTAAATAAATTTTTATAAATAAAGCTTTTCATGTGTCTGTTTGCTCTCTTCCTTTGGTGCTCAATATTATTTGTTGCAAAAATCCTGCAAAATCGTCTCCCTGCCCACCTCTGTAAGTGTGACCATGGAGATGACTGTTGCTAGATACCATTGAGTTTTAAAGGAAATGGCTGGAGGCAGGACACTATCCCTAAAGGATCCTCAGTGCTGGAAATAGGATCTTTCCTACAGCCCAGATTTACTGTCTTAGTACCAGACTCATTTATTTGGATAGGTTTTTGTGGTGGATAAGGGCAGTGATGGATAGTGAGGCCTAAGGAGAGGCTTTGTTTGTTAGTGTGAGGCTTTGGTCAACAATGATTTATTCATTGCTCTTCTTATTAATGGGATTGTTAAACATAACTGGGAATTTCACCCTGGGGAAGCAGACTCATTAGGGTGCAGGAGGAAGGGATACAGGAAAGCTACCTGGGTTATATATTTTACATAAATTTTTGAGTGCCTGGGGGGAGTTTCTTTTGTTTGTTTTGTTTGATGTTTTTTGTAAGTAGAAATAAATCATTGAAGTGTAGATTCAAAACACTTTTGCACTAACCAGTTTTCCCAGAGATGCCTCTTTTATCTGTTCCACTGGGAATAGAGCAAGTTGATGATCTCCATGACTACATTGTTGCCAGTACATCACAGCTGGTGGCTCAGTATCACATCACAGACTTCAAGCACACAAGTCTTTATTGTTGAATGTGTAGAGCCATTGGAGTGGTGCATTCATGCTATTGAACTGAGTTTAGCATCTTATTGGCTAAACAGTAAGACATTAAGGTGCATTAATATGCTAACTAGGCTTGTTGGCAGGGGAAAATTAAGATAAATGTTGTAGGCTTTCTTAGATATTGAAATTCATCAGGTTTTCTGTTGTACTTAGTGGAGTTGTACCTAAAGGCGAATAAAAGGCTCCACCAGCATTTCCACCAATAAGCACGATGGAAATACCTTTCATGGCTTTGAAAGAGAATAGATGTTGATCTCTCTCCCTGTCTCAGTTCAGTCTTCCTTGATCTGTAATACCTTAACCTAATGTATAGGAAGCTTGCATATGGAATACTGGAGGGGGAATGGAATTACGTTTTACCATGGCCAGTCTCTATGTGACTATTTGTTATTTGTGACTATTATTTTAACCTTTTTGTATTAATTATCTTTTGTGTCCTGTGGTAATGTAATTTAGACCTAGAACTGTAAACTGCTTGTAAAAGGAGCATCTTATCAGCTATGTGTCCATGCGTAAAGCAATGGAGTTTTGACACTCGATTACAGGTCTTATGGTGCCAATGTTATACAATATTGTGATAGTAGCACTTTAGAAAACC
This sequence comes from Urocolius indicus, assembly GCA_013401255.1. Lineage (NCBI taxonomy): Eukaryota > Metazoa > Chordata > Aves > Coliiformes > Coliidae > Urocolius > Urocolius indicus. The sequence goes on along the minus strand of WBNH01006634.1, from coordinate 436,839 downwards.
TTCACAGAATGCAAAGGAAACAGAGAGCTCAGCAGGAGTTTTGTTTTCCAGTGAGCATTTAAAAAAATGCAGACAATATCTTTGCAAATCAGTTTGGAAGAAAGCAATCAATCCAAAGTTAACATGAGGAGTTGTGGTTTGTTATTTGCTTGTTTGTTTGGGTTTTTTTTTACAACAATTGAACAAGCAAGGTTTTGAAATAAAGGCAATTATAAACAAAATTTATTATGTGGTTTGCTGGCAAAATGAAAGCTTTTATTTACTACACTTCTAAATTTGGAGATTTGTATCAAAGTAGTTTTGCCTTTATATTTTTCACTGCACAATGAAGACCATTAGCGTTTTGGGCCTCCTGTGGCTATTTACCTGCCAAAGCAATCATTAATATAGTTTTCAGAAAGTTCTGTTTAATGCCTTTGAGGCTTAGTATCTTTAAGTAGAATTTTTTTTAGGCTGCCAAACCCGGCTCCTAGGCAGTGTGTTGATGCCAAGAACATAAGGCCTCTAATTATTCGAAGACTGATGTTGTTACTTAAATACAAATCAACACCATTAACTTAATATAGAGTTGTGAACTGGAATTATGAAAGACACAAGTTGCATCATTTGTAGTAGCAGCTGAGGCATGTGTTGTAACTGCTGGCTGTTTTTGTAAACTGCATATTTATTTTTTCTACAGAACATCTGTACATCAGGAGATCTGTTCCATTTTTCACTTTCCATCCAGAACTAGCTGTGGCTGTCTCATGATAGCTTTACTTTTGTTTCTTTTTTTTTTTTTTTCTTTTTTTGCTTTAAGTCCTGGTTTTGTCTGGGATATAGTTAATTTTTTTTTTCTTTGTAGTTGGTACAGTGCTGTCTTTTTTATTTAGTGTGAAAACAATGTTGATAACACTCCCATGTTTTAGCTCTTGCTAAGTAGCACTTATCCTAAGTGAAGCAATTTTCAGTTTCTCAGACTGCCAGCAAGTGGGTGTGCAAGAAGCTGTGAGGCAGCATGGCCAGGACAACTGACTCGAACTAGCCAAAGGGCTATTCCATATCATAGAATGTCATGCTCACTGTATGAACTGGGAGGAGTTGTCAGGGAGGAAGTAATCACTGCTCTGGGTCTGGCTGAGCATCTATCAGCAGGTATTGAGAAATGGCATTGTGCAGCTCTTGTCTTCCTTGGGTTTTGTTTCTCTCTTTTTGGTATATTCCTTGTCATTACAAGTATTATTATGACAACATATATTATTATTATTATTGTTAATATTATAATATTTAATTTAATTTTAGTTATTAACCTATTCTTATCTCAACCTACATTTTCCAATTCTCCTCCCCCTCCTATCGGGAGAGGGAGGNAAGTAGCACTTATCCTAAGTGAAGCAATTTTCAGTTTCTCAGACTGCCAGCAAGTGGGTGTGCAAGAAGCTGTGAGGCAGCATGGCCAGGACAACTGACTCGAACTAGCCAAAGGGCTATTCCATATCATAGAATGTCATGCTCACTGTATGAACTGGGAGGAGTTGTCAGGGAGGAAGTAATCACTGCTCTGGGTCTGGCTGAGCATCTATCAGCAGGTATTGAGAAATGGCATTGTGCAGCTCTTGTCTTCCTTGGGTTTTGTTTCTCTCTTTTTGGTATATTCCTTGTCATTACAAGTATTATTATGACAACATATATTATTATTATTATTGTTAATATTATAATATTTAATTTAATTTTAGTTATTAACCTATTCTTATCTCAACCTACATTTTCCAATTCTCCTCCCCCTCCTATCGGGAGAGGGAGGAGTGAGTGAGTGGCTGCACGGTGCTTAGTTACTGTCTGAGGTTAACCACAACACTTAGATGACTTTCACAAAATGTTGTTTTGAGCCTTAGTATGCTCAATGTGATCACTATAAATACACATTTATTTGTGCATGTATGTATGTGAAAATTTAAAAATTAGTTTTTCCAAATCAACTCCCTAATAGAGCTACAGGGAAAAGAAGGGAAGGAAAGCAACTGAAGTATGTTGACCATGAAATTCTTAGGAACTGAAATTGTGCAAAGTAGTCTGGACTCACTACCCTGCATATTTACAGTGGACAACTTCATGATTTTTAGCCAACTGCTCCTGGCTTCTCTAGCAGAATCCAGCAAAACGGTTGCACTGGGCAGAGGAACTGGAGAAAACAGATGCTTTTTTCAAAACTGAATGTAATTAGGAAATGACTACAGAAATGCTGATATTGTGTCATATTGTTTGGTACTGGAAGTCAAATTTTCTTCTGGGAGGGCAAAGGGGAAGAAAAAGGCAGGCAATTAGTGCAGTTGATAAGTAACTGTTAATTTCAAGACACAGGAAAGAGAAGAAGAATTGAGAGATAAAGTTTAGGAATAAAGTTTAGGAATTAACATGGTTAACATTTAGTATACATCATTAAAAAGTCAACCTTGATTTCAGATAAGTATATTATATATCCAGTCCATTATTTTGAACTGTCATCAGACTCTGGAACGCAATGCTATTTTCCATCCAGAAATTATATTTTCAGCTCTAAAAGATATAAACATTATTTGATAGAGGGAGGAAATCAAAGCTGATGAGCAGACAAATAAACAAGCCAACAATCCACTCTTCTGAGTTTTAACATACTTTTGTAGCAAGGTTCAGCGGCACATCGCATGACAGTGTAAGTAGGATCAGATTATCTCAGTAATTATATCTTTATCATTAGTGTTACAAGGACAGAGTGCTACTAAGCACTTCCAAATTAATACAGCTTTTCTTCTTTGTTGCATAATAATAGTGTGCAGAAGGGGTTGTTGTTGTTGTTGTTGTTTGTGGTGTTTTCTCTGTTGTACCATTGAAGTATAACCTGCTACAAGAAATTCGTCTAATTTTGCAGCCCAAGGAAGTACCAAAACCAATTGGGTTTTGAAGTCCATGCTTACAGTGATTTATGTCTGAAGTTTGCTCTAGGACTTTGTGCTGCATCAGGTATTCCAGCCCAACAAGTATTTTATCAAGCTGGGATTTTTTTCTGTCAGAGAAGGCTATTGTATAAATCAGATATTTTCAGGTTCCTTTCAGATATAGTCTGTGCATATGTATCTATATACATAAGTATGTAGATATGTATAGATATAGATATGTTTATATATATATTAAAATTTATGATTTACTACTTTATAGCTCTAAGAGAAACTTATAATAAGTTCCAATGTCTTTTCAGGTCTCACTATATTCCTTACAGTTTCTTCCCGAACAACAATACCTGTTAGATCAAAGACATATAGTAGTGTGTTTGTATACTAACGTACACTGATGACTGCAATGAGATTGCAGTGCTGAGGCAGTTGGTCTGCTGTTTGGGACCCCAGTTGTTTTATTTTTTTCTCAGTTAAATCATAGGAATAACATCATAGGCACTTTAAAAGGAAGGACATAAGCCAGTGTAATATTCTTTGTAACTCTACTAACAGCTGTTCACAGAAAGCTCATGCTGCTTCTCTTGTTTGAACACTTCTAGCAGTGTTTTTTAAAGGAGAAAGGCAAAAAACTTTTCAAAATGCAATGCTGGTCAAGTAATTTTTTAGTCTAACCCACTACTGATGGAAGTTGATAGTGGTGTATTGAGAGATTGCAAAGAATGCTGCTGAATTGGACTTGTGTTCCTCTTTGCCTTATTCACAGATATTGACGAGTGTGCTGAAGGACGGCACTACTGTCGTGAGAATACTATGTGCGTAAATACACCAGGATCCTTCATGTGCATCTGCAAAACAGGATATATACGCATTGATGATTATTCGTGTACAGGTAAGACCTGCATTTTTGTGAAAGAAAGTAACAGGATGGTGGTATTTTGGAGTACTGGTATGATTCTTCTAAAGTTAATATTTGTTAGGGTCACAGAATGTCTACATGAAATGTTAAATGGAGTAAACGCCAAAGTAAGTAAAGGGTACAGTGCAGAAAAGCTAATGCATTTTGCAGATTATATGTATGTTTCCTCATTTGCCTGAACTTGTAAGGCAGCCTGGATTGTCTCATAGGTCTGCATGGCTTTGGGTGCTGATGAAAAAGGTGAAGGGAAGAGGCCAAAGAGAAAAATAAGAGGGCAAAACCAGTGGTATGGGTTACTTGCTTTCCGCGCGGCATACCAGTACAACTTCACTTGAGTATAATGTCTCTTCTGCAAACTTTTGAATTTGTGTTAAAAGTGCCCATTTCCTCATTTGGAATTCTCCCGATCGGAGAGGTTCTCCAGCTGAATCGTGAGTTCAGAGAGGAGGAGCTTTGCATGTCTTGAGCCACTAGACAACATTGTCAGTCTTATCTCTGTGTCTTCCCTTTTTGTGCTGTGACCAGTGGACGTTCTAGAGAAGGTGCTGGGTTCATACTGACTGTCTCCTAGTCTTTTACTGCAAGGTATTTTTGGTTATGGAATGAATTGTCACCATTTAAAATAACCTTCCCTATGAGGTTGACTGCAAGTATTCCTGGGAGGAATGTGTTTCTTCCTACTATGCAGATAAAGCAAATATGAATCAAGGATGTGGCACATTCTCTCAGCAAAGAAAAGCATATGTGAACAAATATATTCGTATCACTATTTTGTGTGCACAGGGGAATGCATTAGCTCTTTCTATAAGAGGATATATTTGTTCAGTAAAACTTTCTTGGTGTTCATATTATTTAACAGTAAAGCTGTCTATAAATAGATGAAAGTATTCAGAATGGCATGACAGCACTGTGAAGTTAATTTCTAAACTTATTTAATCCTGTCCATTGTATCTTGGCATTGTTGAGTATCAATATTATGACTTAGTATAATACCAGCTTCTTCATAAACTGGCATAATTTCCTTGCCCAAACACGGACAGCACTCAGGGACAGGGATTTGAAACCACATATGTGTGATTTTTGTGCATACTGTCGTACTTGCTGTTACTCTCACGCTGCCAAGGAGTGTTTTACTGCAGTAAGCCCAGTTCCAGGAGGACCAAGTTGTAGACTGCTTGCAGCAGGTCTTTTCTGAAGTAACCAGTATGATTCTGATCACTCTCTCATGTTTCACACTCTCAGCTGAGTAAAATAGTTGTTTCATTACCTACTGAGTGTGAATGTTGGAATTTTATATAAATCCCTGTGATGCTTTTTCTGCTTTGCTTCCTTAATTTGTTGTTCTGCTTGGATTCTGCCTGCCAATGGTAAACCATCACACACAGTTCACAGGGGCATTAATAAGTATATATATAAATATAATAAAATTGTTTCTCATTACGCTGCACATTGCTTTCCTCATATTTGCTGAAATGTTCTGTTGTGAAATTCAGTGTAGTTCAAGGGCTCTGGACAGTCAAGCTGGTGTAAAACTTACTGGAAGTCCATTAAAGATCTCATATTCCAAACTAATTTTGGGTCCACATTTGCAAATGGAAGTTTCCTGTGAAATCAGCTTGATGGGTGACAAATTATTTTTTTTCCACCTTTCCCTTGATAGAGCTGGAAAAAGTTAATGCAAAAGGAAGTGAAGTAGATGAAATAATTTTGTAACATTTCAAATCTTAAGACTCACTAGGTCAGATAAGCTATAAGTTACACAATGACTTTATGTCTGAGCAATGCCTCTTGATGTCATTTGGGACTTGGAGTTTTTCTGAGTTAAATGATAGTGAAATTTGGACACTGAGAGGTATCCAGTATCACAAAATAGCCGCCATTATTTTTCTGGTTCCACAGCTAATGTGAGCACCTCTGGTAACAGCTCAGTTGCTCAAGTATGTAGACTCATGAGATTCTTGCATGAGATTTCCACCAAACGACAAAGTGCCTGAAAGGTTAGTTATGTTGTAAAAATGGAAAGAACCACAGGATACAAATCATGTGCCTAGATCAGTAAATGTCATTTTCTGCTTGTTTTAATCTATAGGAGTGATGTGGAGAGTATTTACATTATAGCACTATATTAAAGCAAGTGGCAAGTGTTTATATTTGCACATGAGACTGCTATAGGTTTTTCACCCATCCACGTATTCTTTCGTCTTTTCTGGTTTTGCCATGTATTACAGCTCCCGATTTTGGAGACTTTAATGTGTACCCAGATATAAATCAGAGGTAAAGTGAGCACAAGTAGGGAGAGTATGTTCCTGTGGCTTCGACATGGAATGTATAGTAGTTCTAAACTTCTACATTGTTTTGCAGTGTTCCTTGCAAAGAAACTTGCTCTGTTCTGAGAACCATCAAAAGCTAGATTGCTGAAAGATGTGCATGTTAATAAATCCGTGCAAAATAACAGTGGTATCATGGTTTAACCTCAGCCAGCAACTAAGCACCACGCACCAGCTTGCTCACTCCTCCTCCCATAAGACAGGGCGGAGAGTTGGAAAAAGAAAACAAAAATCATAGGTTGAGGGAAGAGCAATGTAGTAACTAAAGCAAAATAACATAGCACTAATAAGAATAAAATACAATAATAATGATTGTAATGAAAAAGAATATAACAAAAGAGAGAAAGAAAATCCAAGACAGACAAGTGCTGCCCAGTGCAATGGCTCAATACCTGCTTACTGATGCCCAAGTAGCGATCCACTCCTCCCCACCAACTCCCTCCAGTTTATATACAGGGCATGACAACCTATGGTATGGAATTACCCTGTGACCAGTTTGGGTTAGCTGCCATGGCCATGCTCCCTCCCAGCTCCTTATACACACCAAACCACCTTGCTGACAGGGCAGAGTGAGAAGCAAAAAAGGCCCTGACACTGTGCAAGCACTGCTCAAACATTTCTGTATTATCAATGCTGTTTTCAGCACAAATCCAAAGCATAACCCTGTACCAGCTACTAGGAAGAAAATGAACTCTATCCCAGTGAAACCAGGACAAGTGGGAAGGCATATATGACGTTAATGACAGTACATTTGCTGTTCAGTAGACAGGTTTTATCTAGGCTATTATGCCGGGATACAGCTGGCTCTTCATGAGCATGATTTTTCCTTGCTTTAAAATACTGTAGTATGCTACAGTATTTTAAAGCAAGTAGTTTACAGGAAAACATCATTATACTTCCCTTTATTGTCTCTGGTTTGTTTGTTTGTTTGTTTTTAATTTAAGTGAAGTCTAAATGACATTCAGCTATACAAATCTAGGACTTGAGACAGGAAAGTATTTTCCAAATACTGTTTTTTAAGAGAATCAAGGCAGTAAATTGTGTTAGGGATGTCAGCCTGTTTCAGACAACTTTGCATTTGCTCTGTTTAAGTCTATCAATTTAATCAGTCTCTTATGACTGTAGAAAGAAGCAAGTAGAAATCTTTCCAGTTTGGGAATATGAACTTGTCCATGCCCAACACACCTCACTGTGCATCATGAGCTCATGGCCTATTCACTGCCGGGGAGAATTATTTTGGTTAAGCTCCATTTTCTTGTCATGACAGTGCTAGTTCTTGAAATTAGGGAGATAAACCAAGATATTATATCAGGCAGAGGAGCAAGACAGTAAGGAAAAAAGCAAAAACAGCTCTGCAAATTAAGGAAATATTTTTGAAATGTTTTTTGAAGAGTACTTTGTTTAATTTGGCAAATCAGTGAAAGTAAGGCTGTGCACTATCCTTAACAGAATTTTCTGGGTTTTCCACATTTCTTTTTTGTTCTAACAATCAGATTTATTGCCAAAGCTTCACAGAGCTGTTGATGTATTTCATAGCCCATCCAAAAACTTGGTATTAACATTTGACAAAAATGAAATGTGGGAAGGATGTCTGTAAAAGCAATGGTATTTCAAAACCAACTTGACACTGATATGCAGAATATATTTACATTCATATCATTGGATAGTCTCTGTTTAATGCAATTCTTGCAAAAAGTGGGTATTCTGCATTGCTCTCTTCAAATTTCCTTGAGGTAGCTGGAAGCATCAGCTTCGACAGCATCAGTTCTCAGCTACTGCAGAAGGGTATTATAAAGATGCCTCTTGCCAACTACACATGTGAGCCACGCTGCAGGAGACTCACACAGACACTTGTTGTGTGTAAAGGCAATCCTTCATATTTTAGGAGCACCTTGGGTACTGAAAATATACTACAAAAACTACCAAATGCTTCAGGACTTATGCTGATGTGGTTGTAGTGTATGAAGTTCTGTTCAAATCTCTCTGTACTTTTGTACAGATAGTCTAATGCACTTAAGTTTTTGCTTATGTTTGAAAACAAATTTTGTCATTCAACCTTTTTTTCCTCTTCTGAAGAATTTAAAGTTGTTGGCAAGCCTCTCTTTGCCTCATTAGCAATTCTGGATTTAACTTGTTGGCTGGAAATATCAATGAAATTGAAGAGGTGGCAGATTTTTAATCCAGTTCAGGAATAACAAGAACATGGCAAACAAGTGACAACTGCACTCATGTGTTACTAAATGTTAGAATTTTTAAATATATTTCAGATCACACTGTTTCTTGTAATGCTTTGTAATCAAATTCCGTTATGAACTGTAGCTGTGCATAACATAGCTGACTTACTGTGAGCTTGATGCGAAACTCTCCTAGCACATCCTCGGGAATGTTGCTAAGCAGGAAGAAAATGTTCTGTAGCTTGGCTTTAATATGTCATTGTTTGTACAGGATAACTGAAGCAAAGGAAAGAGATGTTGAAAAACTATACCTGAACCTTGATTAGGCAGGTTATGATGTGAGTGATGTCCACACAGCTTGCCATCAGCTAATGTAAAATGCCTCATTGTTCCATTCTATGCACATATATATAATTTAGCAATCATTGATCAAAATAGAAAAGAGGCATAAAATCAGTCACACTGAAGAGTTTTTCTCCTGTATGAGACATTTGAAAAGAAATCTGTGCTATCTATCTCTGTCAGAGTCCTGGGCATAAAAGACTGATTTAGACAGCATGTAGCTGCTTCCAAAACAGCTCCAGTCTCTTTCTTCCTGGCATGTTTATTGCAAGTTTTACAGTAGATCTGAATTACATTTTGATTTTCACACAAAAGATGTAATGAAGACATCAATTTTAGATTTGTATTCCTCTTGGAAGCAAGATTCGCAGGGTTAGATTGAGTTAGTCACAACCGTATTTACACAGAAATCCGTTGTTCGTGACTGATTTTATGTTTGGAAATCAATCATAGATATGAGAAGGGGAGATGAGCCCTAAGCTGTACCCATATGCCAAATGGGTGTGCAAACTGCAAATTAAAGGCATAAAAAAACATGCCTTGGGCTAACACGCTTTCCCCACATTAGTATTGTCTTATTCCTCTTCCACTTTGCTTCACAGAACTTGAAATGTAATGGTGTGGCACTGGGAGAAGGAAGGCAGAAAATGGCTTGAGTTTCTGCTGGGGTAGTTTTATATGTGTATCAGTGTGCTGAATGCCCTAGTATTTTTTGGGAATGCTTACTGTGCCTTACAACAGTGTGCAGGCTGTTTACTGGAAAAAAAAGAATTTTCCTTCTAGAAACAAGGATGCAGCCAATGTCACCTCCAGTTTTCAGGCTACTGTGTAACCTATAGCTGGTAGCAGTGCTCTGAACACTGCAGTACATACTCTTTCCTGCAGCATTTATAAATATTTTTATTGGAAAACAGATATAAAAGCTGTCTGTTTTTCACACTTGGCTCTAACAGTGAGGAGTTCTGATTAGCCACAGTGGATAGTTATTTATGTGAAGTCTGAACAGATGTCTTTAGTTTCCTGGCTTGGGACCACTCACCTGTCTAAGTAAACCCATCACAAATGGTATAGAAGAAAGATCCTGTGAGATTTAGTGCATCCTTGCTAGATTGTATTAAGGCAGAGGAAGACGCTTGCTGTGGCATGGAGAAGCAATGGATTTTCTGAGCCCCCAGATGATTTTTAAGGCTCTCTTTCTGTGCAGTTTCCTGGACCATCTTCTCTTGTTTTTTGCTTTACAGTCAGCATAAAAGGGGGGAGTGACTGATAGCAGTGCTGGTGGTGTGCCACCCCTGTGGATGGGTGTCTACAGGGTGAGGTGGGGAAGGTAACACAGCTGACGTTACCCTCTCAGAGAATTCCTCCTCGGGGCATGTTTCATGTTTCACACTTGGTGGTACTGGAGAGCAAGGCATTGGAGCTCTCCATGAGTACTTGAAGATGGTATCTTCAGCTGAATCTCCTTGTAAGTGTAGTCTGGGTAAGGTGATAAATGACTGAATGTTAAGACAGACATATGAAGTACAGACTATGTGAATTAATGTTTGTACATGCTGCCTTCTATGGGGTTTAGGAAATTATGTATTACATGTTTGGTGGAGTTTGGGTTTTTTTGAGAGAAATGAGTTACAGCTTTGTACCACAACACTAGTCAGGTTATACAATTGTGCTGTACTTGGGCAGAAAAGATGTGAATTGTGAACTGATTAATAATTAAAAGCATATCAGGCACGTTGCGAATTGTGGCCTACTTCTTCCAAATATGGTCCAGCCATATGAGCAGACTTGTCCATCGTCCCAGCAGTGCTGAGCTGGATGGGACTGCTCCTGCTTGTGACATGTGCAGTAACTTTTTTTTCATAACCACTTTGCTAAATCCATTCTGGATTATTTTGTCTTTCCCTTTGCCAAGTCTGGTACCATCATGTTTGTGCTCCTCGTTTTTTTTTTTTGTTTTCTGACAACTAAAACAAGTTGTGAAGGATTTTTATATAACGTACTGTGGTGGGACCATTTGCAGAGTTTGCTCTTCAGAGTCTAAATAGATGGAAGGGATGAAGTACTTCTTTAGAAACAGAAGGATGGAGTGCAATAGATGAATAGCTTTGGTCTTTGGTCTTTTTTACTTGGCTGTATGGAAGGCCTACACAAAGCAAGAAAAGATGTATTGGACTCACAGAGTTTTAACTACTTGTATCCAGCTAGACCTTACTAGGCCTCTCTTCTCCACTGCTCCAGCCTGTCTAGGTCTTTATGAGCCTCAGAGATTTTTCTAACAATGTTATTCTGTAAATGCATTCAGCAGCATTTTATTTTTTTTTTTTCTGCAATAGCCTCTCTCAGTAAACTGAAGTCTAATAATTGTTTCTACACAAATTACTAAGAAGCATGTGCGTTCCAAGTGCAGGGACACTTGGAATTTTAATTCTTTGGAGTACTGGCAGCTCTGCATATTTTTAAAATGACTGACTTGACATATGAGAAAGATTTAAGGACCAAACTACACATTTAGCTGCATAATGATTATGAACGTGCAAAAAAGTAGAAATTATTACAATAATAATGCTAATTAATAATTACCTGGGAAGTTTCAATTGTAAAGGGTAAAATGTAGGGGAAAGGCTTGCAACACTGCAGATCAGTGGCTAGTACTTTTTGACATTAGTTTTTCATGTCTGACCTCATTCTTTGCCATTTAATGATACTGTGGGATGACTGAAACAAATTCAATGGATGTAATGCAAACAAAACAGATTGTCGCATTCAGGCCTTTCAGTGCTCATTCATCTGACGTGCTGTCACCTGTTTTTGTGCTTTTTTTCTCATGTAGCCATTAATGTTTTCTCTGGTTTTCTGACAGGCCACATCGTTATGATTTATTTTATATTTACTTTGCCCACAGCAATCAAACTTGTGTCCTTTCTAAGTCCTCCTATTTGGTTTCATTCTTCTAGGTAGCTATGGCTTACAAACAACCTACACAACTGATTGGATTTTAGCTAATGCCACTGGCCGTGTCCTCACTTAAGAAAGATACCTGTTGGTTTGGTATTTTGCTAAGCATTGATACATTATGGGGTTTTTGAGTGTGTGTGTGTGTGTGTATTTATGAAGAAGATTTTTAAAGATACATCTCTATAAGGCTTCTAGCTCCATGCTGATGTTGGGTCAGAAGATAACAGGCTAATGATGTTCTCCAGAGAGTGGGAGACGCTTGTCTTTTAGAACTGACAAACTTCCTTCACTGCTTTGTAATATTAAATGTTAAAAGCGTAGTTATAGTCCTCAGTAGAAATTGAAATTACCTTTAGCAGCTCCACTCCTCTCCTCTTCCTCTCTCCTCTCTTTGAATATTTCAGTATTACTAGTGTACATCTTATAAAAAAAAAAAAATCTGCTTTAAATGTGCCAATACATGCATTTCGCTATCCTATCAGCCAGGAAATAAGCTTACATCTGTGGATTTGGGGTATTTTTGGTATGATATGTATCCAAAGGTTGGGTCTTGTCTTCTTTTCCTTCATTAAGTCTTTGTTTACAATGTAAGTTTTCTGAGGATGCTTATGAGGAAACAGGCAGTGTCTTTGTGATTCTAATGCAGCCCATCCTTATCTCTGAGTGTGTGTGCTCCCATTATGGGAATCACCAGCTCAGTATATGAATTAATTTGAAATGTCAGTAAACAATTAATGAACTACAATTTTGTTGAAATAACACAGCTCATGTACAGTTTATGATTCAGATCCCCAGATTATCAGGAAGTTTGCTGACTGCCCAGTTGTTTCCCTCTGCTTCTTGCAAGATACAGCTGTTTTTGAGGGGAAAATGCACTCCCTGTCAGTCTGACACACTTTGGATGAATGATTCTTCTTGGCATCTAAAAACTTGGGTTCATAAAAGTGCATCTGCCTATGGGGCTTCTATGCAGATTTCACTGATTTACTTTTGACTTGTAAATCCATCAACTGTTTGGGACATCAACAGTCCGAGAAATCTCCTCTTTTTCCTATACATTTAAAGTGACATTTAATGGCAGGAGTACTTGAGAAGTTGTTGAATTGCTTGTGAGGATGCTGAAAGTTATGTCCTTCTTTGCTCCCTAGAGCACAGGCCAGGTAAAATTCCAGACCTGCAATACATTGCTTGCAGATATTCAGGAAAAATTAATTGATAGGTTCTGACATGGGGCAGGAAATGGGTTTGCACCAGTGTATGGTGGGAGGATTCCAGGTACCTGTGATGTGTAGGTGTTTTATAATATCAGGTATTACTAGTTATTTTTTGTTCTAACTGTACATTTCAGTTCTCATAAACGAGATCTGAGAAGTGAAAGGGAATGTCTTTCCTTATTTAAAATGAAGAATAAAATCTATGTGATAGAAGTGTGACTATGTTTTAGCACCTACACCAGCCTCCTCTAAGAGTGGTATAGTTGCCTGGGTTTCCATAGAGGAAAGCTACTCGAAGACTGATGTAATCCAGAGTTGAATGAAGTCATGTAGCTTCTGTGTTTAAAGTTGCACACTTGTCTTCAGTTAATTAACAGTATAAAATTAACCTGCTTTTTCAGACACACAGGAGCAAATCATCCTGAAGATAATAAGAGCCAATAGTGCTTAGTACACAGGTAAAGGAGGCCACAATTTAGTAAGTGCTTATAGTATACCAGCTTTGCTATTTGAAAATACAATAATGTGAGACATGATGACAATAAAAGCACTAATTTCTTCCTGTTTATTTCCTTTGACTTGTTCTGATGAATTTAGCATAATTTCAAGTTTCCCTCAAGTTTTGCAGCTTGTACAACAGCTGAGCTTGTTGACTGTGCTTAAATAGAAACAGAGTAATGGCACAGTATGGTTCAAGGGACAGAGCAATAAATAAGCATACTGACATAGTCTTGTAACATCACTGGAGTAACACACTATGGCTTGAGTAAGGAAATATTTTAGTCAGCAAACCGCCAGAGAGAATATGCAGTTCTGAATTTATAATTATATGGGCAAGATGAGCCATCTGTCTTTTCCATCTCTGATTTTGCTGATTACACCTCCCCCATCGTGTTAGAAGTAACCTGAGTGCACATGAATTATCACACGGTGTAATCCAAACTCCACTGGGGCTATGGTGTCCAGCTATAGTGCCAGGGTTGCTGCTAGTAATAAACACTCCAGAAGTCAGCTTGTAGGCACACAGCATTTTTAACTTAAAACCTATTTCATTGTGATTTCCATTACTTGGCCCAGTTTCCATTCTGCTTTATAGTATGTCAGCATACGTGAAGCTCTCAATCCTCTTTCAGGATAAATTCTCTCCAATATCCACTTTCTAGCTGTAAGATAATTCATAAAGCTAATAAAGGAATGATCATTCATACTGAGCTTGTTGCTATGCAACCACATTGGTAAGATAACAAGCCAGTTTTATGTATCTGCTGTATCTTATACAATAGGACTCATTTATACTTTATATGGATTGAATTGGGTTATCATTGACAATCTAGTTTGGAGATTTTTTTTTAACTTGGAATTTCTTCCTAGAGGATAATTTTTAGGTCCCATTTCCACCTTAGTTACTGACCTACTTCATGACAACTATTCATCTGACTGTGCAATTATAGCAGGATTGATTTATCAGCTGATTAAAATCCAACACATTTTTTAAGGGTCCTTGGTAGAATATTGAGTTGTTAAACAGAAAATGTATTCCCTTGAGAAAGATGTGAATGTATCAACTTCAGTATTGGATGCTTAATTATCTTAAATATGTATCTATAGAATCATAGCATCGTAGAATGGTAGGGTTGGAAGGGACCTTTAGAGATTATCTAGTCCAACCCTCCTGCAGAAGCTGGTCAGCCTAGATCAGGCCGCATAGGAACATGTCCAGGTGGGTCTTGAAGACCTCCAAGGAAGGAGACTACACAACCCCTCTGGGCAGCCTGTTCCACTGCTCTGTCACCCTCACAGTGAAATCGTTTTTTCTTACATTTAAATCTATATTTGGTATATATGTGNATAGAATCATAGCATCGTAGAATGGTAGGGTTGGAAGGGACCTTTAGAGATTATCTAGTCCAACCCTCCTGCAGAAGCTGGTCAGCCTAGATCAGGCCGCATAGGAACATGTCCAGGTGGGTCTTGAAGACCTCCAAGGAAGGAGACTACACAACCCCTCTGGGCAGCCTGTTCCACTGCTCTGTCACCCTCACAGTGAAATCGTTTTTTCTTACATTTAAATCTATATTTGGTATATATGTGTGTATATGGCTATATCAATGCATTATAGAGCTGGATTTTCTTAGGAAGTGAGGATGCTAGGATGTATTTTATCAAAAGCAAGTCTAGCTATTTTGAATTTCTACAGTTTCTGTGTATTTTTAAGAATCTATATTTTTTTCAGTATATAACAGGAGGTACAGGTATCAGCTTGAGAATATACACAGAAAAGTGAGGTCTTTCTTTCAAATAAAAATTCTGAAATGACAATATTTTCAAATATTAACATTGCTTGATATTTATCTCATAGTATTGCAACAGACACCCAGTGTCCCTCCCAGTTCTGTGTTCTGAACTCCTCTGCAGCACTTACTGTCCCTTGACAGCTTCTAGAATGCACTTATATGCTATGTCAGTACAATATTATTAGAAATTAGTGATGCAGCAGTATGGCAAAATTAACAGTGTATTGTAAAAATAGTCAAAGAAACGGTACAGCACTTAATGAATTATTCATTTCCATAGCTAATTACATTGACTCTTCATGTTGGGATTTTACTGAAGTTGACACAAGGTGGAATTCAGTTTGCAATTAAGACATTACAACGTAGATGTCTTCATCTCAGCTCATATTTTAATCAACAGAGGTCAAGGGTTCAGCTGGACCTAGCTCAGTTGTCTACATACAGGTTTCAGGCAGTTGTCATCATGGGATTAGTAGATATGACACAAGACCTACTTTGTAGGTCTTGCACTTTTTTAGTTCAGCTGGATGTGAGCAGCTTTCTTTCTATGAATTAGAGCCCCCTATCTGTAGGGAACTCACTCCCATGTTACATTACCTATCTTACACTTCCTGAGGTGTGTAGGTTACACTGACTGAAATGGGAATTTAGATGTCTATAGCAAGATCTGATCGCTCAGTTATAGTCCTTCTTGACTAACCTGATCTGCTTCTACAACAAGGTGACTCAGTGAATGAGGGAAATATCATGGATGTGGTCTACCTATAAAGACGTTGACAGTGTTTTCCAAAACATCCTCCTGGAGAAACTGGCTGCCCATGGCTTTGTTGCATGGAAAATGGGCTGGATGACTGGGCCCAGAGAGTGGTGGTGAATGGAGTTAAATCAAGTTGGTGGCCGGTCACCAGTGGTGTACACCAGGGCTCAATACTGGGGCTTGTTCTGTTTAATATCTTTATC
Organism: Urocolius indicus; assembly: GCA_013401255.1. Taxonomy (NCBI): domain Eukaryota; kingdom Metazoa; phylum Chordata; class Aves; order Coliiformes; family Coliidae; genus Urocolius; species Urocolius indicus. The sequence continues at coordinate 420,745 of WBNH01006634.1, read as the reverse complement.
AATGATCTGGATGAGGGGATCAGTGCACCTTTAGTAAGTTTGCAGATGATATGAAGCTGAGAGGGAGTGTAGTTATGCTTCAGGACAGGAAGGCTCTTCAGAGGGACCTGGAGAGGCTGGAGCAATGTGCCGAGGCCAGTTGTATGAGGATTAACCACACCACACCAAGTTCTGGGTCCTGCACTTGGGCCACAACAACCCCACGCAACACTACAAGCTTAGGGATCTGTGGCTCATAGTACAACCTTTTCCGATGCCTTAAATATCCATGAAGTGCCAGGCTAAATGTGTCTGGTTAATTAAGTGTGTGGAATCCTGCCCAGTAACACACATGTAGACAACTGAAATTAGGTACCTTAATCTGGAGCTGAATTGCACCCCAAATTACTAGCAACCAAAAAGCTGAAGTTTTTCTTTAGAAGAGTTTAAGTACAAGAGACTGACATGGGGTATTGTGTGGTAAAAATTTCTTCATCTATCGATCCCAATACTGGATGGCAGTTTTGGACTGTGGAAATTAGGATGATGATATTAAGAGGATGGCTGATATTAATTAACCTCAACATAACATCCTTTCACAGCTAGACCTCCCCTAGCCCCTGTGATCTGGGTGATTACAGACTGTGAAAGATAGCAAAGATCAAAAAACACAGTAGGTAGCCTTGAGGACAGTTTCTTTGAAGTTGAAAGAATCTTTCTGGCTCAAGAGATGAGAATCTGCTACTGTCTCATTGAGCGAGTCATAAGTGAAGGAAGTTGGATAGTTCCTATCTATCATGTCTGAGCCAGCTGTTGATTGCCTCATGCTGAGAGTGCAGCCTGTTCTCAGAGGGACTCCGGCCAAGGTCGCTGGAGCTACTGTATGAAATAAGACATTTTTCAAACAAGAAACATTGGAGTTTGTTAAGGTTAAGTGGTTATAATATATTAAAGTCAGCAGTTTTCTACATGTTCACAGTAAAATCAAGGTCACTATAACCAGGATATAAATTATCCAAGGTTTAATGGTAGTGGATACAACTGACAGTATATGGATATAATGTCTGTCTGTCTGTTGGCATTCTGCTGTTGAAAAAGATTTCCAACATGAAGGTAGCTCAGTTGTAAGAAAAGACAGAGGATAAGAAAGATATTTGTCTATCCAGACTCAGAAGTGAAGACATCACAGTTTTTAAATTTTGTACAGGGCTTCAGAAGTCTTTTTGTTTTAATATTATAGCTGCAAGTTTGGTTTTTTTTTTTTCTTTGAATGAATATAGAAGTTTCTTTTTTGGACAGAGAAGAATCCCTGAATTATTTCTGTTTGGACAATTTGTGAGCATGGAAACTTTTAATTCTTTATAATTTTCACTGCATGCTACATGGCTTATCCTGTGATCATTGACTAATAATTTAGCGTTTGTCATCTTCTTTGACAAATTCTTCCTAGGTGTGTCTCTGTAAGAAATCTGTATCAGTATTACTCCCTTTTGTCAGTCTTTTGGACTGCAAAGTAAACATATTGGGTTTATCCACTTCACTGACTTATCTGGTGTCTGTGCTCCTATGCATAATCCCACAGAAAAGTTTATATTTTCAGTTCTGCGTGTAACTTCTGATTCACACTGAAATGTGCTGATGATTCTGCAGCCAGGCTGTGGCTGGTCCTGCATGAATGTGTAGTGTGAAAGCTAAACTTGCACTTTTTCTACCCTTCTAATTTTATAAAAAACTGGTTTCAGTTCCTGAATTTGCTGTCTATGTTTGCCAGCTCATCTAAATAATTAAAGAAGACAGAATGATTGGCAGGACCTCTCTACAGCAGTCAGAAAGACTAGGCCAACTAGGAGGAACAAATACTACCTACTAAGAAAATATATTGGAACGCATCGTTAGGGTGTTGTTCTGCTGATATCTCAGGGAAGACTGGCCAAATCATCATCATTAATTTGAAAAGTCACATTGATAGAAAGGATTCAAAGATAGAAAGCATTGCTGTCTATGCTGTGCTTCTGCACAACATAATCCTAAGGTTCTTGGGTGAAATTTCAGCTTTCTTAGTGAAGTTAAATATCATGAGGCAGTGTTTCTGAAAGTACTGTGTTTGTAAAAGATACGCGATATTTTTTTCCTGAGGGCATTCTCAATATATAGAACTGTTCTGTCTATGTTTTTTTTTGTTTATTTGTTTGGGTATTTTTGTTTGTTTTTAAACAGTAGTGGTTTTGAGGCATTTTCAAAACTGAACCAGAAAATTGAAAACAGAAATTATTTCAGAAATTATAATAAATTTCCTTCTTGAAATCTGTCCTATTTACTATTTACATAGTTTGATGTGCAAAAGTTGAAGCCCTCCCCATCAAATAACAAAAACCTTTGAAAGTCTCAATGTTTAAAACACAAGAGCTCTGTCAGTATGCTTAGCAATAAAATAGGAGGTTGCTCTACCTAAATGATTTGTAGGAATTTTTGTAGGAGTGGTTTTTTTTCCTTCTGACAAGCTCTCAAATAATCTATGTATGTTTCCTATTGTTGTTTTATGCTGCTATCTTTTCACACCATCTTAAGTACATTCTTAGGAGAAATTGTGCAAGGAATTGCATCTATTTGAAGTTTGAAGTTTGAAAAGTAAAAGGTATTCCAGGGAAATGCTTGCTGTCAGCTATCTTGATTAGCCTGTAACTCACATCATTCTAAACCAAAGTCCCTGTTGTCTTCTGTAGCTGTTCTTTGAATTGTCATAACAAGGCAATCAGAATTAACATTTTATAACTTTTTTTTCTTTACCACACATTTTGCTTTGGGAATGAGCATTTTGTGAAAATGTCAATGTAGTTATTTATTTACATTTTATTCCTGTTTATTTATTTACCTGTTTCAGTGTTCTTCCCTTCCAATACATTAATAAATGTGCATTTGATTCAAATGTGAAATAGAATTTTATTGTGAATACTTATTTTCTAATGCAAAATATTAGAGTGTTAGACTGTTTAATCATGCAATAAAAGATTAATTTATACTATCCCAAAGATCTGTCTTGCAAGTATTTAAAACTAATTTGTAAATAGTTCCTAAGTTAATGTCCAAGTCATATGGAAATGTAGATTTGGACTGGACTGACAAAGATAAGCAGCTCTGAGTCACACAGACCAATCACCAGGGAAAATATATTGTCAGCAACAGTAATTACAGAAGGTAATTGTGTCATTTATGCTGTTACAGACCAGCAAATGTGATGAGTTTGGAACACAGCAGCTGTCACACAGTGTTAACCTTGATGTTAAGGGTTTGGAAACCTGCAGTAGAATTTTTTAGTGATGGTGCATTTGAAAAAAACCAAAAAGATAAAAGTTTCACACTGTTCAAAGTGGACATAAATGGACAATTCTTTTCAAGATAAGAGGATTAATTTCTGGAAGGCTAGAGGTCCATCAGAAGTAACCTGTTTTAATTTTTTCCTGTGTTTTTAATAAGTTTGGATTGTACACACACTTGAGGAACCTCGAAAGATCATCTAGTCCAACCTCCCTGCCAGAGCAGGACAACCTGCAGTAGGTCACACAGGAACTCATCCAGATGCGTTTTGAATGTCTCCAGATAAAGAGACTCAACAACGCATCTGGGCAGCCTGTTCCAGTGCTCTATCACCTTCATAGTGAAGAAATTTTTCCTTGTGTTTCTTTGGAACCTCCTATGTTCTAGATTGTACCTGTTGCCCCTTGTCCTATCATTGGACATCATTGAGAACAGCCTGGCTCGATCTTCCTGACACTTGTCCTTTATGTCTTTGTAAATATTAATGAGATCACCTCTCAGTCTCCTCCAAGCTAAAGAGCCCCAGTTCCCCTAGCCTTTCATCGTAAGGGAGATGCTCCACTCCCTTTATCATCTTGGTGGCCCTGTGCTGAACTCTCTCCAGCAGCTCCTTGTCCTTCTTGAACTGAGGGTCCCAGAACTGGACACAATATTTCAGATGTGGTCTGATGAGGATAGAGCAGTGGGGGAAGAGAACCTCTCTCAACCTACTGCCCACAGCCCTTCTCATACACCCCAGAATGCCATTGGCCTTGGCCATGAGGGCATATTGCTAGCTCGTGGTCATCCTGCTGTCCACTAAGACCCCCAGGTCCTTCTCCCCCTACACTACTCTCTGAGTTTATTTGCCTACCTGGACTGCTATGTAGGGTTATTCTTTCCCAGATGCAAGACTCTACACTTGCCCTTGTCGAATTTCTTTAGATTTCTCCCTGCCCAACTCTCCAGCCTGTCCAAGTCTCATTGCACAGCCTTCTGGTGTGTCAGCCACTGCCCCCAGTTTAGTATCATCAGTAAACTTGCTGACAGTGCCCTCTGTTCCCTCAACAAGGTCATTAATGAATATATTGAATAGTACTGGTCCCAGCACTGACCCCTGAGGGGCTCCACTAGATACAGGCCTCCAACTAGACCCTGTCCCATTGATCACAACTTTCAACCTTCTTCCCTTCAACCAGTTAACAATCCACCTGATCACCCAGCCCACACTGTCTCAGCTTTACTGCAAGGGTACTGTGGGAGATGGTGTCAAATGCTTTACTGAAACTGAGATAAACCACATCCACTGCACTAATCCTAACTTTTCCAAAGAGGAGACAAGTAAAGGAAGTAAATTACAAGGATGAAGTCATCCTGGAATGACAGTAGTGTTAGTAAAATGGAATATCTGGTCAAGACTTTCTTTTTTTTTTTTTTTTTTCGGTTGTGTTGTTTCATTCTAAATTAATATTTTGAGTATTTGAAACCTAAACAACAGAAAAGATTGATATCATCTGTGGTTCTGCTTATTAGAGCAATTTATAGTGTTCTTAAATAGGACAGAAAATCTGATGGCAGAATATTTCAGTAATGTAAAGTTTGCTAAGATGTGCTTATGCAAATATCTATGAATATAAAATGCACATAAGTTTCCATATATGTAACTACAGAAATAATTCTTTGTAAGCTTGATTGGCACTAGCAGTTGAACTGTGGCAACAAAAGAATCATGGTACGGGCTAGAAAATCTATTCATCCAAACAAGTAAATTAGCCAGTGACAAGATTCATGCCATTGTAGGGGAGGAAACAAGAATGAAAGCATTTCTTTGCATCTCCATCACTATGCTGTGCCATTTTTTTTTTGTTAGCAGTGGTGCAAGCAACTTTGCAGATTGTATCCTGGCAGCAAGGCTATGTTTGAACTGTAGATGACAGAAGCACTTTCTGGCTTCTATGGCTGGTTATGTATGTTAGCTCTTCCCTGGCACTATGCTATGGTAAGAATTAGCTATACCATTCTCTCCAAGTGCTTTTGTTTCCATGGAAAGCAGCTTAGGTGCAATGTTTATGAAAGATACACTTGCTGTGCTGTTTTGATGTGCTTCCGTAAACTGTCAGGGAGGATGTGCCCCAGGGAAAATCAGGAGCATCACTAGAGTTGGTATCAAGGGTTACCTAAGGTCAAAGCATCCATATTGTTTTGCTTTACCGTCATGGGATTAATGGTACTTGAAACTTGTTCGAGTTTGAGTAGAGAACTCTATTCAAAATCACGTGAGTGGCACTGAAGGAAGGCTTCCTCTCCACATGGAACTCAAACAGTACAGTTATCAAAAATACTACTGTCCTGCTTGGTATCTAGTGAGTCATAGGAATGTGGATGTCACAGTACCACCAGGGAAATTAGAGGAAATTTCATATGTGTTAAGAAGCCTCCCTGCTGTGTGAGATGACAGAAATACTGTTTGTTTCCTAGTATTTGTGATTAGAGAAGTTGTTCCAGATCCCTGCGGACAAGAGCAGGATCAAAGCTTCAGCAACATTTCATCCACCGCTGCACTGTTCTCGATAATGGTGCCATATGTTTGTAACTGTGATTTTCCCAGGAGCCCCTGGGATGAGTTGACAAGCTCTAGTCACGATACCATCCCTAAAAGAATAGAAGAGGGATACTAACTGTCTCTAGAGAGCTTTGAGTATGTCTGTGTTTTATCAAACCAACTTGATTGCTGATGCATCTTTTCCTGTTCTGCTGTATATCCATCTTTCTGCTAACTCTATGCTGAAAGTGTTGTTCAAAGGTGTTTTTGTGGAGCTCTCTGGTTATGTAGATGGTCTAGAAGTTGTTACTAGTGAAATATGAGGACAGCAAGTTAGGAGACTCAGCAGCAGTCACAGAGACACTTTCCTGCTTTCTTTGTATAACAGAAATATGTGTAGGATGGAGGCCAAATATCCAGCATGTATCTGTTGCGGGTGGCAAACTTGTATAACCTGGAACCTTTTAGTAAGGAAACAGTAAATTAAAAGGGTTGGCATTAGGAGAAGCAGTAAAATAAACATTTTCCAGTTGGCTGAGGAGATTGGAATAGCATATTTACAGCTCTCGCTTGGCTGTTCTACTAGCAGTAAAGTAGGCAGCACTACTATTGATGTAGAATTTGCTATCATTGTCACTTTTAGACCACGTAATAGAAGATCTTGAAAGCATAAATGTACAGTACAGTTTGGAATTGAAAAAGATTTATCTGGGAACAAATAATGCATCTGGCTAGATTGAAAAAAAATAATTTATGGAGAAAGTCTACATGATGAAATACCTTTTAAAAGATAGAAACCTTATTTTAAAATGTCAATGGTAAAAGAGACAAGATATTAAGAGATCAGTTTGAATTAAGGCAAGAAAAAAGTGAGCGACAAGGTCACAGACCTTATGTCTAGACTGAAGTCTCCTCAGGTGGGATTTTCAAAACCATTTTGCATTTGCATTACAGTGCTGCCATTGAAATCAGTGAGAGTTACAGATTTTCCTTTAGGGGAAACAGGTAGGCCTATGTTAACTGCTTTAGAAAATCCTTCCCTTAAACTTTTCTGTTTGGGAGGAAGACAGAAAATGGCAGACATGAAGGCAAGTGCAAATAAAGCTTTTTTTAACTTCAGCTGTCATGCTAAATCTTCTTCAGGTTGTTTCCTCTGCCTAACTGGTTGAAAAGTGTAAGAATTAGCAGGATGTTACATGAAGCAACACTGATTAATAATACAATAGAAGCCTCCGTGAGGAGTGTATTTTGCAAAACTTACTTCTTGTTCCATGAGATCACAATTACAAAACACATTTTGAAGATGATGAAATGTAAGCAGTTTTAAAAAAAGTTTAAATCATTTACTGAAGAGCAGTGGAGAAAAATGGAGGGAGTAATGTTAGCCCTGCATGAATTATTTTACACATCAACTTGTCTGTTGTGGTTTAGAGTAAGAATATCTTTGGCTTCCCAGAGTTTTAGGAGGTCTTGGTATGGGATTCTTGGTCTACAGATACCACAGAAAGAGTGGACTGGTCAACATTCAAGTTGTGTGTTAGGCTTTTCAACTTGAGTCCTAGTGGAGAGTATACCCTGCTTAGAGCCATAAAACCCATTATTTGAGATTTGAGAATTTGCAGTTACTAGTGGATTGTTCAAAGGGACTTACAGATAAAAACTGTATATTCTTTCTGTCTAGGAGGAAAATCCAGAACAGAAATAAGCAAAACATAAAGAAAGAGATTTGTGCAAAGAAAAAAGTTTTAAAGTCAAAGGGTAGGAAAAAAGTATATGCTTCTTGTAGGCTTTGCTGTGTCAAATAGTTTTCTTTAGATGAAAGTCCACTGTGAAATAAAACATAAAATTGAAAATCTTGTTAGAAAAAGTTTTCAAAAAAACAATGTTGACTTGGATTAGAATGTCCTATATTTTGGAAGTGATATTTGTGTGTATATATGTGCAGGATCTTTCTTGTGTTCTTTACATTGGTAAAGAACAGTGCACATGTTAAAAATTTTGTTTCTCCTAGAGAGAAAAGAACTTCAGCATTGGAAATAAAAGATGTTTTAGAAATAGATTGCATGAACACATTCAGTGTCAGAATTTCCTTTTGTGAAACAAGTTATACCAGTTCCAAAAGTCCAGCTCGGTCCATGCCTGTCTCAAGTCTTGTCAGGGATACAGACATCTTGGAGCTTTCTCCAAAGGCCTCTTAGCCTCATAGGTAGTTGCAAGGAGAGAGTGCTTCTTCCTTCTCATGATCAAGTGGTTTTTTCAGATGCTTTTAATCCTGCATTGATAATTGCCAGCAATATAGATTTCATGTTATATTTTCCTAGTAGTATAAATAAGATGCAATCCTGGAGCTTTCTCATAATGGATATGAGAAGGAACACTGAATTTTGGTTGTATCTCCCCAAGTAGATTTTTTCTTCCTAAGATTTTATTACAGTTTGCTTGGTTTTCCATTTTTTTATGGTATTAACACCAAATACAGAATCAGTAAATAAGCTAATAGATAAAAGAGAGAAGTAGACATCTGGATGAGACAATGGCAGCTGTTCTCCCTGAAGGACAACAACGGACTAAGTAATTACAGACAGAAAGAACATTTCAGAAAACAAGATGGACTCTAAAGAGACCTTGAAAATGAAACATGCACATGCCAGACCTATTTTTATTATCAAGATAATTAAGAGTAGAAAGAAAATTCTGGACATAGATCTATAGAAATTGTTATTTATGGCTGCACTGAAGAAAGAATTAGAAAATGAGGACCAAGAGCTGCACTGGATAAGTGGAAGCGGATGAAGGTGAAAATTGATGAGGAACAACATTAGCAGTGAGTAGACTCTTGTGGGGAGACCAGGCTTTTCATATCACCAGCTTTGAACTGAGGACAGCTGCTAATGGTCATTAACTAATGATTAATGACTTCAGCGTTAACTAAGGGTAAACTGTGTGACAGTAACTCAGTAGTATTTAAAGCATGAATTCTGTTTGAATTTGAATTAGGGCATACATAGAGAAAAATGAGTTGAGGCATATTTGAATTGGGGAATATCAGTAAAAAATTTGACAGAAATATGCAGAAAACATAGAATTATAGAATTGTCTAGGTTGGAGAGGACCTTTAAGATTACTGAGTCCTGCCAACCCAGAGCTGCCAAGCTCACTACCAAACCATGTCCCTCAGTGGCATATCTATGTGTCTTTTAAATATCTCCAGGGATGATGACTCCAACAGTCCCCTGGGCAGACTCTTCCAATGCTTGACAACCCTTTCAGTAATGAAAATTTTCCTGGTATCGAATCTAAACCTCCTCTGATGCAAGTTGAGGCCATTTCCTCTTGTCCTATCACTTGTTACTTGGAAGAAGAGACTGACCCCCACCTCACTACAACCTCCTTTCAGATAGTTATAGGGAGAGATCATGTCTTACCCTCAGCCTTCTTTTCTCTAGACTAAACAACCCCGGTTCCCTCAGTTGCTCCTCATAAGCACTTGTTCTCTAGACCCTTCACCAGCTTCAGTGACCTTCTTTGGACATACTCCAGCAAATAGCATAATTCAATAAATTTACAGCATTTAATCTTTGAAAATTGCATGCTTATGCTGAGACTTTAGGTAATCCTGCCAACTAGAGTTTAAACTGGTTAATATGAAGTCTTAAAGAAATTAACCATCTGTCATTTCCTAAATGATCTTAATGGAATAAGTCTTCCAAACTACCCATATAATTACTACTAATTTTTATCTTGTATGTGATATAAGATAAAAAGAGCTTGTAATCAAGATAACCTGTGAGCGGGCATTTAAGTATGTCAGCTATTGATAATTCAGATAACTCTTATTTGCTGTCACTGCCACGTCAGATGGCCAGCCTGTCACCAGAATTCTATAGAGCTATGTTAAATCAATGGAAGGAGACAGGAGTCTAAAAGTAACTTCAGTTCAAGAATGCAAAGGCATTGAAAGGGAAAAGCACCTAATACATTATCTTTATTTAAATTATTTTTATTTAATCCTGATCCCCAAGTTCCTCATTCAGAAATTAATATCTATTGCATTGTGTTACAAGAATACAGTTGGAGAGATGTATTTTATTTCTATTTTTGGGAACTGTTCCGCTTTTCTGACTTTCAAGGTGTTCTCAGCTCTTGTTTTCCAGTGTTGGTAATGGATGGTTCAGGAAAACTGCCAGTGTAATAATCTTTGCCCATAAGTGATGCAACTCAGCCATCATTTGTTTTTGATTTTGGATTCTATTTGTTGTTGTTGTTTTTTTTTTTTCTTAGATATTTTCAGAATCTGGATGTGCAAGGCAAATGTTGGAAAAGTTTGCAGTATGCAAGTAGGAAATGCTATACAGATTTCTGTTTATTTGTAATCATGAAATAAACAGTAGGAAGGATGGGGACTAATGTTGCATGGTGCTAGGATAATGAGGAAGCAGCAGGTGGATATGTTATGGACAGCATGTTTTACTAATTTTACTAAGTTGAGCAAAAATCTCTGCATAGATATTAAACGTGGTAAGACAGACCATCATCTGTCATTGCATTGACATACCTCACCCATACCATATGTGCATTTATGTGTGCGTATAATTTTGTGTGTGTGTGTGTATCTATTTGCTGCACACACAAAAGTGTACAAGCAGATTAATTGCATCATCATATATTTTTTTCATCTCTACGCCATCTGTATCATAAGAATTATTTAATGGAACATTCATATACGCTTACTTTTACTGTTGTACTTACTGTGGAACAAATTTTGGAGTTGATTTTTTTTTTCTATCTAGAAAAGCCCCAGTCCAGAGATAGTTTGATCAGTATAAATACTGTATTTAAAAATTCAATTAATTCTCAGAACATATCTTTTATAAATTTTAACACTGTTGAGCATAGAGTCCCAAACAGTGCAGAATGGAATTTAGATATATTAGGTAATGAAGCTTTGTAATTAATCATTGAAACTAATGCTTTTGATCTTTATGGAATATGTTTGGGTTTGTTAATCATTAAAACCTCTCTGAAATAGTAATTTTTATTTCTTTGCCTCTATAATTCTGTTGTGCCTGGTATGTCCCCATATTCATTATGGTGGGCAGTGAAGTATTAATAGAACTTTTGTTAAATGTATGTCAATTGGTTTCCAAAGATGCTTGAAATTGATGGCCTCAGCATTAAGTGTTGGGACAACACTTTTTTCTGTAGTGTCCAATGACAGGACTAGGGATAATGAACAAAAGCTGGAACACAAGAAGTTCCACTTAAACTTAAGGAAAAACTTTTTACTGTAAGGTTGAGGGAGCCCTGGCACAGGCTGCCCAGGGAAGGTGTGGTCTCCCTCTCTGGAGATTTTCAAGAGATGCCTGGATGCATTCCTGTGTGGCCTGATCTACATAGACCTGCTTGACCAGGGAGTTGGACTAGATGATCTCTAAAGGTCCCTTCTGACCCCTACCATTCTGTAATTCTGTGGTTCTATATGCTGGACCCATTTCCTGAAATGCTAGCAAGCGTCGTCCATGAACTTTCTCACAGGATTATAAGAAACACTGATGTTTCTTACATAGCATAGGAAACCAGGCATATTATCTTTCAGTCCAAGCCTCATTACTTAGCTGATGGAAAGTTAATTGTATTGGTACTGTACGCTTTAAGAAAAATCCATTGTAAAAGACTTAGTAGTTTTTCCTAGCCCAGAGAACAAATGTTAGGAAGGCATACTCAGGTGTGACAGTCATATTTTTATATGAAGGACATACATCTATGCAAGGGATCTTCAAGGCCCTGGTACTGCAAGGTGTTAAAATACAGCTAATACCTTGTTACACTGGAATACCAGAGTACTTGTCCTGCCTGTGAGTGCCTTGATGGGTTTTCAGACCTGTTCCAGCCATGCAAGTAAAGCTATTCCTCTCAGTATAACAGTCTGTGATTCCCCTGCTTTCCTCTAATATACACATCCTTAGTAGAGAGCTGTGATACGTGCCAGGGATGCTTTTGCATTCCTAAGGCACAGGGCAGATAGTTATACTTCTTCTTTGAGGATGGTACTTAATTTGTCAAGTTCAATGATTTGAGCTAAGTTTACCAGTGTGATGCATTATTTTATAGATCCTGCCTCCTGTGATATGAAGATAATGGCTTTGTAAGATACTTGGCCCTGCTGAGTGCATAATGTTTCACATATTTTCATAGTTATTTTCCTGTTGTATTTTATACCAAACCTTTAAAAGTGAGAAAATATATATTTAAATAGCGTACCGTGTTTGAATAATATCATAATATTAACAGAAACTAAGAAAGGCAGGATATTACTACAGTGCAGATAACACTTTTAATGTAATTTGCATGATCATTATTTTTGTTTGTTTTATGGACTGATTAAGCATAAATATTGTTTCAGCCAGCACAAGAGATTTCAGTATATTAGGAGACTGAAGTCAAATATTTTAACTGGATTTTAGAGGGGCTGGATCATTTGGTGAACAATAACAATTTTAGTTATTCATGCTGAGAGCAAAGTAATTAAATCTCATGCTTCAAGGCAGAGGCCTGCAGCCCATGCTGTGCTGCATCCAACAATGGATTCGGCTCAGTAGATGCCTCAGTGCTGAGGGTTAAGGAGAGTGTTGTTAAGGTGTCGTTGGTGATATGAGACACGTAAGTCCTTGTTTAGAAGAGACATATTAGGTTAGTGTTATTAAAAACCAAACAAATAAACACTCAAAACCAACCCCACTGAAACTCTTAAATCTAAACCTGTGTAGTGTTTCAAATTTATTAGTTACATTGTTATGATTTTCTCTCTGCTTTTAAACAACAGGTACTTGTCATTACTAGAGAACGACATGTATCTACTGATGGATTAGATGTGTGCCATTCTGCCAGTTTTATACTCCTACAGTTTATGACCAGTATTGAAATAGCAAGTTGAACATTTCCATAGCGATTTGCAAATGTTAAGAAATTTATTTTTCCTGACAACTCTGTGGATTATGTGCAGACTTCAGTTCTTTATTTATTAAGGGGAAGATTCAGAGCAGTGTGCCATACTCAAAACCAGGGAAGAAAGAGCACCCAATTACAGATTTAATTGTTTTGTGTCAGCCAGAACTGGCATAAGCTGCACTAAGGAAATTTGCTAAAACCTGGGCAGAATGATGGCTATGAAAACCTCACATCTTTATGTTCCCCAAACAGTTGGTTTTCCAAGCGTTTTGAAAAAAGACTTTAGAACACCTTGTTTTGAAATTGTATTTTCCATTTCTTAAAAATCACAAACTGAAACATTAAAGTGGTCAGTAACTGATACAATACTTTTTTGTTTTATTTTAAACAGTGCGTTGCAAGTTCACACAAGGACTTTCTGTTTATTCCCAAAAGGGATATTTCCCAGTATGTCTAAGTTTAGTCACCAGACTGAGAAGTCTCATCTGTCACACTCCTGTGCTAGGACATGCCATGCCAAAAGTCCCTTGTAGACAGAATTTTTGCTTTGGGTTATTTATTTCATCTAAATGAAGTGCTGCACTGAAGGGAAGGGAAACATGGACTACGTTTCAAAGTCCTGCCTTCTGCTAACTATACGTTTTGCTTTATGGAGCATGTGTCTCACACCGTTAGTCAGCTTTCTGAAGGAAACCCTATGAATCCTGCATAAGATAAACCTGCATGAATAAATTATGGAGTAGAACTAGCATATGGATTTCCAGTATGCTAGTCAGCTCTTTGGCAAATGTTTATGAGAAGACTATCCTACACAGAAAGTGTAACTATGGTGGCTTCCTGTTAATGAAAGTGAAATTATGTTACAACACAGTTATCATATACTAGTATGAGCTAAAAATACATACCCTGTATATCCCATGGTTCACATAGCTTTATTGTCAGTAACTACTACTGTCTTTATCTCTTTTTAAAGTGGACACCTATACAAAGCCTTTATTTTGTTGTATCTTAAAAATTTAGCACCATCTCATTCTTGTTTCCCTTTCCAGAGCATGACGAATGTATAACAAACCAGCACAACTGTGATGAGAATGCACTCTGTTTCAACACTGTGGGTGGGCACAACTGTGTCTGCAAGCCGGGCTATACAGGAAATGGTACTATCTGCAAAGGTAAGCCCTGAAAACCCAGGGATGTGGCAGTTTCAAAACCGGATGAGGTGCTTTGTCATAGTTGATGCAAATGTGGTCACATGCCTCAAAGCAGACAGATACAATGCTATGCTAAGCATTTAGATCCTGCCCCTGTAAGAAAATCTTGATAGGCTGATATACACCATTTGGCAGAGTTCACAGTAATCTGGGGACGATGCATACGAAGGGAGCATGCTCTAAAAATTGAAGTAATTATGTTTCATTTCTGTACCAAGTTAAAAGTTTCTATATGTGCTACACCATCCAAGGAAGCCCACAGTTACCAACAAAGTTATAGCTGTGAAAACATTGTCAGATCCACATTGTCTGTGGTCAATTGCTTGCTATTTTGCTTGGATGAACTGAGAGTTGTTTAGTATTCTGTGTATTTTGTAAATGAGAAAAGAAGTAGCTGTGCATGCACAAAACCTTTGCTACACAGAAGTGATGCCTTGTTTTCTAACATTCTCATTTACTGTTCAACATTAGAAGTTATGCTTCTAGTCTGAGAAAGATGCTTTCCCAGAGATACAATGCTGCTTTTATTTCCATTGCATTTCACATCAGAAGAGGTGATATTTGGTGCCTGGGCACAAATTCTTGGAAATCCTCAGGCTCTGAGCTTAGGATTTAGAGGATGCTTGAAAATAAAAGCTGTAGGGGAACTGGCCCAGATGTGAGAAGTGGTACAGCTGCAGCAATAGCACACCCAGTGTTCCTTGAAATTGTGTATTAGTCCTTTTGATCTGTTAGATGGCAGAATCTATGGGGCCAGAGTTGACAATTATAATATCTCATTGATAACTTCTGTTGCTGTGTATTATTGAGGCTAAGCAATGCAGAATTTATTTAATTGCTAAGCCTGATTAAGATCTTAGCATTAGTTATTCCTTCACCTGAGTCACAGTACATTTTTTTCTAAATATTCCTAACATAAACAAGTTCTTTGTAAAACATGACATCCTAGTCCACTTCCTGTCTAACACATGGGTAGAGGAAGAGATGTCAGCAAAAGTGCCCTTTTATGCTGGGCTCTCTCCTCTGGGGTATGGAAAAAAGGCTTAGACATAGGAGGTTCAAACCCAGAGCTGCCCCTCTCAGAAGAGAGCTCTGTCTGTGAGCTCACTCCCATGCTGTGCTTGGGAGTATTCCCCAGTCCTTCTACTGGAGCCATGTCAGCTTACAAAAAGGTAACTAAGATTTCTTTGGGTCAAAGAGTGTGGGTGTATAACCCTAGAGCACCACGTTCAGCTCTTCTGTTCCCTGAATAAAAGTTCTGATTGCAGGTTGGACACTTCAGAGGTCATCTGATCTCACTGTAAAAGAGAAATGCATCCCTGTCTCCTTCACTTCTCAATACTGGAAAGACTATGCAGGAGAAGGGGCTGAGCCTGCATATCCTAGTCTGAGAATTGTACTCTCCACATCCTTGGCCTCAATGCCAGTGCCCTTCAGAGAGAGGCCTGGCTGTACCTCTTGTTACCGTGCCTTTGCCAGATTTTCATGCCAGCTGTACTCCCATGTACTGAGTCATCCTGCACTGGAAAGCTTAGATGTCTTACTCGGTGCCAAGGGTCTCACACCGCAAGGCTGGTGTCTGGAAACTGAGAGCTGCAAAGCAAAAATTGTTAACACTCTCTTCGATGAGCCTTAAGACCTCATAAGTGGTGCTATTGCACCAAGAAGCTGCAAACCAAAGCCTGGCATCTTCAGTGGCTGGTTACAAGTGCAGGACTAGATTAATGCCCTGGAGCAACGCCTTAATGTTGGTGATAACCTCTTTCTGTCTAGTTTCACCTACGGTTTCTTGTGACAAGAGCAATTCTGATTCCATATTGTGGGTGCAATCAGAACAATTTACAGCTGCCATGTTTTCCATCAGAGCTGGTTGCATTTCTATGTCTGCAGAAGGGATGCTTTAAAGCATACACACATTCACAGCTGTGATGGGAGAATGTTGCAGCAAAACATGTAAGCACAGTTTCTCAGTTTGCAGTGTGCCCAAGAACAAATACAGGATTGGTTTCAAACTCCAAGTAATCAAAAGTTTTAAGTTCTGCAGAATCTATTGAGACAAAATTACTATTTGTATTGTTTTAATATAGTTGATCAATCGAGGAGTGAGATAGCCAGTTCAGCTGTGCCTATTAATGCCCCAGCCTTTGTTTGAGACCAGTAGAGACCAGTTGAGTAGAGACCAGCACTGCCGTAGGCAGTTTGTTTGTAGGGAAGATGTTGCCTTTCATGGCTTCCCAGTGCATGCGAAGGAGCACATATGTGAGCCGTTGTCTTCAGATGATTTACTCTAATCTCCTTCTGTAGCCTGTCAGCCCATCTGGCCAGTGAGGCAGGGGGGCCATAAACCATCTCTTCATGACCTCTGTCCTTAGGAGGAGGCAGTCTCTGCACTCAGTGCTGAAGGGAAAGCGTTTTGTGTCAGCTTGACAGCAGCCTGTGGCCACCTGTCTGGTTGCTGAGTGTAGTTCTATTACCCATATACTGTGATTTTGCATTTTGCAGCATTTTGCAAAGATGGGTGTAGGAATGGAGGAGCCTGTATTGCTTCCAATGTGTGTGCCTGCCCACAAGGCTTCACTGGGCCCAGCTGTGAAACTGGTAAGATTATAACTGAATTTACAGTGCAAGTAATCCGAGGAGGATATGTGAGGTAATCCAAGAATAAAGGGTTATTTAAATATATGCCCTGAAAGAGGAAGCTGCTACTAAAAAGTTACTCACTTTTCTTATATGCCTCCCAAGAGAATATATTACAGCGGTTCTAATTAAAAGCACATGGACTGCAAAAATGAGAACATGAATTAAGACATCTTGGGTTTTGATGGTTCATAATTAATAAGATTATTATAGACCTGTTTTTTACCTCAAGTGTCCTTTGATATCTCCTATAAATTGCAGATAATCTGACATCTAGAAATAAATTCCAATAATTGATTACTTCTTTGCTGTAAATATGTGACTGGTTCAATAGCCCATCTTCCCTTGCAGCCTTATTTGAAGACTTCTGATTAACTCAGCTTTCTTTACTCAGCGTTATGGCAGGTTTTGGTGTTGCTTCTGCTTTTACCTCCTTTTGCAGGCATTCCTTTCTCTTCCTGCTACCTCCGAGGATGGCAGTACTACAAAGCCTTGTTTTGGAACTTTAAGTCTTGGATTTAGTCAAATTATGTTGCCTAGAAGACTATGTAGAATGTTAATATTTAGCATCTCAAGTGCATGTAAATAATTTCTCAAAGTTCAAATTAATAGTTTCAGAACCTGTATTTATTGCTGTAGGATTTTTAAATGCATTCTAACCACTCATGCCTCCAGGAGGTAAAGGAAGGAAGCTCACTTAGATTAATTGGTTTCAATATGCCTAATAAAAGGGCAGTCTGCCACCTGTGATTGACTATTGTTGCTGTTCTATATTGCCTTCAATAAATCTTCCAAACAGAGGAAAGGAGGTCATTTGAGCAAGGATTGCTTTCATCTGACTTGTAAACATGTCAGTTTAATGAAAAACACAGGCTGATCTGAATTCTGTATTATCTGGTCCATTTGAGAGGTGAGAAATGTGACTGTTTTTTTCTTCTGTGTTTGAGTGGATATTACTGCAGTGCACAAGTGGGATGCAATGCAAAGAGCAGTATCCTAGTTGTTCATCCCTTTCTAGAAAAATGTCAAAAGAGCAAGTTTTCAAGTGTTCCTTACAGTTCCACAGACTGCAAATAACATGGTTCAGGATACCAAGGTCTCTTCAATGTAACTCTGTTGTGTTTAAGTTTGGAACCAATTGTGCGCTAAGATAATGCACAAGTAGTACAACAGTTACTTTGCTTTAGTAACATTTGTCTTACAGACTCCCTGCAGTGTTCTGCTGTTATCAACTAAACATACTATATATGGTTTAAAGGCCCACATTCATCTTTTCCAGCTTTATATTCCTATCTGAAGTGTGTAGACTGGAAGCACATTTGCTTTAGACTCCTTATGTAGTCACTATTAATAGCCACTACCCAAGAGAGATCTTACTGGCTTTTCTGAATTGCAGCTGGAAGTCCTGACTCTGCTCCCTTCTTTAGAGGAGAAACCAAAGACACATTTGTTTCTGATTCAGAAAGTTCAGGCACCTTCAGCTAACTTGGCTTACATTAGCTTACCTGCATTCAACCCCAAATGTCCTTTGAAAGCAGCTGGCCTGACTGTCTGTCCTTCCTCTGCTTTAGGAAATATACAGAAGGGAAGATGGAGACTGAGACCAGATTTGAGCCTTTCTGCACATCTGATCTCAATATTTAAGATAAAGCTGGCAAGGTGATGATCTGATAGCGATACCATTGTTACAACTGGGAGTTGGTTTGCTAGCGCAAAACCAGTTTCATAATTCAGCCTTGTAAAGAGAAGCCTCTCCGTACTGGAGGACCTTCACTGGGTATTATATTTTCTTCTTACCATTGAAATAAGTAATTGTAGCGATCAGGCACAGGGGCACAGATCTGGTCACTTCATTTGTATGTTAATGTGCAAGAATAGGATTGTAATCTACTTGCACATGGCTTTGAAACATACAGTCTGAAGTGCCATCAGAGTAGCAA
Source organism: Urocolius indicus (assembly GCA_013401255.1). Taxonomy (NCBI): domain Eukaryota; kingdom Metazoa; phylum Chordata; class Aves; order Coliiformes; family Coliidae; genus Urocolius; species Urocolius indicus. The sequence continues at coordinate 402,194 of WBNH01006634.1, read as the reverse complement.
AAGGAAGAGTTATCCTATCAGTAAAGGGCAAAAGCTGGTTTGTTCTGAGACTGCATTGACAGAAAAATGATGCTGTATACAGCCATAAAAGAAAATCTGAGCTTCAGACAGCACATATTCACTCCCAGTGAATGCAACTGAGTTTTCTGAAGGTGCTTCTCGTTAAGCTTGAAGTGACTCGAGACATTCATAGTACAAATAATTTATGCTGGAAGCTTCTCTTTTTGAACAGTCACTTTATCTACAAAGGCGATGCAATCTTTTCCAGGTAGACATCTTTAGTTGTGATCACTTACAAGGAAGAAGGAAGATTGATGTAAAGATGCCAAATCTATTTTTAAATCACGTTACTTATTTCTGTTTATGCTACATGTATTTAGAAACTACTTATTGAAGAATCTTGGCATTTTTTACTTAAAATAAAACATGTATAGCAATTGTCAGCAGCTGCTGAACCTGGGAATTAATTAACCGGAGATTGCATCCACACCCCAGCAATACCCTAGAAAATATAATCAACAATTCTTACTGTTTCCTTTTGTAAAAGGTGATTTAATAGCTCTGTTTAAATAATTTCTCAGAAACATAGAAATAGTGAGGTTAGAAGAGACTTCTGGAAATCATCTTGTCTAATCCTCTTGCTCAGAGCAAGGTCAAAGAGAGCTGGTTTCTCAGGACCACATACAGTTGGATTCCAAGTGTTTTCAGGGTTGGAAACTCCACAAGATCTCTTGGCAACCAATTCCAGTGTTCAATCACGCTCACACTAAAAAATATATATATTTCCATTATACTCAAATGCAATGTCCAATCCCCCTGGTCCCTTTCCTGGGCATGTCAGAGAAGTGTCTGACTTCCCCAACATCCATCAGATACATATACACGTTGATAAGGTCCACCTCAGCCTTCTTATTTCTAGACAGAATATCTTAGCTCTATCAGCCTTTCCTTGTATGACAGTTGCTCTAGTTCTTGATCATCTTGATAGTACCATGCTGGATTTGCTCTGTGTCTCTCTTGTACTGGGGAGCTCAGCACTGGATCCAGCGCCTCAGATGTGATCTCAACAGCATGAAATAGAGAAGGATCACCTGCCCTGACCTGCTGGCAATGCTCTTCCTAACAGTCTAGGAGGCTGATGACTGTCTCTGCTGCAAGGACACGCTGCTGGATGATATTCAGCTTGATGTCGGCCAGGACCTCCAGATCCTTTCCCACAAAGCTGCTTTTCCACAGGCGAGTCTCCAACCTGTAGTGGTTCATGGAGTGGTTCCATAATATCTGTAGGACTTGGTATTTCTCTCTGATCTTGATGGCATTCCCATTGGCCCATTTCTCTAACCTATTGAGGTCTCTCTGAATGTCATCACAACTACCTGGTGTAGCAACTCCTCCTCCAACTCTGTCTTATGATCCAGCATCCTATAAGGTTTGATCACAGAATCACAGAATAATAGGGGTTGGAAGGCACCTCTAAAGGTCATTTAGTCAAACTCCCTGCTAAAGCAGGTCCACCTAGATCAGATCACTCTGGAACATGTCCAGGTCGATTTTGAACAGAGAAGGAGACTCCACAACCGCCCTGGCCAGCCTGTGCCAGGGCTCCCTCACCCTTACAGTAAAGTTTTTTCCTTAAGTGTAACTTTTTGTGTTGTCCGTTACACCATTTTCCATGTCCTTTCCAAAACTCATTAGGCATCAGTGTCTCTATATTCCTCCCAAAGCCTAAGAGAGATGCTGCTGCCCATGCTTAGGTCCTGCCTGTGGAGCCAGGCTCCCGAACTCAAAATGACTTTGCCAGTTCTGGTGGATTAGCACCAGAAGCTTGCTTGTGTTTATGGGCATAGCTGTAACTCTTCACCTGTCAGCTGCCATGGAAAGATTATGTCAGATTCCTATGGCCTATGCCCTGTGGAAATGGATCAGTGGGATAAGGAAGCAAACATAAGAATTGTGTGCAGGTATATAAATCTCCGGCACCTTTTTAAATCATTACTAATTTAGTGGTAATAAGACGTAAAAATTAGACATAGGAGAATTCTTATTTCTTTTCCCAAAAGATTTGGGTTGAAGCACTGTTAATATAGGGAATGCATTCCTTGGTTTAGAGACGTCAGATTTAGGTGTTAAAAGATTATCAAGTCTTTCAAGACACACTAGAGTAGCCTTCATTAGTGTAGAGAGCTGAGGCTATCAAGAGAATCTAAAAATATTTGTTCCTGTTAGACTTTTTCAGAATACCTGACTTAATACTGTCTAGTTTGATTGCAAAATTATTAATTCTTCAATGAGCTTTTTAAAATGCTATCTGAAAATGTCTTTTAAAAGCATTTTATTGCAGAATCCAGCACAAGGTGACTGTTAGATCTGCTTGATGTTACTCCCCTTTAACTTGATGACAGAGCTCTAAGATTGGATTTGTTCTCCTACATGCATATCTGCTAGTACATGTGTATTACTGCATTTTTGCTGCTTGTCAGCTTCTTTTTTGAATTCCCACACTCATTTTGTGCTTTGAATATTCCCCTGGATGGCTTTTAATTATGTTGAGTTTTGCTACTAGTCATGTTTTGATGTAGTTTTTGTTAACACATTGGCTGGAAGTGTATAGCTTTTTCATGGATGATTGGATGTAACTTCCTGATAATGAACTTTCCTTGGATATCATGGGAATCATATCCACCTGTTATTAAACAATCCATGGCAAACTGCTGAAAATAAACTGCCCTGCAAAAGCTCTTACCATTGACAGGAACTGATGAGGACAAAGTTTTATCTTACAGACTCTGCATTCATTCAGCCATACATTATTACTAACAGTTAGCTTGCTTAAATGTGTAAATGAATTTATGAAAAAAAATTATGAGCATCAAGTATGGGAGATCACCATCTCTTAGCAATTTCTTATGAAAAATAGCCAAATCCAAGGAAAATATATTTCAGGGGCAGAGCAGGAGGAGTTGTTTAGCCTTTTTTTTCCCCACTTATGGAAAGCTCAAACAAAATTTGTGTAACTTTTTTGAGTATTTGAAGCAGAAGAAAAAGAATCGATATTGCTATAACAACATATTTTTGCAACTTTGTTCTTAACATTTGTAGTCAAAATACTGAAATACAATTGAGTAAATCATTGTTATAGACCAGATTGCTTCCGAGTTTTGTGCTGTTTTCTATATAAGCTAAATAATTAACATGCGTGACTGTTGCTCTTTTCAGCAAATCCAAATTAATTTGTTCATGTGCACTGACCATAATAATAACAGGCTTTAGATTATTGAAGACTGTTATTATTCCTGTTCCAAAGGAAGCTTGTGAAAATCTTTTAATTCTGATATCCCAGTTATTGGGAAAATAATTTCATTGGTATTGGAATAGAAGACTTTGTCAAAGTAACCAGAAAGCTTGTTAACTTTGCTGATTTTGCAAAAATTGAGGATTTTAGTACTTTAAGCATCACAAGAGAACTACTTCCAATTATGCCCTTGCTCCCATGTATTCAGCTAAAACAACCACAATCAGTTTGTGGACAGGTATGCTCTGAAGCTAAAGCTGTGACACAGATGGCATTTGAAGCCCATAGAGCATTGAACCAATTCTGTAAGAACTGGAATTACTTTTGGCAAAATCCTTAAAAATTCTTGGCCTCAGTCTAATGAAGTCTCTCTGTAAGTTAATGAAGTGTTAAAACTTTCCCCAGCAGCTCAGGAGTCTGCCATTTGCTCAGTATTATTTTTACAATGAAGATTTAATTTACTGATAGTCAGATGGTAATTTACAACCATAATACTAAAAGACTCAAATTTGTGGTATGAGTATGCAAGGTCCTGCACAAACCTAGAGTAAGAGCTGTACCCTTGGTTCATAGTCTAGCCAGAGGAAGCTGGTTGCATGCTGGGATAAATGAGTATAACACACAAACTGCTTGAGCACAAAGAACGTTAGGATTAATAATATTATTCTTTGAAATCCTTAAGATGTTGCTGGGATTTTTAATGAAGGAAGAAACAAAGGAAAGGAGTAAGAAGGAATTGGAGCAAACATGAAGTCAGCACAGGCACAGATTGTCTAGAGCAATAGCTGTAGGAAGAAGGCATTGTTTTTCATAGCCCACCTGCCTTGCTTGAATGCTGATGTCCTGAGAATTCAGACTCTCATTTTTGGTGAAGCTCCCAGGTTTGAGATTTAGAAGTTAGAGGATACTTTCAGCAGGAAATGTTTTAATTACATTAAATTAATATACTGACTTCAGTTAACAGGAATAAGAAAATGTTGAGTTACTCTATAGAACCTGGATAAATTTTTTACAAACAAATAGTACTTGAACATGATTTTCAGTGTAAAACATTTAATAGATCCCAGTGCATGAGAGGAATTAATCACATTCTCAAAGTCAGGCCTTTTGGAGCCACTCGAGTCTGGCATTTCAACATCAATAATTTTCAAAGTTCATAGGCTATTCAAAACTTTTAGTGTGAGAAAAAAAAATCACTCAGCAAAAAAAGCTCAAAGAAGGTAAACTGTGGCTTGCAAGTAGCTGAGATCTGGCTGGCATGCTGGGCTGCATACTGCTGTAGCCCTGCAGCGGTGCTGAGGCTGTGGTGTCAGGCTGCTGTGTAAGCCAGAGCCTGGGCTGTGGGATTTGGTGAGTGGAGATGTTGGAGCTGATGTGCCCAGCTTCTCACTGGACTTGGCTGCATTAGCTTGGAGGAACCACTGCTATTTCTCCTCCTTGAGTCTTTTCAAGTGTTCTCTGTCTCTTTTCTTTCTTCCTGCCCTATGGAAATTTGGGTATGTGGCATGTTGTTTTGGTAAATTTGGCCTTTCTACTCAGCTCAAATATAAGTGGAAACATAGAGTATAAACTGGTTTAACTTAAGCCTTTAACAATAAATAACTATACTTTCTATTTTTGTGAGCTGAATCTCTGAAATGAAAACACTTCTGAATTACTGCATGCACCTGCATTTAATTAATATTTTCTGTGGTTTCTATTTCAGCAGAAAGAGATGATACCCAGCTGCTAAAAATAATGTAATGATTTTGCTGAGCATGCTGAAATATCTTGCTTTATAATTTGCATCTTTGCTACATGAAGTCACTCCCCAACTTGCACAGACTGTGCAAAGATGGCTATTTTGCATGTCAGTTACAGATTTCTGAGGCAAGAACAGTGTTGTCTGAGCTAGCCTTGGTTTATTGGTAAAATGCATGTAACCAGCGTGTTTAGTGATGCCACATCTTACTCTGTATAATTCCATTTTAAATTCTGTCTTATTGTAGAAGAAGATAGTAGAATAATGGGCAAACTTATGGGAAGCACCCTACAATGGCAACTTCTGTGTGTCTTAAAGCATAAAAGCTAATTGTACTTCAGAAGACTAGTATGTCACTATGATAGCTTTTTGATAAATGGATACAGAACCCTAATAATGAATTTTAAAACAGATAACTTGTGTTTTGCAGTCCTGTCACTGAACTACAATTATGCAATGTGAAATGAGCACCTTCACAGAGAATTTTTTTGGTGACTTGAGGAGAAGTTAGCCAGAAATGACCACATGAACAATTTCCTTACAAAGCCGTATATCAGTGGTCTGATTGGCAACATTTTGCTCTTCTCATGTTTGCAAAATTGTTTAATGTTTTCAAAACTTTTAAGATTTAAACAAGCACTAGTAAGGAGTGTGCTGAAATTGACTCAATAGTTTGCATCATCAACTTAATCTAAATTCCCTGTTGCCCAGAGTGAAAGCTATTAAATTTTGCCATCTGAGCTGCTGTAGGCAAATAGTGCCTATGAGCAGTAATTCAAACACTGAACTGTACCCCAGCGAGCCACCTCCTCATCCCGTACCTCGGTGGTGTTCCCAAGTCCTTTTAGTACTTCAAAAATGTGTCTGTTTGGGGATTGTGTTTTTGTTTTTTTCTCTTGGCTTGATTCTGTTTCAAATAAACAGGTTTTGAGAACAGTAACTTTAGAATTCGGAACCTCACACTGCTTGTAAGCCTTTGCATTGTTTCGTATAATATAGTTTAGTGATGTACTGCTGAGGGCACTATATATTGTGCTTAATGTGCATTATCTACTTCTGACTAGTGATTAATAGGGAGAAACATCCTCAGTAATAGAAGGTGACTGTTCCAGGCAGACAGGCCTAATTTGTACTGTCAATTGCTAGAATTCTTAGAAACTCTCCGAAGAATCTTGTTTGGCCACTTAACAAGACTGAGCGGGGCAAGGGGGGATTTTTTGAGGGCATCTCACAGTTTGAAGCTGTATGAGTATCGCTGAAAAGGTGGTACTGAAAGACTTCTGCTAAGGATATGGGTTATTCTCCTTAGTTATGGTCTTCTGTAATCAGCCAAATATACCTTACGAAAAATATAGAGCGTTATCTTTTTGAACTATCTTCCAGTAATTCAAAATTAGCGATTATTTTGTCTCTATTATTTGCCATACTCTTTATCTGGTTTGGTTTCTAGACAAACCTGATAAAAATATCTGTTTTCCCAACTGAACTTCTTAGGCTTTCATTTCACTCAAACTATATTCAGCTGGTACAAATTGATACAGTTCTCATGCCATATGCAACTATGAGCTTTTAATAAGCTGCCTTTGCACGTGATCCAGTTTATCTTGTTTATTTCTATTAAGGAACAATAATAACAAGTTGTAATGAGTAATTTTAAAATGTCTATTTGTGCTTATGTAAAAATGTGTCTGTCATTGGTAATCAAGATCGCTTAGACCAACCCTAAGGAAGACAAAGACCAGGAGGCATGCTCTAATATATTTCCAAAGCCAGGCCTTGGGTAAGCTGGAATCCTATGAAGTAGAAGTCTAGCTGAAGGAACTAGAACATACAGATGTTTATTCATAAATCATCTGCTTCACCCACAACTAATTAGTATTCTAGGAGAGTATCTGCCCAATCCAACATGAGTAAAAATAGAAGTTGCTACTAATGCTGCTTGTACCTTTAGAAGTAACAAGCATATCATGGTTTGAAAAAAGTGAAGATAGGGACGATTTCAAAAGAGGCTTTACTGCCAGAAGGATCTCATGTGTGATGCGTATTTCTCAGCTATTTAAATGAGTTCATGAAAAATGTGTTAACTTTGCCTAAGCCTAAAGTCACTGCAAAGCATTTGATATATTACATCTTAAGGAACACTGAGCACTAAAGAGGCAAATTCTGCAATCTGTACTTTTTTTAAGTGGGCTTCAATTGCTCTTATTAACATAAAGACAAGACAGACAAGAGAAAACACTGTCAGAAGCTAAGTAGAAGCAAAAGTTTTGACTCTCTTCTGACTGTACCTCTCTTTTAACTGCCATATCCTTTAATGATGAGGTCCTGCAGAGGCAGGGGAGAGGGCAGCATGTAGGATGTATGATGCAGTAGAAGCTACAATCCCAGGGACTATAGATGACAAAGGGCATGTCCTTCACTCCAGCTAAAACAAATACGCTCAGATGAAGAGGTGAAGGATGCAGGTAGGGGACAATTCATCCAGATGAGAGATGAAAGCTCATGCATTATTACATTATTACATTTTGCTGGAGGAACAACTCAGATTTGATGTGGGTCTTACTCAGTTGTGAAAGTAGTAAACTGCAAACCCTACTAGAGTCTGAGCAAGAATCTGGTAGGAATTAGGTTACAAATGCATATTGTTCAGGCGGTGGTGGGTTGACCCTGGCTGGATGCCAGGTGCCTATCAAAGCCAGTCTATCACTCCTTTTCCTCAACTGAACAGGGGAGAGAAAATGTAACAAAATGCTCATTGGTTGAAATAAAGACATGTAGAGATCATTCACCAATTCCTATCACAGGAAAAAGAGATTTCAAGAAACTAGTGCAATTTATTGCCAATAAAATCAGAGTAGGATAATGATAGATAAAACTTCTTTTAAATTATGTATTAAAATTTAGTTAGTTAGTTAAATCTTAAAACATGTTCCCTCCACCCCTTTCTTCATCCTGGACTCATCTTTAGTCCTGATTTTCTCTACCTTCTCTCTCTCAGTATATTCTAAAATGACTACCTCATTAAATTGCAGAAAATGGTTTAAAAGTTGTCTATGAGAGTAAACAAATTAGATCTGAATCAAGCCAAGAGGAAAGCCAGGGTTCTGCATGATTTTTGCTTGGCTGAAGTGTCTGGAAGGGAGGTCATCCTAATCCCTATTACACCTGAATTTTTCTTAGACTTAAAAATAAGCCCAAAAATGAGCAGTGAGACAAAAGCAGGTGACTTTAGAATCTCAGAGTGTTTTATTTTGCCTTACATTTTTACTTATATTTGTTCACAAAGTAAATCTTTTACAGAAATTAAGCAAAAAATGCTCATAGTGAGTTTGGTGAGCATTCTGGATTTAGACGTGAACCTTGCTTAACCTGTTTTGTAGCTTAAGATGCTTTGCTGCTTCATCCTTCTGTGACTTTTTCCCCTTCATTTTCCTTACCTGACAGTTTCTCGGGTGCATATTATTTCTTTCCTCCCTCAGAGTCCTTGACAGTTTTAGACAACAAAAGAGCTTTCTTCTGCTGAAGGCCCATATACTAGTACTTATCTTTCCCTCTTTAGCTTGTTGCAACACTACAATCCAATAGGTAGGAACTTGGGAAAAAAAAAAAAAAAAAAAAAGAGAGAAACCGAAAGAGAGCTTTGAGAAGACAGGATTTTTTTTTTTTTTATGTGTTAAAAACGTTGGAATGCATGTGGTATTTAGCTATTATTTGCTATGAGAAAGAACCTGCTTTAGTAAACATGAAAACTGAAATTTCAACTAAGGTCTTAAAATACAATGGACTATAAATAGAATATGAATAGTGCAGCAGGGCAGCATTATAATGGAATTTCCTTCTATTATGTAATGGTGACAGGGACAACCTTCATCACTCACTCTAAGCTCTCCCTTATATGAATTATGAGCCGTTCGACTATTAGTGGAATTAAAATTTCTAATACTGCCAATCATTGGCCTGTATCCCTATGGAGCCCTTCCTTTTGCTGTCAACTCTGCAAACATACGCCAGTGATATGTTTCTAGCCAAAGCAAATGAATAGTGAGGGTTTGTTTTTTGGTTTTTTTTTCCCTTTTCTGTGCTTCATCAATATGGTACAATCTCTACCTTACACTTAAGGAGCACGAATGTAAAGTCACGGGCTTATGGACTGAGAGTCATGGTGACAAGTCACTAGTATAAAATGTAGTTAAGAATGTTTGGTTTTAACTTAAGCACATGTATGATATGTGCAGTACCCTGACCAAAGAGTAGAAGACTATAGCAGAAGACGAAGTTCATATTGAGGTGTCAAATAAATTTCTTAGTAAAAACTTTCTTTTTCACAAAGTGTGGTTCTGACCAACTTGACTCCTTACTTGAGGAAAGTCAAGGTCTTTGGTCCGTACACTGTACAAATAAAGCCTTCATACCCATTAGAAAAGAGAGAACAGTTGGCCAGACTAGCTCTTATTTTTTCAGACAGATTAATTCTCTTTTGTTTTCGACTTGGCTACTCTTGCCCAACAACTTACACCTTTAGTGAGTAGCACAAATGTGTTACTACTATTTCTAAAATATGCAGATGGAGCCGTGTAACTTTTAAACATGAGGAGATATCTAAATTGAGTTTGTCAGTATATTTCAAGGTATAATAGTGCTTTTGCTCTCTTGAAGCAAATAATTGCTTTTATTTTTCAAGATAGGGCTAATGAGAAAAGAGAAGCATGTGTTACATTTCAGATGAGTTGCTGTGCTGAGGGTGATGAACAAAGTGAAAGTAAACCCACATTTTTGTTAACAACTAGAAATAGAGGCCGAATACCTCTCAATTAGTCTTTCCAAGTGGGATTGGCACAATTGACTTCACAGAATCTTGTTGAAAAATATATTCTTTTTTCTTTTTTTTTGTTACACTGTTCATGGTTGCACCTAGTTTACAACAGCTGATTAGATGTTCTTCAAGTGTTACAAATATCACACCCTTTGATGTTATTGGGTATGTAGGAGAGACTGGCATAGTTTCAGTAATCAGTGAGGTCTNAGTGAAAGTAAACCCACATTTTTGTTAACAACTAGAAATAGAGGCCGAATACCTCTCAATTAGTCTTTCCAAGTGGGATTGGCACAATTGACTTCACAGAATCTTGTTGAAAAATATATTCTTTTTTCTTTTTTTTTGTTACACTGTTCATGGTTGCACCTAGTTTACAACAGCTGATTAGATGTTCTTCAAGTGTTACAAATATCACACCCTTTGATGATATTGGGTATGTAGTGAGAGACTGGCATAGTTTCAGTTATCAGTGAGGTCTGTGATTGGATCAATTTTTGACAACAAAGACATGTTAACAGGGCTGCATGGTGAAGCAGTCAGTGGAAAATTCCCTTTCATAACATTTCTGTCTAATTTTGGAGTGCCGCCACTGCCACACATGAAATAACAACACGATTGAATTTCTTTTTGCTGGCATTTAGCAGGACCTATGGGGGTGTGCAGAAATCAATGGGGAATCAGGAGTCTGGAAAATTACATACTTGAAGAATTAATGAACTATAATTCCATATTACATCCTCAATCACATTTTGCTTCCTTTTGCTTCCTTTTCATTAATGGAACTAAATTAGTTTTCCATGGACAGGGTACTTTAAAAAATGCAATCATGCTCTTGCTAGGATCTAAAAAAAAAAAAGACCTATTTTAACAATAGTTATTTTTCCATACCAAATGACAGTTGGAAATTTTTAGTGAAGACATATCTGCAGCACTGACTCAACCTGTTGAAACAATTTTTAACATGACATTTATAGCCCCAGCTCTAGTTTCCTGTCCTATGGGCCAAATTATGGTGTTAAGGTGACTCAGCTAGAATTTCTGCTACATGTGAGATAGATCTAGTAGAGATAGATGCAGCAATCTCCAATAAATTCAAAATGTTTTTTTTTTTCCCAACTCAGGCTTAAGTCATCATCGTCTCTGAAGGCTGTATCTGAGATAACTGATGTTTCTAATGCTGTGTAGAGAAGGCTCTGTGTTTGCAGAACTATATTGTGATAGAGTAAAATTATGGCTAACCCCTCTCTTTGCTGGGCCCCACAGACCAGGTGTAATCATGCCCTCCATGATTTAAATTTATAACTGAATTGAGTGTTGGAATGCAAATGCAGTTTAAATCAGCAATATTCTATGGTTTAATGGGGGGTTGATGTGAGAACTCATACAGTGCAATGCATGTCCTAGTACTCATGTTGTGATATCGTGTCTTTAGAGAGTTGCTGGAAGCTGAACAAATCAGAGAGAGGTTGTAAACAAAGTCAGGCCCTAAGACTTTTATTGACCAAGGTAGAAAGTTCCTTTGGGAATTATCATCAGCATTATAAAAAAGGAGCTGATCAGACTTCATAAAACAGATTTAAAAGGCATTCCAAACAACTTTGGTGTTCCAGCATAACTGATGCCTTCCTGGATTATTTCAGCAGCATCATCTTTTGTGTTCTTTTTTTTTTATTCCTCTCAATGATATCTGTGTGCATGTGGAATGTGGGAATGTAAGTGGGATGGAAATTCTAAAAGCTGGCATTTTGTTTTAACAAGATAGTTCCAGTATATTGAACTAGTTTCAGGCTCTTATATTTCTACATTGGGACCTGCTTTTTGTGCAAAATCTCAAATCAAAGGTCTGATTGAACAGCAGGATCTTCTCAAGTATAATCACATTAGAAATCCACTGTCACACGAAAACCAACACAAACACATTTCTTAAAGCTGAGAGATGAGACTCTAGAACTTGCAGTAGAGATAACTCTCTTAAATAAATTTTAAAAACTGCTCCAGAAAATTGAGTTTTGACAGCAGTTACATTATGCAATACAGTGAACTCTCATTTTTGTCCTAATGAATAAGGCTTCCTTTCCTTTGTGTATGTATTTAGTAAAATCAGATAGCCCAGACATCATTTTAATCCCACTGGGCATTCTGTTATCCGAGCAAAGGTCTGAATAGCTGAAACATGGTCTTTTATATCCAAGCCAGACAGAACATCCTTAAAAATTTATTGACATATGCAAACTCATATCAGAGACTGACTGTTCCAAAAGTACTAATGGAAAAAAATAATTGAAGATTTGTCTTCTAAACAGCTTCACAGTCCCCTAAGACATTTCTTCAGTGATCTATTTCTGAAATTATATTTCTTTCTATCTTTGCACTTTATTTGTACTGTATATGGGGTTGAGATGTGGGTGACTCTGGAGGTTAGCAGTAGGCTGAAATGAAATGAAATCTCAAATGTAGTCCAAGTCAGTAATGACTGAACTTTATGGAAGTTGCTGGCTGATCATTAATCTTTATAAATATATCCAGTGATAATAACCCAATTAGCAGTGGGACAGATTACTGCAGTTGGGCGTCTCCATTAATTGGCAGACTTAGCTGAGTGCCATGTATTATACTATCCCAGAAAATCTTCCAGAATGGAAATAACTGACTTCTAAGTATTCACAGCTGCCAATCTGTCGTGTTGCCTTCTTGACGAGAGAGAGTAACTGCAGATTTTGTTTGTATTGACCTGGATAAAACAGTTTATGAAAGAAAGGCTTTTCAGACTGAGTTGTACGCTGTATCTCTGTAACTTTGTGCTTAATGGTGGCATACAGTCTTTTCTGAGAAGAGGATTTGATGATTAATATTTCAGTCTCGAAGTGAGTAATACAAAATAGTATAACTTCCCCCTCTCTTCACCCACATCACAGTTCTTTGTTGAGTGCAGCTTGACCACATTAGAGAGCTTGGTCCTATTGCTAGATGAAAGAGCACTGCTATCTTTAAAATTGGCAATTTTATACCTCTTTCAATCTTCAAAAACTCTTATTATACAGAAATTCTCTAATAACATTCATCAGACAGCTAGCTTTCCTTTTTTTTTTTTCCTCGCCGTACCAGTGGATAATTTGCTAATGATCTTATTTTACTCTTCAGGGAGCAGAGTTTCTCATCTCCCCAAGAGCAAGAAATATAATAGCTAAACGTGTTGCCACAGTTCAGGAAATGAATGATTCTGAGGTATAAAGAAGGTGATTTGAAAGAGCAACTTACTTTCCTGTCAAGGGGAGCTAGATGTACTTTCAAAATGCCTGTGACAATGTGCTTACTTTATTAGAGTGGAGCTTCAGTTTTTTTAAAAAAGAAAAAAAAAAGAATTTTCCAATTGACAAATAGGTAAGAAAATACAGAAATAAGCAGTCTGGTTTCAGTTTAAGAAAAAGACATGGGAGAAAACCTGAATATCTGAAAACCAAATAATTTTTAAAGTGTAATAATCAGATACCTAGCTTTGTCACAGTAGGGTATGTACAGTATTGTCATGAATGCATCTGTGAATCACATAGAACAGAGAGGGTCCCCATATTCTTGGTGTTTTGTGGGCTCTCCAGTCTCACTTGGAGGTGTTTAAGAGACAGGTGGATGTTGTTATGACAAAGGCTGGTCTTGGTGATCTCAAAGGTCTCTTCCAGCTGAAACAATTATATGGTTCTCTGAAAGAGAAAAAGCCATCTCCATTGTAGTCAACTGGAGTTCTGCCAGAAACAGGAGCAGGACCAGGATGAAACCCGTTGCTCTGTCACATGTATAAGGCTGTTTTTCTTCCTTTACTTCCTGGATGGGGCTGCTTTTTTTTAATTTCTTTTTTAAAGTGACAGCACTCACTATTGGGAAAAAATACATCCCTCCTTTCCTTAAACATTTTGTTTAATTTTTTTCATAGGTGAAAATATAAAGCCTTTTAGTAGCTTCCTTCTATAGAGTAATATTTCATTTCTCATGCCTTTCTAGTACAGCATCAAACAGGACTTCATTAGTGCTGTTAATGTTCCATATAGCCCACTGATATGCCATAGCCACTGGCCAAGCAAAACTTCAATCAGTTTTTCTTCTCTTGTCAGCTCACACCTCTGACTGAGCAGCTGCAAGATGATTCATCAGAGAATGTTTCACCATAGGATAGAGAAAAATTATTTCTGGCTGCTTTTCCCATACTAATAAGATAATTTCAGTTGTAGATACTTTTGCAGCACTTCCTGAGCCATGCTATGCCCATTTGAAAATAGAAATCCTTTTATCCAAATGTCAAGAAAATTTTCCATGAACTCAGTACTTCAGCTCTGCAAAACATATTTCTGGAGCATTTTCTTGTGTAACAGAGTCACAACAGTGATATTTTGTCCCATTACAGAGCAGGTCTCTACTAGAATTAATTGCCAGCATTGGATGGGAGATTTTGAACAAAATTCTTTGCATAAGAAACACTTATATTCTGAAACCTACTGATATCAGATGTAAAATGTCATTTGCCTAAAAAGTAAATGGCAAGGAGAATTGTTTTGGATTTCTTTTGTTCGCTGCAAAATCATGTAAGACGTGATGGGCTATTCAGCATCAATGCTGCAATGGTTCCAATGCAATGGTTTCAGGCAAACAGTCTGTCAAGAACAGAACGTTCCTCTTAAAGACCAGCAACATGCCTCCATCCACACTTGCTATCATGGGCTTTCTTATATAACTCCAGTCAACTTTGCATGCAGCCATAACAAAACCGGAAGAATGTATTTCTTTGTTTATTGGCATCTGTAAAAGCATTTAATCCCAAGTAACATTTCTTGTGATATAGATTTGTCAGCTAGCTGGGAAATAAATACAGAAAGACTGCTTTTGTTGTCAGTTTACCAATAGTGGTGTGACATTCAAGGCTTGTTTTTCCTGAATAATCAGTGAGTGAGTTCATCCGAGTGCATTCAGCCTGTGCCTGCAGTACTGCTCTTGTAATTGTAAGGCTTGCAGATTCACAAAAAAATTGTTCTGAAGAGGGAAACACAGGCTTTCTTTAATTCATATCTGTTACTTTGGCCTAAATAACACTTTTCTTCTCTATGTCATCACCAATAGATATATTCCACTATCCCACAGAAGAAATATATGCCATCCAGTGTCTTCATGCATGTTATTAAGTAGCCAATAGGAAAATTCATACTGAGTCTGAACAGCAACTCTTCTTTTTGACCTCTGAGTTCACATGCTTCATTGATCCCAATCGTTTAGCACAACCACTTAGATTCTGTTCTGCCAGGCAAGCTGTCTCCCAGGTGGCATATTCCCCAGTGATAAGGGAACTGCCCCATTTGAGACCTTATTTTCTTTTCCTTTTTCTTAAGTAATCTGTGTGTATGTGAGCGAATAGCAGTAGGTAAGGCACAGGCTGCAAACTAGCCTTTTGCCACTACAGTAACATAATTTTCATTGATCGTCTCTGATCTATCAAACACCTCTGGGGTCCCACTGGCTCCAGTCTGCTCACAAGAAAATGGCTAGAGTTTATACTGATTTAGAAAGAGACACACTGAAGGTTGCAAAGGTCTGGCATTTCTCAGTCCTGCAGCACGACTTGTACTTGTACAAGGACACTTGTACTTTGTGACTTATTCTTTAATAGAGGCTAGAGTGTGACTGAAGGCTCTGGAGCTGAACATGACACAAAGTTCTCTACATCTCTACTAAGTTCATGAGTTCAGGTGACTGCAGGAAGTGCTTTGGTGGATTTTGGATCTAGTGAGTGTGTCCAGAAATCCATTCTATGCCGAGTTGCTACTGTAAAGTTTAGTCAGTGGAAGCTGATCTTTTAAGAAATACACATCCTAAAGGAATTACCAAGAGGAGGAGAATGTGTTGTATTTCATATTTGGTGTCTAAGCATTTGTTTTGAATCCCAACTATTCTTTTTGATAAGAAGAAGTCAGTTATGTTGAAAATCAGAGGCACCGATGTAAGTCAACACACGCCTACTAACTCTAAAAGCTCTATTAACCTAAACTAGAAGCTCTACTCAGCTGAAATTGATATCACCAAGAGCATGAACAAGGACCTGAGTGAGTATTTAATGCTTTGATACCCCTCATGAAACAATCTTTGCTTGTCAGGCAGCCTGTGCTGCTAAAAGGGTTAACATCTGATTATGGGATCTGGGATACAATTCCTTCCTTCATACTGTAGGCAGCTTGCATAGATGTCAGATTATCTATCATATATTATGAAAAAATGAGTTGCTAATATGTAAACAATACATTTGGATTAGCAGAACCTCCACTTTTGGCAGGACCAACGACTTTAATCAAGTCCTTTTATTGGAACAATTCAAAAATTTACTGCAAATTATTCTGGAAATTCAAATGTCAGTCATGAAAATACTTCTGTGAAACTCAGAAATATCAGAGTAATTGTTCTTCCATCAGATGAATATAGAAATTTCTTCTGTGTGAATTTCCTCTTTCTTTTTTGTTGTTCTTACTAAACAGACATTGATGAATGCTCAGATGGCTTTGTTCAATGTGACAGCCGTGCTAACTGCATTAACCTGCCTGGATGGTACCATTGTGAATGCAGAGATGGCTACCATGACAATGGGATGTTTTCACCAAGTGGAGAATCCTGTGAAGGTCAGTATCTAAAAAAGGTGAGATAGGGTTATGACTCTCATTACAGTAATGCCTAGTATCTCTGGTCTAGTATCGTCTTGGACACCATATCGATGAAAGTTAAAACTTAACCCAAAAGCAACTGTAGTTCAAATAAGCATCATAAACAAAGGGCAAAAAAAATATAAAGAATGAATGTTCCCATATAGGTGGAGTATTTGTGTCCATTTCTATGGTTTGCTAAGATAATATGTGTAGTCAGGCATGGTACTTAAAAAGTGATTTCTCTGGCCCTACATCTGTTTCATTCTGTGCATGGCCCTTGCATAAGTCATTTCCAGTGAGTTGTTAGCATGCACTGTAATCTGTTGCTCCATAGTAATCCATTTATCAGATTCTTTATATGTAGGAGCGACCCTCAATTCAGACCTCAGTTCCTCCGCTTCGTTCTTCGTACACTGAAATAGTCTGTGCTCAAAATATTTCCCATTGTAAAAGATGATTATGCAGCCCTGACACCCTTACCCACAGCTGGATTAATACTGTGGTGCTTCTCCTGGGCATAGACTCACTGCTTGTGAAATTTGAAAAACTGCCTTACAGACTGGGAAGCTCAATGGACTTAGAGCTGGGGCAAGGTGCAGAGGAAAAGAGAGTGACAGGGGGACAAGGAGATGGGAAGTATTTCTTTGTTTATAAATTATATTAGAGAGAGCAGCAGGTTAGTAAGAACACAGTTACTATCAGTTGCAGATCTCTTAGAAGGGAATGTTACTCAGCTCTTAAGATATCGCATAGTGCTGCTCTTAAATACAATCTCTTTTACCACTGACTACTTATGGAAAAATTAGAGCCTTTCTGTCCCTGAGTGCTGAAATATTCAATGCTCACACAGTGTAATCACTACCTTGCTGGTTAAACTCACATTGGTGGGCTGCATTGGTTCCAAAGGGAAGCAATTGAATTAATTTCACTAAGGCAGACACACAGACAGTTCTCCAGGAGTGAGAATGACCTTTTCAGTATCCTCATCATCAATACTTTATTTCAACACATTTTCACCACAGCTGAAAGCCTGTATTCCCAGGAGGAATCAGTGATTTGAGTCAGCCACTGCTTTATAAGTTGAGCTTTCTTTGCCGAGAACTAGCTAAATGTCAGTGTTATCTGGCCAGGTGTTAGGACAGGAAAGTGCAAAGAAGAAGTTGTGATCCCTCTGATTATAACATTGCCCTTCTGTCACTTGTGGCACAGGTAATACTCTAGCTAGGCATTTATGGAAATATTCTCAATACCCCAAGTTTTGTCTTCAGTGTCAATATAACAATTGTCTTGTGTGTCGAGGATAGTGGTTTGGCACATGGTCTCTCAGGAGATGTATGTGATGCAAAGTGATTCTGTTAATATGTGTGCAAGCAAGTAACAATTAACCTGCAATTTCTAAGCAAATGGAAAGCCAAGGAAAAAGAAATATGGGGATTGCTATATGTATGCAGAATTGGCAATTATTAGAATGTTTTGACCTTTTCTGCAAAGCGCCAGGAGCTCTTTATTAAACATACACAGAGGATAACAAGTAATTAGAATTAAATCACAGATGCCAGGAAACTATCTTCATTGCTGATAACCCTAGTCACTAACAGTGGAACACTCTCTTTGATTGATTGCAGCTGCAAATTCTGGAATGCGTAGCAACTTGAGGTATAGTGGAAGTTTAGATATTTTATTAGTCTTACTATACCACTTTTTATTTTACTGAAGCCTGTGATATTGTGTCTCAGAAAATAAAACCTGAAAATGTATGAAGAGACAGCCTAAAATCCGTTGCAGTGTGGAAAGCTGAACTTCTAGCAGCAGAGCACAGTAGTGCAAAAGCAATTGTCTTCTCTGCTCTCAGATCTATGCACTGTGAGAGAATCCCCTACTGGGTTTAAGAAAATTGATTTGTTTGTTCAGTATCTGAGCTAGATGTGATTAGACTGAGCTGCTGGTGAATGGTCTTCCTGATAATCCTTGTAATGGAGCAGCAACTTCCAAGCTATACTAATGTCAGATTTCAAATCTAAGTTCTCCACTTAGAATCATAGAATCGTCTTGGTTGGAAAAGACCTTTAAGATTGAGTGCAACCACTAACCTCACGCTACCAAGCTCGTCACTAAACTAAACCATATCTCTCAGTACTTCATCTATACATCTTTTGAATATCTCTAGGGATGGTGACTCCACCACCTCCCAGGGCAGCCCATTCCAGTGTATAATAACCATCTTGGTGAAAAAGTTCTTCCTAATGTCCAATCTAAATCTCTGGCCCAACTTGAACCCGTTTCCTCATGTCCTGTCATTCATTACTGGAGAGAAGAGACTGATGACTCTCACCTCACTACAACTCCCTTTCTGATAGTTGCAGAGAGTGATCATATATCCTCTCAGCCTCCTCTTCTCTAGGCTTAACATCCCCAGCTCCCTCAGCCACTCCTTATCAGACTTGTGCTCCAAACCCTTCACCAGTTTTGTTGCCTGTCTCCAAACATGCTCCAGCACCTCAGTGTCTTTCTTGTAGTGAGGGGCCCAGAACTGGACACAGTATTCAAGGTGTGGCCTCACCAGCACCAAGTGGAGGGACAAATCACTCCCCTGGTCCTGCTGGTCACACTATTTTTGATACAGGCCAGGATGCCATTGGCCTTCTTGGCCACCTGGGCACACTGCTGACT
This sequence comes from Urocolius indicus, assembly GCA_013401255.1. Lineage (NCBI taxonomy): Eukaryota > Metazoa > Chordata > Aves > Coliiformes > Coliidae > Urocolius > Urocolius indicus. Next base: position 383,001 of record WBNH01006634.1, on the reverse strand, counting down.
CGTGTTCAGCCAGCTGTCTATTAACACCCACAGGTCCTTTTCCACTGGACAACTCTTCCAGTCACACATTCCCAAGCCTGTAGTGTTGCATGGGATTGTTGTAGCCTAAATGCAGGACTTGGCACTTGGCCTTGTTGAACCTCATGGAACTGGCCTCAGCCCATCTACCCAGCCTGGCCAGGTCTCTCTGAAGACCATTCCTGTCCTCAAGAATGTCTATACACACCCCCAACTGGGTGTCATCTGCGAATTTACTTGAGGGGTGCACTCAATCCCCTCATCCACATCATTGGTAAAGATGTTAAACAAAACAGGCCCCAGCACTGAGCCCTGGGGAACACCCCTGGTCACTGGCTGCCAACTGGATTTAACTCTGTTCACTAAGACTCTCTGGGCCTGGCCATTCAGCCAGTTTTCCACCCATTGCAGAGTACATCCATCTAAGCCACTAGCAGCCAGTTTCTCCAGGAAGGTGCTGTGGGGGACTGTGTTGAAGGCTTTACAGGAACACCACATGCACAGCCTTTTCCTTATTCACTGAGCAGGTCATCTTGTCATTGAAGGAGATCAGATTGGCCAAACAGGACCTGCCTTTCATAAAGCCATGTTGGCTGCGCCTGAATCCTTGGTTATCCTGTATGTGCCTCAGGATGGCGCTCAGGCTAATCCATTCCATAACCTTCCCTGGCACCGAGGTCAGGCTGACAGGCCTGTATAGCTCCCAGGATCCTCCTTCCAACCCTTCTTGTAGATAGGTGTCACGTTTGCCAGCCTCTTGTCTGCTGGAATCTCCCTGGTGAGCCAGGACTGCTGGTAGATGATGAGAGTGGCTCGGCGAGCACTTCCACCAGCTCTCTCAGCACCCGCGGGTGTTTTCCATCTGGCACCATTGACTTGTGTGTGTTGAGGTGGAACAGCAGATTGCACACCATTTCACCTTGCTTCAGTGGCTTCAGTCTGTCCCCCGTCCCTGTCTTCCAATTCTGGTGGATGAGTGCCCATAGATGAGCTGGTTTTAGTATTGAAGACTGAGGCAAAGAAGGCATGAAGTACCTCAGCCTTTTCCTTGTCCTTTCATCCATTAAAGTGGGAAGATCAAAAGGCCTCCTTTTGATGCTAATATATTTATAGAAACTTCTCTTATTATCTTTTACAGTATTGGCCACTTTAACTTCTAGTTGAGCCTTGTCCCTTCTAATTTTCTCCCTACATGACCTCACCACAGCGTTGAAGTTCTCCTTGGCTGCGGGCTCTTTTTTCCAGAGATCATAGATTCTCTTTTTCCTCCTGAGCTCCAGCAGAAGCTCCCTGTTAAGCCAGAGTGGTCTTCTGCCCCACCAGCTCATCTTCTTGCACATGGCAACAGCTCAGTCTTGCACCTTTAAGATTTTCTTCTTGAAGAATGTCCCACCTTCCTGGACTCCTTTGCCCTTCAGGATTATTTTCCAAGCTGTTGCCGTTGCAGGCAACACTACGTGGTGGTTCAGACTGATCTCCCAGCTCTCCGACAGTCGAGGGAAAGGATCACTGCACACACGGTGTGGATGGTTGCTCTATCTCTGTCTCTGTCTCCGTCCTCGTCTCCGTCTCCCCCTTATTGTTTATGTTATGCCCTTATATCTGCTGGCATAAGCACCTCCTCTATCTCTGCCCCGTTCCAGACCTCTCACTTCCTCTTCACCCCTCGCGTTACAATCCGAGATCTTCCGGACACCTACTATACCAAGAGACACTGGCTACCAACTTCCTAAACAATTCAAAGTCTGCCCTCCAGAAATCTAAGGTGGTAGTTCAGCCGGTCCCCCTCCTTGCTTTTTGGAAGACTGAGCACTCGGATCATTTAATGATCACTATGCCCTAGGTGACCTCCAACCATCACATTCCCCACCAGACCTTCTTTGTTTGTGAACTCCAGGCTGAACAAGGCACCTTCCCTCATTGGCTCTCTCACCAACTGCATGAGGAAGTTATCTTCCACACACTTCAGGAACCTCCTGGACTGTCTCCTCTCTGCTGTGTTGCATTCCCAGCAGACATATGGTAGCTTGAAGTCTTGCATGAGAAGGAGGGCCAGTGATCCCAACAGTTTTCCCAGCTGCCTAAAGAACCTTTCCTCTACCTCTTCATCCTGGCCGGGCTATCTGTAACAGACTCCTACCATGATATCCCACTTGTTGTCCTTCCCCTTGATTCTTACCCTTAGAATACTATGAGTATATACCTATACGTATACTATACATGCGTGCTTCTCACCTTCAACTGTATGAGCCTCTTGCTGTATCCAGGACGATAGTCCTCTGAAGCTTCTGTCTTGTGCAAATGCCACAGCTTCCAGAACTGTAGAAGGAAAAATGCAGAATTGCACAGAAGATAAACTAGTTCTGCCTTGGTGAAAAAATAATGTAAACCTGTTAAGGATTAGGAAATGTTCATCAAGGGCTTGTCCATTTTTTTATTTCTGTGAGTACTTCAAAGTAGTGTTTTGTATAGAGTGTGTAATAAACTTGTCTTTGGCTCATCTTTTCTAAGTTTTATTTGCTTTGAAAAATGTTATTTCATTCAGTGGAGAAAACCTTTAAAAGACAAGGAACTGTGGGTTCAAATATTTTCTTTCTTCATTGTTCTATATGATCTGCCTCAAATCTGGATCTGTTTATGTCACCTGGACTTGTGCTGACAGTACTACAGAGAGCAATTATGTGATTGGTGTTAGTCAACTCCTTGTTTCCTTCAGCAAAGCCTTCAGATTTAAAAATTCAGGTGGAAACATATCTGTTAAGATCACTGAGGTGCAGGAGCATTTCCTTAAAAATCTTATTTTAACAGAATACCAAAACTGCAATTACCCCTTTTACAGGAAATGGTCCCATTAAGGCTTTGTACTAAATGTTCCTAGATAGAAGTAGACTCTTGTGGCATTAGACTTTGTCAGTGCTCGATAATGAAATAATAGTTGCTGAATTGCTCATTTTATACATATATTGACCTTGGCTATGGCTCCTTCTTTGGCATGACTGAGAATATTCAGTATTTTGACTAATGGACTCAAATGCAGAAATTCGTAATCCCATTTTATTGTACCTACAGGCAATGGAAGACCTAGAGATTCCTTTGCTATTAGTTTTCATAGAATCGTAGAATCATTATGGCTGGAAAAGACCTTTAAGATCATCAAGTGCAACCACTCACCTCACATTGCCAAGCCTCACTAAATTAAATCATATCTCTCAGTACTTCACCTACGTGCCTTTGAGTATCTCTAGGAATGGTGACTCCACCACTTCCCTGAGCAGCCCATTCCAATGTTTAATAACCTTCTTAGTGAAAAAATTCTTCCTAATGTCCAATCTAAACCTCTCCTGGCTCAACTTGAAACCAGTTCCTGGTATTCTGTCATTTGTTTATGGAGAGAAGGGATCGACTCCCACCATTTGCTTCACATCATACTCCTGGATAGACATGTGGTCTCTATAACAATTATAGAGAGAAATAATGGGAAATGCCACTGTAGGGCTTCAACCTTTTACCAGCACTTGCTGCTGTTACTTCTTGGAAATAGAAACATGTTTTGCATCATCATATTTTCAGAAAAGTGGTGAAAAATCAGCTGCTTATTCTTTGAGAACTGCATGGTTTTGGGAAGTCCTAAATGTTATACATATAGGTAAATATATCATTCAGCATGATATATTATCTGCTACCTTCCTCTTTTCCCCCTTACAGCTTCTCTTCGTAGTTTCTTTGTGCAATCTTATTGGTGCTCTGAAAATTGTCTCTCATGTAATATTACATAAAAGAAAGCTAGGCTAAGACAGTAGATATTGTAGCCTCAAGCTTCATTGCATTAAAAAACTGTAAATACTCAGGGTAAAATTCTAAAATAAGAATGTTCAGGCTGTTAATATTTTCTGTCCAGGTCTGTGTAAGATCCTGATTCCTTTGAATTTATCCCCTGCGGTGTCTAAAAGCTTCCAAAATTAGTTGAAGAGAAAAGCTCTATTGGTTTATACCAGCATAATGTAGATTATACTTCATCAGTTGTTGGATAGTTTGCATGCTTCTGCATCTAAAGAATAGCTCACCTAATTAATGTGGCCCCTTAGGATTTGCCAAGACTATTCAGCAGGTACCAGCTGTTGTTGACATGGAATATGAGATCAACATACCTTCACTCTCAGCAAGTACCATATTCTTTAAAAGAGACAGGTGCAAGTGAAAGGACTGGACAAGCATTGATCTAAAATTCCTTAATAAAAAAAGATCTTTTTTTGGTTGTAAGGGATTATGTGTATGTAAACTCACAGTTTAAGGTTTCTGTTCTGAAATGTCTTGTTATGATTTTCTTGTGCTATCTTTCTTCCAGAAGTAGAATCACTTCCTTCTCTGTGAGATAAAGCAGGCTGCCTGACAACAGAGGTTTCAGACTGTCTTTGAACAGTATTTTCCACAATCCAGGATAATGAGGGATGGAGCCATATTACAAGTCTCAGGATGCTTCCCAGCCCTAATGGATGAGCAAAGTGGTCACTTCAGCATCCATGTCTCTGAATCTGAAAGGCAGAAGAATTGTTGACTGTCAGAATGTCTGAATTTATCTCACAGTACATCCAATATTTTAACTAGTACATGAAATTACTTGTAGTTGAAAAACCGCTGTCAGTTCGGTGTCCTACACTTAGATCTTTCTACAGTGCTAGTAATGTTTGACATAAGCTTTGTTATGGGTAGCACTTAGGGAGACAAAAAATGAAGAATCACTGCTCTTCAGCAGGAAAGCTTACTAGCACTCACAGGACTCCATCAAAATCCTTTCTACATTATTCGTTATTGTAAAATGCCAACAAACAAAGTCTCCCAAATAGAGCTATAGGCATTAAGGCTTCATTACTGAGTTTAGGAATCTAACTTAAGTGTCACCAAACACAAGGCAGATATGGAGGCACAATAGTAGTCATATATTCTAGAGTGTGGGCAGAGTACAAAATTGGCACTTTCTCATCTTTTATGAAAGGACTAATAAGACAGAAACTCCACCACATTTTATAATAAGGTAATTTGAACACATTTACTGTATCACAAAAAATCGTTTCTGTGAAGCTAGCGTTACCATCATCTGAAGTCTCAGCTCTTCATCCTCTACATCTGCTGAGCACTCTGACAGCTGGCTTACATGAAGTCATGAATAAATTACTCACAATTCACTTGCTCTTTGAAGAATCAAAAGATTTACTTAGGACAGGGGAGAACAGAAACCAAACTTTTTGCTCAGGTGAGCTTGGGCTTCCTATCAAATGCATTCCTTTTTTATGTTAACCAAAAAGTACTTAGATATCCTGATATTGTCACCTTGCTGAGCTAATGATACTTTTCTGAGCTAAGGTAACTGCTTCAGAGCGAAGGAACTGTTGACCCTCCCAAACTACCTCTTCTAACAGTATATTTCTCAGTGAGGCAAATGTTTGTCTTTTCTTGACATAAATGACACTCTAACTGCTATCAGAATTATTCTGATAGGAAATGATGTCTGAGGGAGATCTTTTGAGGCTTTATATAAACATCCTATGCTCATCGGAAGAGGGAAAGTCGCAACTTTCCGTCAGCTGTATCAGAATGGGTCTCTGAGCCCTTTGTCACTTCCTAGCAAGGTGTGCACAGCTTTGTTTTTTCCTAATTGTGCCTTATTCACGTTCCCTATGAGTTTGTTGCAAGTTTTCTCCTCTGTCATTATCAATATCTTTTCTTGTCCAAAATATTATTGAGCTGTCTTTTTCTTACAGCTATCAACAGTAGCTCCAAAATTCCTTTCTAGAGCAGATCTGAAAGACTGATTGGATTTTTTAATGGATATTTCCCTATGCAGCTTACAATTCAATCTCTTCTGACATATTATTGTTTACTCAGTCAATATCATGAAATACTTCCGTATTTCATGGTCATTTGTTTTATTTTGTTTTAATACTTTCTTATCAACAGTCTTTTTCATCTCACTGTTCATCCATTCCCCCAGATGACTAAGTATATCATGCAGCACACATTCTGCCACAGATTCTTGGAGAACTTCCCTGGGACAACTCTGTATTGTGACAACCTGATTATTTGTTACTGCCTTTTATTAGTTACTAATTAATCCACTATTAATCTGTCAGTCAGCGACCTTTTCATTCCATTGCACATAGGTATTTAAGAGTATGTATTATGCAAGGGAGCTTATGATGTTTGAAAATAAAAGTATTACAGTATACAAAATGTATCCCTCTTTAAAGTCTTTTAGTTAGTCCAGTGTATGTTTTCTCTGAATCTATAAACCGTACTTTTAAGCAATCTGATTTCTATCTGAAAACATATCCTTTTGGTTGCTAGTTTTAATTAATCTTTAAAATTTGATAATTTTAATGTAATTTGCTCTTTGAAGCTAAGAACTCTCAAAAAGATTTTTTTTTTCAACCTTTTAAATTCTTTAAGGATATTGAACTTGAATACAGTTTGGTCAGTGTTGGTCACCAATACAATAAAGAGTAGTTGTGCACTAGAGGCATTTTGAATCAGAACCTGCACACAGGTTAAGCCTTGCTTGAACACTTTGCTTTGTTCCTTTGGGATTCTTTGACTCTCTGATCCAAGAAACAGTCAGTAAATGTGTTAAATACAGCCTTGGGTCACAACCTGGTGGGGCAAGGGAAATGCTCATTTTTATAGAGTTTTCTACCTTTCCATTCTCTCAAATATTACAAATAGAATTTAGTCATTCCAGGTACTGTAACCATTTTATGTGGCTTTAGTCCCGTATTTTTCTTGTGTAGGCATGAAGTTACTTGAGATACAAATAAACCTTAGCTTTCTGCAAGATATACCACTAATTCTTCATCCATGGTACTTCTTTGTTACTGCAACGTAAAGTTGTTCTCAGGGAAGATGGTAAGAAAAGGAAAATCCTTAAAAGTGTGCCAGATCAAAGCTGCTGTAATTTTTAGTGCAGGTTAGCTAAATAAGAATTGGTCCTCAAATTAGCACTAGATAACTAGTTACATTTTGTTTCTATTTTTTGTCTCTCTTTTAAGACTTTATGTTCTAATGTTGTAACATTCAAGCTGCTTGATTCCTAAGCAGTGTGCTGTAAATAGCCTGAAGTGAATTATTTGATGTTTGTTTTGTTGTGGTGGTTTTTTCCTTCTTCTTTAAAAAAAATCTAAAAAAAACCCCAAACAACAAACAATAAAAAACCTAATATGAGAGTGATAATAATATGCACCTGTGGCTGGACGTACTGGACATATGCAACCTGTAGTCCTTCTCTCTCCCTTTTTCAGGGACATGCAGGGCTCTGGTTATGGAAATTGAAGAGCTGGTGTGGCTATAAACAAAATGTCAGTATCCATTATAGATCCAAAATAAAGAAGCTGAATAAAGCTTTGCTGGGTATGGATGATTTGTTTGCAAGTTCTTTGCAGATAATACTTGAAGTTTAATGCTGATGAATAACGCAGATGAGAATTTCATGCATGCAAAGTTGTGTTTCTCTTGCTGCATTATAAACACATTGCTGTTTCTGATTAGGTTAGAATCAAAACATAAATAGCTCCTGCTTTGACCAGAGATATTTAAATTGCCCTATCCAGAATGCTTATTTTCATGAGTCAAACAACTGAAAAAAAAACAGGTTGAGATTTTTCATAGGTTCTCTACATTGCTCAGCTCAATTCAAGAGTCAATGATGAAACCTCAATTATTTTCAGTAACAGTACATTAACCATTACTATGTTGAAAAACAAACCTCAGAAGGCTTTTTATTATAGGAAAATTGTGAAATACACTTGTACATAAGTGCCAAATCAGACAGTGTTTATGGAGTCACCATTTGTTGTTTAACGGAAACTGTTCTTATTTACATGACAGCTGAACTTCATCCAAATGTCTCATTAAATATGTCTGCTTTCAGTTAAGTGGCCAGGTTGTCAAGAAGCGATATTATTCATTTATGACACTAGATGTGTGAAAGCTTTGTAGAGAAGAGTATTTTAAACAAATGAACACAAATGTTGGAAAGTATTTGATTAAAAATTACTTCAATGATAAAAAGAATCCTGCTGCAAATCTGCATCATTATATTTAAATAGGATTTGTGTTTGTTCCCATTATTGCATAATTTAAAACCAGTTAGACAGAATATATGGAGATCTTAATTTTCAGTTACCCGATTGTATTACTTTCAGTATTAATTAAATAGAAAACAGTGGAGGGAGAGAGCAGCTCTTCCATCCCTCTGCTCTGTGCAGACCAGCATCACTCAGACCAGTCATGTAAGCGACTTACCTTCAGGCCTTCAAGGACAGCCTCCATAGGGCTAATAGAGGGCTAATTCTCTATCATTACTGCTTAAGAGGGTTCCCTTGTCTGATGTGTCTGTGACAATTCAGCTATTGAGGTTCATGTGAACAGCCACACTGAATCAGGTTCACGATCCCTGTTATCTTCTGCCTTATTGCAACAGTGGCAGACTCCAGTTACTTCAAGAAGATAATGAGGTTGAAGATGTGGAGATCTGAGATGATTCACCTGTTTTGGATTATATAATACATAAATAAGGGCACCATAGACACTATTGTGTGAAATATAATCTCCCAAAATCTGTTAGCATTGCAAATTGAATATTCCTTCTAGCTTTATGTACTTTTGTCTATGCTTTTTTTTCCCCTCAACATTCTGTGGCAGTGAGTGTCATAACGTGTTTATGCATGGTTTGAAAAGTTATTTCCTTTTATCAGACTCAAATTTTTTGTCACAGAATCACAGAATGGTAGAGATTGGTGATTCTAGTGACCATCTAGACCAATGCCCCTACTAAAGTAGGTTCACCTTGATCAGGTCACACAGGAACATGTCCAGGCAGGTCTTGAATACCTTTGGAAAAGGAGACTCCACACCCTCCCTGGGCAGCCTGTGCTGCTGTGAGTTTTACCTCATGTTCAAGTGGAATTTTCTGTGTTCCAGGTTGTGCCCGTTACTCCTTGTCCTGCCACTGGAAAGTATGGAAAAAAGACTGGCCTCAACCTCTTGACATCCATCTTTTAGATATTTATAAGTGTTGATAAGATCCCCCTTCAATCTTCTCTTCTCCAGGCTGAACAGCCCCAGGTCTCACAGCCTTTCCTCACAAGAAAGATGTTCCAGTCACCTAATGACCTTTGTAGCCTTCCATTGGTCTGTTTCTAGAAGTTCTATCACTCTTGAACTGGAGAGCCAAAAACTGGACACAATACTCCAGATGTGGCTTTACCAGGGCAGAAGGGAGGAGAAGCTCCTTTGACCCGCTGGACACACTCTTCTTAATGCTCTCTGGGATGCCATTGGCCTTCTTGGCCATGAGGGCACATTGCTGGCTCATGGTTAATTTTCTGTGCACCAGAACTCCCAGGTCTCTCTCTGCAGAGCTGCTCTCCAGCAGGTGAACCGCTAGCCTGTACTGCTTGTCTTTCAGTTTCATTCACTGTTGTCTGTCTTGTGTGTTAGGCAATATGGAAAACAAAAGCTCTCAACGTGTCTTCTCTGAAGCATTTATTACTTTTTTGTTTATAGCCCATCTTACTGTTGTTCCTTTAGAGATAAAGAATCCTTTTCTTTTCAGTTCTTCTCAGATGACATTTTCCTCATCCTTCCCACAAAGCCCTAGTAATTTTGTAACAATTTTTTTTTTATTTGAGATGTTATGACTGTTACTGTGCATGGTATTTGCAGGAAACCCACAATGCTGCTTATTTGTACCATGAAATTCTAATAATTTCCCTGCTGTTTTTCATCCCAATCCATATCCATATTCATGTTAGCAATTTGTTTACTTTGTTTTGACTGCAGCCATGCTCAGAATTGAAATGATAATTGAGTTATTTTATTTTAAACTGAATATGCTTGAGGTGAACTGAAGGTTTCATTTCCATTATTGAACCCAAAGCTGAGAGTTTTATTAAGTTGTTATGCTGATGGTGAAAGATACATGCATGACAATATTGCTTATTTTGTCTTGCACTGATCTGTTAAACAGTTAAATATCACAGTACTACTTTTTAATGAACTCTAATTAAGATTGTATTTAGACTTGAGCTCAATGTACTGGTGTTTACAATAGCCATAGATCTAGTCTTTGCTCTTCTAGTGTTTTTCATGTTTTGTTGCACATAGCTGTTTACTTCATGCCCTTTCAAAGCTTTATTCCCAGGTAACTTTCTCCAAATGGACTGACAAAAAAGGTAAATAAAAACTATTCAAGTTGATGGCATAGTGCTGCTAGATTGCCCTTGCAAAACAATTGTATGTCCTTTGATGAAGTAGGCCTTTATAGGTGCTCTGGAATTCTTTGAGATATGATTGTTTCGAAGTCATTTAACTTTATTCACGGGAAATATTAATTTTTATTTTCTTTATTTTCTGTGCTAGATTCAAGGGCTATTGATGTTACTGCAGCTTGAACAATTAAAATATTCTAGTTTACACACTCTAATAAATGATACAACTTAAAGCACGGTGTGCTTGCTTAAATGAGCTTACAGGTCAGCCATCACCTTTCACATGGGCTTCTCAGCAAGTGAACTCAAATGTGCTAGACAGAGCCAGAAATATGCTTTGAAAATCAAATTTGGCAGCTTTCCTTGTTTCACTGAACAGGTGTGATGAAAGGTTGCCATGAACTAATGCTCTTTAGGGAGATGAGAATTGTTTTTTTGTTTTGTTTTCTGTGATAACTATCTTTCTCAATAGCTTTTACTTAGAGAGATGCATAAGAAAACTCAATGTACCATATTTTAAAAGCTGATGTGAAGTGAAAAATATTTTTGGGAATTTGTAAGTTACTTCTTCCTATTCTAGTGAAGTGCAAGTTAATTTTCAGCTGAAGGTTTTAATGGCCAAGAATCATTTATACTGACTACTGTAAGAAGGTTTTTGTTAATTGAATGGAGTCTAAGAGCATTACATGGCATGTTTTTGCAGACATTGATGAATGTGGAACTGGAAGGCATAGCTGTGCCAATGACACAGTTTGCTTTAACCTGGATGGTGGGTATGACTGTCGATGTCCCCATGGCAAGAACTGCACAGGAGACTGTATCCATGAAGACAAAATCAAACACAACGGTCAGATTTGGGTGCTGGAGAATGACAGATGCTCAGTCTGCTCATGTCAGGTCAGTGAAAAGAGAAGAAGCTACTTCTGCAAGATAGTGGTAGGGATGAAGGGAAGAGTGTTGTGGTTCAAGTGGAATTCTGTAGTATACAGGGTTTTAGGAAGAGCCGCTCTCTCCAACCTGTACGAGTAGCACTTCCATGGGGGTTTATTGTATGATATCAGGAGAAGAAGGACAATAGTACAGTTTTGTTAGCAGAGCTGCCACCTGTGTTTTCTGGGTGGATGTTAACAGTATTTTCATGCAAAGAAACTGTCTAGACATATATTGGGGTTGATGACTGACACCAGTATCTTTAACAGATGGCTATAAATAGAGTTAGGTGCTATATCTATGGAATAATGCAGCTTAACTGTCTCAAATGTTTGCTGTGGGAAGTCTGATCCCAAGATAAATGCTGATGAAGGCTCAATACACTGCTGACAAAGTCCTAAGCATTTCAGCAGCTCAAATTTCTTGAGTTCAATTTCAAATTACCTATCATCTTCCTTATGCAAATAATTACAGACGAGAGGCAAGACTCAATGAGCATCTGTACGAGAACAACATAAACTTAGTGCAATCCATTAAAATTTGACCCTTGGGAAAGACACCCTTGTGTTTCATCAGCTTAGGTGAGAGCTACATGAAGGCTGATTTGTATGAAGGGTGTATATAAGACAATAGGAGGACTTTTTGGTGCTTACTGAATGTATATTGTGGTTTCTGCTGCAGTTTGAATTTATTTTGTCAAAGATATCATATAGAGCTGATAGTGGCTTAGAATTGTGCCAAAAAATCAGGTTTGTTACAAGAATGACTGGGATCGGTCACGTGTCTGCCATCACTCTATGCCTGTCTTCCAACAACAGAGTGGATATGTGATGTGCCGGCGGATGGTCTGTGACTGTGAAAATCCCACTGTTGACCTGTTTTGCTGTCCTGAGTGTGACCCAAGGCTCAGCAGTCAATGCCTACATCAGAGCGGGGAGCTTTCCTATAACAGTGGGGAGTCCTGGATACAGAACTGTCAGCAGTGCCGCTGTTTGGTAAGGCTCATGGTCACAGCAGCAGAGGCAGGAGGAGCAAAGGATGTGAGATATTCTGATCTGTGAATAGTTAATTTTCATGCATTGCCATTCATTTAATTTCCTCCAGAGTATGTGTATAATTGAATTCTGTTTTTCATGGATATTTGTCAGTATTGCCAAGTTCCAGTCAAAAATGTTTTTTTGACACGATAGGCATAATAGAAAATATTTAATCATAAATATTGCCTCCCTTAATAGCATGTGGAAAAATGCACCCAACTTGCTGTGTCTGTCACTGATATAGTATATATCAGTGTGCTCTGCACTGACTTCTGAATATGACTAAATGGATAAAACTAGCCAGCTAAGAAACATACTGCTCTCAGAAGGATGGATAATTAAAGAAAACAAGAGGTAATAACCTTTTCTTGTTCTTATTTGTAAAAAGCAAGGGGAAGTTGACTGCTGGCCCTTGCCATGCCCAGAGGTGGACTGTGAGTTCAGCGTCCTCCCCGAGAATGAGTGCTGCCCACGCTGTGTCACTGACCCCTGCCAAGCCGACACCGTTCGCAATGACATCACTAAAACCTGTCTGGATGAAACCAATGTCGTTCGCTTCACTGGGTCTTCTTGGATTAAGCACGGCACAGAGTGCACCCTCTGCCAGTGCAAGGTACAAAGCATAAAATATGAAGCTCAGGTGCTTCTTTCCCATCTTATTCTGTGGCATATCAATATTAATACACTGAGTCCAGTCAGTGAATAGTTGGTGTCTACGCGTGTTTTCAAGCAGTAGAGATAACAGTGAAAGTGTTCAGCTTAGTTAATTTTAGTCTTGCCTGTTCTGGGAGAATGGCTTAATGTGCCAGCAGGTCAGAAGCAGGACAATAGCCCATGCTGCAACGTGCTGTGGACACAGTAGTGGTCTCTACTTTTCCACCAACATGGCTCAATTCAAGTTTGATCATAGGCAGGCCTTACTGTACATCTTCATGCTCCCTTGGAAGCATATGCAGTAATAAATAAGTATGTAAGACTAGACTTCACACAATAGATTTTTTTCTGTGTGATACTGTACTGTTATCAGAACTGATTGAATTGCGTTTGGAGAATAATAATTGTCATGAGAATTAAAGGACCAGTTACATGGTTACATAGCTTTCTTGCTTTAAATTTAATAGTAGAATTGAAATAATGTTGAGAATATTTAATCATTTTTGTAGTCTAAGGAATTCATTTTCTGAGGAGAAAAATTAATGGCTATGGGCTTATGTGAATTCTGGCCTCTCTTTTTAAAGATGCAAAAGAAAATGAGGTCAAAATGAGTTTTTCCATTCAAAACAATCCTGTATACTGAATTGTATTTTCCATCATTCTGTACTGAGGAATGAGAAAGAGTGTTTCCACAGTAGCCAAGGAGAGACAGACAGCAGGGTTCATGCAGAGATCTTTCATTATTACTGGAATTCACAGTTGATTTTGATCTTTGTCCTATGTCCTTCCCAAAGAACATACTTCCCAAACTCTAGTACATGCTACTTTGAAAAGGTGGTCATAAAAAAACCCTGTCTTCAAAACCTCCCTCTAGGAGAGATGAGGAGTAACAGATCATGTAGCAGAAGCTGTCAAGCACCACCTTCTTCCTCTACTTTTCCAGAATCAGTACTGTGTTCAAAACAGCAGTTGCTGCTGTCAAGTTGATGAGGGAAGTGGTATGTGCCAAGGAAGTATAGGCATTTGTCTTGATGTCAAATTGGGTTGGTGATTTGAAGAAAATGATGTGACCTGACTGATTGGCTAATGGTTAGAAAGCCAGGTGCTGCCCGAAGGATATTGAAACTGTCTTAATTGCGTATACTTTTGGGGTCTGTAGCTGGTGGCATACACCAATTCAATGCTAGAAGTTACTTTTTGCTTGGGCAAGTTTCTGAGGCTGAAGTGCTGTAGTTTCCTCATCTGTAGAACAAGTGGTTATGTGTGATTTTTTGTGAAAGCACTTTTGAGATTTGCTAGTGGGAAATGTAGTCTTGTTATTGTACTGCTAATCAACAGCAATGCAGAAGCCAGCTATCAGTGCTGCAATGGACATCTCTGTGCTGCTCTGTTCTGACCTTTTCTTTAAAGCAAAGACTGAACCTTAAGCATAGAATAATTTGTATTCAATGTAACAGTGTAAACACATACATAAGCTAATAAAATCCATTGCTACATTATGAATGTAAATAAATTAAAAGTTATTTTCCTAAACCCCATAGATTTAATACAGCTCAGCTGTGAATCTGCAGAATAGTGAAGATGAACCATTTTGTGCCTCAACAATCCAAATCTCACTCAATTGTCTTTATAGAGCAGATTCCTTTTTAAAATACACTACCTGCTTTTATTGACAGCATTTTAATACTATAGTTCTGCATGCAAGCAGCCTGCTCCCTCCACATCAGGTTAATTCTCTGCCCAATTTGTGTCGTTCTCCATCTCATTCGTCTTGTGTCACCCCAATCGTTTCTTGTAGCGCGTCACATGGAAGGTCAAAGCTCCAGCCTAAGCCTCTCTAAGCAAGCTATAGCAAAATAGGTTTACACAAATCCTTTAAGAATTCAGAAACCTGGGCATCAGCTAAAGCTGACTTAGCTGCAAAACCATTTCAAATCACAAGTAAAGAAGGTGGACAGTAGGATTGTAGCAGAAAGGGCAAAAGAAAATGTTTGAATGATTCAGACCTTGGCCTTAATCAATCCTGGCAGTTTAGTTAACTGAATGTACTTGGAATAATTTAAAAATAGTACACACTTTTTATTTGCATTTTAAGAGTCAAACTTTTTAAAAAAGGAAGTAGTAGATATGCAGAGAACAGTTTCTCCAGTACTTTAATGATGTCCTCAGGCATTCTGTTCCCTTAATTGTTAATATTTTCAGCAGAATGTCTGGACTAGCAGGAAAAGCTGTATGGATTAATGCTTGCTGGTGTTACAGCCAGGATATATCAACTTGAAGCATTCAGGGCTAAATAAAACGCAGGGCCTCTTCTTCCTAATCTAACTAAAACTCTGATGTGCCCTGTTTTGTTCAACAGCTTTGTGTACTTGAGCAGATGGCCTGATACCTTTATGTCAGCAGCATTTCTTCCACTGATCCCACCTTCTTTCAGTTTGACTGTTGTAAAAGCCAAGCAATTAGAGTAATCATTGTGCAATGTTCCCTTGGGTAAAGGAAGGACATGGTGACAATGTCATAAATCTGATCAAAATCTGAATGTGTCTTGTATTGTACAAATCTGTATGTTCAAATTTGATGGGTGTTTCCAAATGAGCGAGCTTGTTAAATTTACTTGATATGTACAAAATGCCACCTTTCAATTCTTTTTTCTGTTTTTCCTTCATTTAGAATGGCCACGTCTGTTGCTCAGTGGACCCACAGTGCCTTCAGGAACTGTGACACCAACAACCGTCTCTCACAAGCAGTTTCTGGTTAAAGAATTTTCTTTCACAAAAAGACCTTTACACCAAAAATTGTTCAAAAATAAAACTAAAATTAGATTGGTTTTGTCCATCCAAAGTGCAGATAATGTGATGAACTCAGTTACCTGAATCAGAATAATGTTTATGGGACTCAAGGCAATCTCAGATATGTAAACCTTTGAATGAGGTTAGACCCAAATCTTCTGGCTATTTGTCTGTCTGACATCATTGTGCAGAATATTTAGGTTAGTGTAAAATGACACATTGTAACGCTGTACATAACGATGTCAAGATCCAAAATCAAGCAAGAGCTCTTACAGGGTCTTCTGAAGCTTTGAGACACTTGACCAGCTGCAGAGATTTTTACCCGATCGTATTTGGATCTGCACCAATGTGTTTGATTGCTCACTGCAGAATTTTACAGACTTTAGAGTGAAAGGATGAAGCTTTCAGGAACGAAGAACTTAGCAGCTGAGGTGTGGTATGTACAGTGTGTGCGCTGAAAAAAAAAATAAAAAAGAAAAAAATTTGTTGTAAAAACAAAACAACCCAAAAAAAAAAGAAAAAAAAAAAAAAAAAGAGAAAACCCGTGATGCACAGGCATGGCTTCTTAATGTTTTCTGATGGGAAAAGTCATCAATATTTCCTTGTTTTACTGCACTTACTATGATTTCTTGATTGAATTTGTTCAGTATAAGCTCGTTATTGTGCAAATTTAAATAAATATTTCTCTTACCTTAAGCTTCTGTTTGTGCCGCCTTTCCTTCTCAAGGATGTCGTTGTTATGTGTGGTGTTAACTGATTTTTCTTTGCCAACATGTCTAGGCAGTTGGACATTACAAGTGGAGTATTACCTGGAGTATTACCTCTGTATATGAGAGCTTCTGCCCAGCACATCCAGCCTATCATGTTTCATCTTTGTTACTCTGAGATGAGTAACTTTATGCAGCTGAGTCATTACAGTAGATCAAACAACAAATTCATGTGCCTGAAGATCAGACCCTTTGTGCCAGCGGGATGCTGTCACCCAGAGTGGGTGCAGACCATTTGTGTGTGACTTGCATCTGTTTAGATTTACAAAGGATTTTCTCCAGATTCCTGCTCTTTCCAGCTGCCACAGGTTGGTTTGTCTTTCCATAAGCTCCACAGCTGTTTTAGTTGTTTGTGTAAAGCGTTTTAATGCACAGGGATCACTTCAATATGCAAACCTTATTTGATTGTTGGGACAGTAAAGAAAAGAGGCTATGTGGCCAAAGCTATGCTGTTCTGGAAATGAAATAGAGATTAAAGCAGGGCTTACAAATTACAAGCTGAAAAGGCTGTATTTGTAAGGAATACATCACAAACAGTGGAGGCAAAATGAGAGAGAGGAAAACTGCCAAAGATGACAGCATCCTTTAAATACTGTTTTAGCAGTCAAGCTCTTTTCAAAGTGTCTTCCTGCTCTTCAGCATCCCTCTTACCAGTTCAGTAGACTATCACGCAACCTGGATAGGCAAAACTTCAATTAATATTACCCCTGTGCATTACTAAGTTACAAGGGAAGCCCATGTGTATTTTTTTTTTCAAACAGAATTGTTTTCCCATAAACAGATGCTACTTCACAGTGTTTTATGTACAGCAGGAGATCAAAGGCATGTGACTGTATGTATCTAGTAGGTATTCCCTTGGGCTCTAGTATCTGCTGAGTATGGGATGTTTTTGGAGTGGGGAACACAAGAGATACTAGGCCACCGAATACAAATACTACAGATAAAACCAAGAAACTAAAAATTGAAAAAAATACATCCTCCCTTTCCAAATTGATAGTCTGCATTGGACCATTAAAGCTATGAAGATTTTCACACCAGATAAACTTTTTTCCACATTTAGTCCATAAATAGCAGGGTTTTATTGTATTGCCCAGTCCGTGGCAAGCTGCAATCCAAGCTTTTAAGGAGAAGTGGCAGCTTCTAGAAAAAGAACCTGCTTTTTGTACTGTGTTTTCTTGCCTGCTGGTAACTGTCAGGAGGTCATGTTTTCCCCTTGGGCTCCAGTGGATTTCAGTGGCAGCTGCATGCTTATTTCTGAGAAAAGGTTTAGCAGAAGGTGTTACTGTTTAAGAATTGCACTTCAAATTCATTCAAAAATAGATGTAAGATAGACATAGGAAATGCATGAAGACCAGGCTTCTTGTTTTTCCAAAGAGCGAATATTTTTCAAGGACAGAATCCTCAGTCTCAGGCAGAGATTGTAAAAAGCTCTGAAAGAAAGTAACAGAGCTGCTAGAGAGAAGACCAGACAAAAAAAAGTTGTAAGCATCCCTATTTTGGGTCCATGAATAGATAAATGACAGGTTAAGCCGAGTGTTCTTGCCCTTGATCTGGTTCACAGCATCCACTGATGTTGGATTCAGGCATATAACAAATACGATGACTGGAAGAAAAATTATCTCCAATTTATTTTCCTCATTCCTTTCTCAAATGCAGGGTAGTGCTGGTGTTTAATCTCACCTTTTAATCAAAACTAAGATGGTGTATAGATGGAAAACAAGCTTTTCTTTCCTTTTGTTGCATACCCTGACCTGAGTGTTGTAGGACATTTCTGCTATTGTGGGTTTATGAAGCACAGTGCAAAATACTGAGAAACAAACTAAAAAGCCAAGATTTGAGATGCAGTGTAATAAGTAAACTTGAATTGAATCCTTGGAGAGACAGCCAGTGATATATGTATGTAAAGAGCAGAAGCCATACTGTTGAACAAAGCTGGAAGTCTCTGCTAAATAAAAAATGAGAAGGAGTTGAGTGAATGTTGTGTAATTTATCAGTGTTCAAGGTTACTAATCAGTTGGGAGTTCTTCTAAAGGTCATTAGACTCCAACGAGACACCTCGGTGACCCTTATTTTCATATCCTTTCACCTTTTCTTCCCTACCTTCCTGCTGTTCAGTCAAGCCAGTAATTAGTAGCTCATGTTTTTAATTTTCTTTGAAAACTAAATTTAAATATTATTAAAAATGGTTATTATCTGTCAGATTATATAGTCCATAAAAAAAATATATTTCTGAATGATGCAAGTGTGTTGTGCTTTTACTGGCCTTTCATAATTGATGCACTACTTGCAGTACCAGAATTCAATAACTTCCATAAAGGAATTGTCACTTCTCCACAAAGTAATTGGCTTAAGTTAATACACCTATGGGTATAAAGGCAGAGATGTGTTCAGTTACAATGCTGAATTCAATGGCGTGGTGAACAAGTTGACAGAAAGCAGCAATGCTGTAAACT
This sequence comes from Urocolius indicus, assembly GCA_013401255.1. NCBI lineage: Eukaryota > Metazoa > Chordata > Aves > Coliiformes > Coliidae > Urocolius > Urocolius indicus. The sequence goes on along the minus strand of WBNH01006634.1, from coordinate 364,094 downwards.
GTTGAAAAGAGAAGAGAGCTAACTGTGCAGCTGCAAATTGTGGCAGTCACAAGTTTGCCATGGGCAAGAACAATGGCTGGTTGCCTCTCAGCCTTCCTTGTGGCTAAGGATGTGTTTCTGTTCTTTGAGAGCTTCCCCTTTAACACCACAACTGGTGAAATATCGTCATGAAGTCATAACCAAAATACTAGCCTTTTTTTTTCCTAGGTTCCCTAAAAGTGAGTATTTATTCAGAGAATGCCAGCATAGGGTCTTGCCATTAACTGCATTGGGCTACAGCAAATTTACCTTGTGGCACATCTAGGGAAGCACAATCTTGTGAGCCTCAGAGCCCAGATGGCAGATCCTGCTGACTTCAAACACTGTAGGGAAGTGCTCAGCTGCAGGGTAGGTCTCTTGGGACAGACAGCACTTGTGAGCCTCCTCCGAAGTGGAGGAGGATCCCACTGCAGTACAGAGACAGTGCTCAGCTCACATGGCCTCTGCACAGGTAGGGACTCCGTTGATTTCTCAGATAAAAATAGCAACAGCTTTAAAGCAGGGCTCAGCTGGTTATTTTTTAATGATGACTCTTTACTTACAGACAAATACAATTTTAACTTGTCCCCAAACCAGTTAATAATTTAAGTTAAAAATTACCTCATAGCTTTTGCCAGTCATATAAAAAATATATTTCAGAGTAATACGAGTAAGAAGACTAAAGCAGCTCTGGCATGTCTTCAGTGAGTGACCCTTGGAGAAGGGTCTCTTCTTCAGTGCCCCAGTAAAGCAGTTGCGTCTTCCACAAAAGCAGTCTGCCCAAGTCCCAGCTGTATTTGCCAAGTCAGTCCTGGCTATTTCTTCTGTTGCTGTTTTATTTTCTAATTAAAAATTTAAAACTTCTGTCCTGGGAAAAAAAGGGCAAAATATACAACTAGATTTTTGAGTAAGAAAAACTGTTTTAGAGAGGGCTTGAAAAGAAAAAGACAGTGTTTCAAACCATGTTTCTTGTATCTCTGTGGCTGCTTTTCAGCCACATGAACAGACACGAGCATGTCAGTGTATTTCACTTTTTTGTTTTTGGCAGTGTGGTGCTAATTAAAAATGATACAAACAAAAAATCAGTTGGTAAAATCAGTTACTCATCTAGATCTACACTAATCAGTATTTTCTTATTGCCAGTTTACAGTCTGTAAAGTGACAAATAGGCATTGTTTACTATAACGGGAGATTTGCAACTTCTATTTGCAACCAGGTTCTATTAACCTGCTCATAGATTATTTCTATAACATGAAACTTTAACTACTGCAACTCCCTAATAATCTATTGATCACATAATATTTCATCCATAAAGAAGACAATCTCAATAACTGTGCTTCATTTTTAATTTATCTGGGTTTATTAGTAATCTCATTTTACCGTTTCAGACATCAAAAGTAACTCCCAGGATGTCACTTAAGTATCATTAGTATTGCTTGGAACTGTAAAATAGAATTGTTTAAATACTTCTTTTACAATTGAATTGTGTTTGAAAACCAAAATAACTAGGACCGCATCCCCACAGGTTGAGCATCTGTCTAAACAGAACAGCAGAAATGAAGTACTAACTGAAATGCTATTTTGTGATTGGCAGGAAGGGCAATTTCATTGAGGGGAAGAGGAGAACAAAACAGACAAGGGATGCAGCCTTTTGCATGGCTATCTTAGCTCTTATGAGAAGCTTCCCAGTTGATTCTGCTTTGGATGTTTCATCTCCTTGAGTGGGCCACAGCTCTTTCCTGTTTATTTTCTTAGTGCCTTTGGTAAAAACATAAAAAAAAAAATGCTTAGGGCCATCACAACGCAAATGGATTTATCTGAATACTGGAACAGGCCCAGTTGGAAGTCAGGCACTGCCTGGCAGCTGGAGCATCCTGCTGCAAGCACCAGTCTGGCATGCAGGGAGCAGCACTCCAGCTACAGCTGTCCTGGGGCAGTTCAGCTATTGTATCACCTATATGTAGTTGGGTCCTTCTGACTCAAAACTGATTCCTCTTGAAGTCTTGCAAGGTAAAAACCTGCCCTTCTGTCTGCTCTACATGAAGTTTGCAAATCAAGTGGCTTTTCATAGCAGACAGATTCAGGAGCTCCTGGGACTGTTCCAGGAGCTCCCATATCACTGCAGCTCACAGCCTAGGAAAAATAAGGTCTGCCTTCAAGATAAGAACAAAGTGTTCTTATCTGAAAAATACTTTTCCCTAGGAAAGTGCTGTGTTTGCCTCATTCACACTGGCCATGGACAAAACGTGAGCGCTCAGAAACACTGCTCAAAGCGCAGTCCTCTCAGTGCTTTGGTGTTTAGTAGTCATATGGTTCTGCAGAAGTTGTCCCAGTGATATGAGAGTCAGTCTTTTCCCGTGATCAGCTTGGGAGTCCAAAGGTCCGCAGGACTTTTTTGGGGACATGTCCATGGATGCCATTTTGCAGTTGATGCCTGCAAGGCCTGGACTGAGCAGCCTCTCTTCCCCTGCCCAGCCAGGTTGGGCTAGTGACAAATCATGGAATCACAGAATGGTAGGGTTGAATGTGAGAAGACGATATTTAGCCTTGCAGACATTGTCAGTGGCAATGTGAGGGATAATATTGATACTGCTTAAATGATCTTTATTTTACTTAGTCTGTTTTGTAATTTTGTTTCCATTGGGTAATAATTACGTTTGATGGTCCTTGATGTTCCTGTGAAGAACACAGCAGGCGAGGAAGAAATAATTCTTTCCTCACTTGGTAAACTTGAGAGGCTGCCTAGCTGCTGCAGCCTTCAAAGGAATGAGAAATGCAACCCACAGAGCCTATGATCCTACCTAAACCAGCACAACCCAGAAGAAATACACGTGGCACCCAGATCCGTCCCTGCCTGCTCTGGGCAGCACATGCCCTGCAGCCTCAGCAGCCAAAGCACTTAACTTTAACATTGCTGTCACAACAAATTAACTCCTGCACTGCAAATTATTGCTTTAGCTTGTTTTGGTGGGAAATTGATTGGGGAAAGGGCAACATAGAGGGTTTTGCAACTACATTACCCTTTGCTTTGTAGTTTATTCAGAAAATGATACACTGTTCTTCTGCAGGCACCAGTATCAGTACCTGGCAGGTCACTTCCAGTGCTGGTCTGTCTCAACATAGTGAGAATCATTCCCACAACAGATCATTTTATTCTGCCATGTCTCGAAACTTTCTTACATGGAATTTGTCACACCTTGGGTTATAGATCACTTATGTTGCTTTAACAAGTTTCTGTAGCTTTAGTGTTAAGCTTCCATTTATAAGAACTAAAATATATACGTTGCCACTGTGCAATCTTTTTTCTGTTCCTGAGATGCTGTACAATTATCATCACCAAATTTGCATTTAAATTTTAGTTTCATTATTACTTTATTAATTTAAATTTTGAGTAAAATTAGCCCAAGTTTTCACAATTCAGACTCATGTCAATTACTGCAGGACTTGAACCAGACAGAGAAAGTGGTTGCTGAAATCTTAATGATCTTTGTTTTTCTTCTGAATGAGGAAGAAAGCGGGGATTCTGTTTTTACAGAAGCAGTTTCCAAACCTTGCAGCCCAGAAGGTCAGTTTGTGCCACTGTGCTCACAGCTCTAAAGTCTTGAATCACCTTACACCAAAATTAAAAATGCTTCATCAATTCCCAGCAAAGCTGTAGATATTCAGGCATTTACACAGTCCATTTAAGCGATCTTTTAATTTCTTATATAGCAAGTTTTTGTCGTTTGTGTAGGTTTCAAGTGATTTTTGCATGCTTCATCTGTTTGAATTGTTTAATGTGGGTAATATCCAAGTGCTTCCCAGCACTTGGCTTTCTTGAGCTGTTAGAATTTAGGATTCATACATGAAATATATCCTTGTGTACACCTGGTTAGCAGAAGCAAATCCTACAGAGAGATTAATTTGGCCCAGCACACAAAATAGTGAAGGCAAACTTCTGTTTGATTTAGTATTTGAAATAGTTTCTGTGTTTTATTGTGTTCTTCAGCTGTGTTTCAGCAGTTTTGCATTAATCTCGTTTATAAGTATAAACCCAGATTTCTGAACAATCCATCAGTACAAGGTCAACTGCAGCCATTGCCTGCATGGTGTGAATCAAAAGTTAAGACACATGGACATTTGTAACAATATAGAGAAGCAGAGATTTCAGCATAATCAAAATGCTTTTCATGTACAAAAATAACTATACAGAATGGTGTTGAGTGAATTAGGTAATAAATTTTTCCTCAGGTTTAGTGAGAAGAAGATCAGAGGAAAGGTTAGATGTGAATTCATGGTGTATTTACTGACTGCTGTACTGCTCTACACCAGAAAACCCTGAGATAGCTCTGACTGAACAGTGCAGATATTGGCCAGCTATTAAAAAACTTCCTCAAGAGGAAAGCGTTCTGGACCAAAAAGTTTCCAATGCTGAGCTTTAGACACATTGCACAACTGATTAAAAGCACGTAAACACAGAGTGAGATGATGACAGTTTAAGAATGCTGCTGGCACCTCCACTCTGCCATGGTACAGCTGACTCCTCTGTAGCTCTCCTTGAAGTGGGTTAGGAGCAGACATACAACAGCTGCTGTGTTGTGGCTGAAGTTCTTTAGGAGGTGGTCAATCCTGTCGTTGCTTGTGGCTGCCCAGCCATGTCCTTAGTACTGGTTCAGGTTAAATGCATCTAGTTTGGAAAGAAACCTGTCATACAGACCTTACATTAGTAGGAGAGTTGGCAAAGAAGCTGAGAAACATTAGATCACTGTCCTGAGAGATGTCAAACAGGTATCAGGGAGTTGCACCAAGGCCCAGGGAACTCAGCAGAGATTTTTCCCTCATCCTAGGACCCCAGCTCTAAAATAGTTATGCACATGCTAAATGAGAGTGTGCTTCTAACTCATGGTTTTTGGTAGAGTTGGAGCACTTACCGTATCTGGTACAGTGCAGACGTGCTCTTTCATCACTTTCTCTGCAGGAATGTAGTTCAAAGAGGCTAAATATATATATATGTAAACCTGAAAATGATGTCAACTAGAAATGAAGTTAGCCTATTTTGTTTGAGGCAAAATGAAAAAAAAAAATCAAATGTGTTTTAAAGCTCCTCTGGTTTCTGAGAGGAAGCGTGGGTTGGTAACGTCAGGAAGGCCCTGACTGCATTCCTTGAAGTGTCAAAAAGGAAAAGGATCCATTCAATGTAGGGCAGCTTTTCAAAGGGTGCACAATTAGGGACAGCGATGCAAAAAAATCGCAGGCACAAAGAACGAGAAAGACTTACAAACGTGTGACTGAAACACCACGGCTGTGAAACAAGGGGTCTGGTCTGTCCAATTGTGCTCCTTCGTGCCCCCAATTACAGATGCAACCTGTTGGTGTATCTTCAATGGCTTAGCAAGGAGATTACTTTCACAGTAGTTTCCTGATAAATGTCTGGTTGCTCATTAGCATAGCTGACATTTCCTAACTCTGCTCAGATTTGCAGTCTGAGCTAATCCACACCCTATTTAGTTTGTAGGCGAAAGTTCAAATGGAACAAATTTTTGATCCTATTTGTATGAGTGCATATAATTTTCCTCCTCCCTTTGTGGCCAGAATAATGGCTTTAAACTCAAAAGAAAAAAAAAACCACCAAAAAAATGAAATCCCTAAAGAAGCATAAAGCTCATTTATATTTATTCTAGGACAAAATTGCTTTTTAACTCTGAATACAATTTCACCTTCTTAATCACTTTCACCTTTGGCTCTGCACAGTAGCAGTTCCTTAAAATCTGTATTTCTTTCATACTTGGCCTGTGCCATAGTTTTACATATATAGTCCATTAAAACAGCAAACACTTTTTCAATGTATTTTATGAAAATAGATGTACAAGCTCAGTGGATAATATGTATTATTAGGACTGGCAATGTTTTTGATGTGGGAGGATGACATAATGTGTCAAACCAAAGCCCATCTTTAAAGAACACCTTTCATCATGGCCTGAATTTGTAAGGTATATATCAGAAGTGTTTGATTTCAAAGGCTCCCTGAGACATGCTACAATTACTCACCTAAATAAAAGCTATATTCAGCCAAGCTGAGTTGCAGTGGCCTGCCTCAGTGCTCTTCTGGGATGGAGGAGCCTGGAGTGTTAAGACCCTTCTCTGCTTCCTTCTTCACCCACCCAGGAAGCAAGTGCCAGCCATTACCCCTTGCACTCTTCTGGTCCTATTCCCACCTTTCTCTTTTGCTTCTTTTTAAAATCCAATTTAAAAAAAAAAACACCTCCCAGCCATGAGCCTGCCCATCCATCCTGGCTTCAGCTCAGCTTCTTTTTTGCCCAAGACAGTTACTGCAAGGCAAGGCGTGGGCAAGAGGAAGGATCCACCATCAACAGGCCCCCCAAGCCCTGCCACTGGGGCTTTCAAATGTCCTTTAGTGAGTGCTTCTTAGGAGACAGAAAGATGAATGTTACAGACCAAGGGCCCAGTGATAACAGGTTGTCAGCCCTCACAACCCACACAGATTTAGAGCCCATCAAATAACAGAATGACAGTTGATCGTGAACTTGCCTGTTTCATTTATGAACTTGTAAATCTTTTTGAGAATACTGTGTTATAGGAAACTAACAAGAATTTAATGAATATTTTTAAAATAAAATAAAAGAATCCACATGGGATATAATCTCACTGTCTTTTTTAACTTATTAAGTAGCTTTTATTCACTGGACTGCATGGTCTTTTGTTAAAATCCATGAAAAATTCCATATTAGTCACTGAAGAGCAGTCAGTTTATCCTCCATCTACACTAGAAACAAATACAGAATTATAAGGGAAGACTCAATAAAAAATTGATGCTCAGGGCTACAAGGAGAGATGCAAAGTGCATTTCCTTATATAACAGTATAAAAAAAAAACAAACATGCAATTCATGCTTAATATACTGTGGTTTGATTCTTCAAAAAGAACAACATATTTTACACTAGACCTAAATTGTATCTATAAGTAATAAAACATTTGAAAGCATTAGACCAGTGCAGATTAGAAGAAGTAATGGCATTGTAGTGGCTTGTATTGTTACAGAATTAGAGAATCACAGAATCTAAAGAGTTGGAAGGGACCCAAAAGATCATCTAGTTCAACCCTCATGTCAGAGCAGGACCACTAGAGTAGGTCACACAGGAACTCATCCAGATGGGTTTTGAATGTCTCCAGATAAGGAGACTCAACAACCCATCTGGGCAGTCTGTTCCAGTGCTCTGTCACTCTTACAGGGAAGAAGTTTTTCCTTGTGTTACTTTAGAACCTCTTATGTTCTAGATTATACCTGTTGCCCCTTGTCCTATCATTGGACATCATTGAGAACAGCCTGGCTCCATCCTCCTGACACCTATCCCTTACATAGTTGTAAACATTAATGAGGTCAGCCCTCAGTCTCCTCTTCTCCAAGCTAANCAGGTGTTTTTCCCCTACACTACTGTCTCAGAGTTCATCCGCCAAGCTGTACTGGTACATGGGGTTATTCTTTCCCAGATGCAAGACTCTACACTTGCCCCTTTTGAATTTCATTAGATTTCTCCCTGCCCAACTCTCCAGCCTGTCCAGGTCTTATTGAATGGCAGCACAGTCTTCTGGTGTGTCAGCCACTCCCCCCAGTTTAGTATCACCAGTAAACTTGCTGACAGTGCCCTCTGTTCCCTCATAAAGGTAATAGGACAGTCCCTCCCATGTTTAGATGACAACGGATAGGTAAGGAATCTGGTCCTGCCTTTCTGATCACAAGTGGTTAAAGTTGACATGAAAGAATGAAAGCCAGTGAACCCAGCAGGGGACGTGGACTCACACAGGCAGGACAAGCAGCCTAGAAGGGAACTAACCTTTAAACCAAAGGAACCTACACACTTCACTACTGTGTTAAAGATTTCTCACCTTTCTTTGAGGGCCATTAGTGGAACACAAAAACAAAACAAATGCTCAGCTTGGGCATTTTTGCTTTCCTTGTTCTTGCTTTTCTCTGTTCCTGGGATTTAGCTGCTGAGGTTCCTGGCACAGGATACACAATAATTTCACTAATTCAACTTGCATAGCTCTTGTATTCTCTAACCACTAAACCAAAACTTAACTGAACAAGGCACTAAGGAATACCCAGCACATCTGAAAAAGCCAACAGAGCTATTAATAGACAGATATATAGACTATGCATTGCATGAATGAGACACAATTTAGAAGAATACCCTCATGTCTTCATAATCAAGAGTAGCTTATTTTCCATGTAGTGGCATGCTTTTGAACCTCTTCCTTGCCTCCCAATTATATGCTTGTCAAAGACAGAGCAGAAGGTCACAACCACTTTTCTCTCATCACTATATAAATCAGCCAACCAAAGCTACCACTTCTTAGTGCATTTCAATTATTTATGACCCCAAACCTAGTTGAACAAATACATTTCCAGGCCTGAATCTGAAAGCTAAGAGAGAAAAAAATGGCATCACAAATCAATAGAAGTGGGCAACACTGCACTGGGGAATGCAGGCTCTCTTAAATAGCCTGGTGTGTCTTCACTGGACCACAAGTCATGGAAGTGTAAGACATTTGGCTTTCTTCACCTTGTTTGAAGTGCTCACATGAAACTGCACCATCCCAACATAGTTTTTAAAATGCTGTTTGAATACACAGCTGAGACACATGCAAACACATGCCTACCACCTGGAACAAACAGAGTGAGTTTAATTTGCGTCAAACTAGATGTGCTAGACAGCTCAGCACCTAGCTCCTGCTTGATGGGAGCCAAATCAAACATCTCATCAGTTACGTCTGACTATAACTGATAGATATTACCTGATCTATATGCTTGGAAAATGTCTTTGCTCAGTTCTCAAACGCAAGGGGCTGGAATCAATCCTCCATGTTAGGAAGTGCTGAACCTGGCAGTCCCAGAGCAAGGAGCCTACCACAGCTCCCTGCTCCTGGACCATTCATCCAGGTGCCCCACTCCTAGAGACACGTCTCCTTGGCCCCCAGGCCACATGCCCCTCTTGCCAACTGGTCTAGCTTGATGCTGGGCAGGGCTATGCACTGACAGCATGCTCTCATTGTTCCCTGTCCTGATAACATGGGCACACAGGACTCCCACCCCAGTGCCCACATGGCATTCGGCTCCCCCATACACAGAGGCACTTAGCCCAGAGAGCTCTGCACCTGGAAAAATCACTAGACATGTAGTCAGAAGTTGTGACTGACCACATGCTGGTCAGTGCCTCTTTGCACAAAACCAGCTCCTTTTATCCCCTTCTCCCTCTGCATCCCACTTTTGTTCCTCTCCAAACCACCATGTTATCTCCTTTCCCCTACTTCCCCTAAACATTCCACAGTAAGTCCTGTGTAGGCCCCCAAAGCTCTTCTTTGTACTCCACAGCAAGACCCCTACTCTTGGGCAGTGTCCTCAGACCGCGGGGTGACTCAGATAGCCTCCCCACTGCTCATGGTGCGGGGTGTCTTCCAGCCCACGGGGTAGCTGGGACAGCCCTAGGGTCAGAGCAGGGCCTCTTGTCTCTGAGGCACGGGGGTCGTCCCTGTCATCGTGCCTTTGTGTCTGTGGAGGTGATCCTTTAATGGGCTGGTGGCCTCTGTGAGGTCCCAGGAGGACTAGGCAGGGGGATGGTGGGGGTCTTCCATCTGTGGTGGTCTTTTAGAGAGTGTGTGCAGCTTTTGTAAAGTAATTCAGAATTCCCTACCCTCCTCTGTTCAACAGCATGATAGGTGATACTTAGCTCAGAGGGACTTCCAGTTGGATTACACATGGTTATTATGGCTTTATGCTGTAGGGAAATCTGGAGTAAAGAACTCTCATTGGAAATCAGTTGTAATAAACTCTGTATTGACAAAGAATGGCACTGAAAATTAGTTAGAGAAGACAGTCTTATGTACTTTTCATTGATGTAATGAGTATTCAAAGTGGAATGGAAATACTTCAGTAGATGGAAGAAGGTGTCAGGTCCTGTGAAGCTTTCCAGGACAGAACAAGTTGTAGCTAAACAATAATAATCTCTTGAACAACAAAACAGAGTAAAGGGGTTATTCATCAATGTAGTAAGTGTTTTGGGCACAGTATTTTAGGTAAAGACCAGAGCATCTGTCCCCCTTTTCCTGGGAAAGCCTTCACTCCAACTTGGCTTTGAGAGAAGGACCTACCTCCAAAAAAGAAAACCCACTTGTGCTATGCAGGTAAGAAGCGGTACCTCAGCCCCTACACCTGCCTGAGATGAGTAGATATTCCCAGGGTGATATGGGCATGGGCAATCCCCACCTACCTCCACAAGGCACAGACCAGATCCAGACCTATGGGGTCCAGTACAAAAAGGTTTGAAGGATCAGTGGACTTTGATGACACTGCAGGAGAGGGAAGCTCTCTGCATGATGTGCCCAGGAGGTACCCACAGACCCTAGTTAGGCAAAATAGGTTCCAGGATGGGGTAAACAGCCCTACCCGAAAACCTCTGGGGCATGGAGAAGGGGGTTGCTCATGCTACACAGGCACAGCCTAGTACTGGTTAAGGGTTGGACTCTCATGTTTTCCTCTCATTAGATCTGGACTAGATGATCTTTTGAGGTCCCTTTCAGTCCTTGAGATTCTGTGATTCTGTGATATATAGATGATTAGTCTTGTTTCTTGGGCTTTCATGATAATCATTGTTTATGTTAATTGTTAGGATTGGGTTTTGCATGTGTTATCTCCTCTCATTATGTTTGCAGAGTCAGGTTCACTCTGTGTTTCTGTTTGCTTTTCAAGGGGAATATTGAGGAACATTCCTACTTCTGAACTGTCTGGCTTTGAAACAAATCCCAGAAAGCCACTTGCCAGGAACAGCATCGTATTCTCTGTGCCCTCAACAAAGCCTCCCATAGCCTGCTGCCCATGAGATGAAGGTCTGCGGGCCTGGGGCATGCAGCTCCTCCTGGGCTTATGTTTTTCCTGGTAAATGTCATTCTGGTGTTTTGTCCATCTCATTGGTAACACTTTCTGAAATCAAAATAGGCCTATTTATCCTCTTGCTTATTTAAATGCAGACAGGCTAACACAGTGGCTATTTAAAGTAATGGCAGTTAGCAGAACAGATGCTTAAGACATGAGTGCTGGTCAGTTGTTAAAAGACCTCCTATGGCAAACTGCAGCCTTCTGGGACTTTTTGGCTTATTAAGAAAATTTTGAACTATTGTGTCTTTCTAGCAGGGATGAAACCATGCAAACTTGCTACTGGTGCCAAGTATTGTAGCAAGCAGCTAATCTTTCTCTAATATTTCTGGATCTTCAGACTTCTCTATTTTGACTCTTGTAGGTAAGTGACTCTGAGTAGAAAGAATTAAATGTTATTTAGTTGTATACTGAGACCTTAATTTCTTGCAGGTACCTACAGGAACTCTTGACTTTACTTTGGAATTTATTATAATATATATAAGGTACAAAATTTTCCACTTTGATTTCCTCTTGCATACTATTTTCTAGGTAAGAGATCATTCTTTGTGCTTAAATTTCAAGTGGATTTGGATACACACATTTCCTTGAAATGAGCAGCAACCATGTTTCTAACCTACTGTAGAGATTCTGAAAAATTGCAGGCTTACAGTTTATTTTTAACAGAGGAATTATTCCCTTTCTCTGAACAAATCATCTGTAACAGGGGAAAGCTACAGCACAGAAGTCAGCTCCTACCTACATCAGTTCTTAACCAGAAGCAAATCTAGCAGTGCGTGTTCTAGATTTCTTCAGTTAATGGTGTGAATTAAGTTACATTTGGTAAATAAGAAAGATGTGTGTTGCAAAAGTTTTCCAACATCTCACTTAGTGTAATAAACTGTATGTTGTTTCCTAGCTTTGTGGCTGCTCTCAGTTTGTGATCGTATGGTATAAGAAAAATCAATATCTCATTTCTCACATCAGCCAGATGGATAGGCCAGGCATGGGCCATTCTGACAGGGGAAACCCATTTTTTTTCCCCTATTTCAAGCTCTGCTGTTTACAAGCAGCTATTGACAGCTCCAAGTAAGATCTATCATGGTAGAGTTTTAAAGTCTTGCTGGCTCTGCTGTATTTCTTACCTCCCATCACTTGCCACGTACTGTTATAAATTGTTAAAGTGATTCTTACTTCTGCATGTGCTGGCTAAATATTGAGATTAGCCAAGGAACAAAGGTGATGTTCTGAATTTATGGTCAGCCTGACGTATGCTGATTCCCACCAAAAAGAAAAAAAAAAAAAAAAAGATTTCTTGAGATTTTGGCTTATAAAATTCTGGCATCTCCACCTCCATGCCCTCTGATGAAATTAGCTTCCTTGTATGGCTGTGTGGCAACAGGTCTTTATATCTAGGGCAGGGCAGGACAGGTTGGTGGAGAACCAACTGGCAGTAGAAAGAGTGTGTTTTTCTGCTCTGTGAAACACATTAATGGAATTAATTTAATGGAACACATTAAAATAACAGGTAATTTTAAATTTTTTTATATAAAAGAAAACTTAAAAGTTAGAAAGTTGAAAAATGTTACATTTTGCAACGCACTCACTAATAAAATTAAAATATTATTAGTGAAAACATTGATTTTCTACTTACATGCACAATATATCATAATCACATCCAAAAAAGAGTATTAAAAGATAATTGTATGTTGTGATTGCCAAGTGAATCACTCATGGTATGGGAATGCCAAGTAAGAATTATCCATTTAGCTCTTTCTGGCCATCCTACACACAGAGCGTATTACACATTATTTTTTCCATAGAGAAACACTGCTTGGCAAAAAGTGCGTTCATTTGCATGATTCATGCTCTCTCGTAAAACCTCTGCATTAACAGAGGCTGTAGGAAGAATTCATAACAATTCATAACAGTTTCTTCATAGAAACTGACCATGAGTTGGTTGTGAAGCTGGCTTCAGGAAAGCTAGTGCTAGCATTTAGTGCATCTAAAGCACTATCAGTACAGCCTAATTCCCCTGTAATACAAGAAATTTAAAATCCAAATGCAGATACTCTATTTTCCACATGTCACCATCAGGAGAGCTACAGAGGCAGCTCAACTCACAAAGAGAATTTGTGTGCAAATGCAGGCCCTTCATATACTGGTGGAAAGCAGATTACAAATGAGATTTGTACAACATTTTCATACTAAATCCTCTTAAAATGCAGACCGGACCAAGTTCTTTGATGAATTCCAGAGCTCAGCCTGAGTCTTCCCTCTGCTTTACACTATCTGGTTCCTATGGACCTTGAGGTGTTTGGAGAAAGTAATCCTTGTTCAGATCCAGAGTGATGAATGGAAGAGTTTGGTTCCTCTGAGGCCTCATTGACACAACCTGACACCAATGTATTTTATCACAGCGCAACTCTGTAAGCCCAAGGGCTTGGTCCTTCATTTCTCCTTGACTTTTCAGGTTCCAAATTCTAAACTGAAACTAGGAGGCTCAAACTTAAGGCAATGGTTATGTGAGTCTTAGACAAGAAAACCAAGAGCAAACAATGACATGGACTTAACTGATACCTACACAAATTTATGAAATGATGGGACAGCATAATGCTTTTTACATGAATGAGAGGAGGCTATGGAAATCTTGCAAAATTAAATACAGTGGGACATGGATCCATTTGCAGCTTTTGAAGTGTTCAGAATGATTCACATGAAAGGTTCTGCTTTCGCTGATATCAATTGAAAGATCAAAATCAATGACACCACACACCGACACAGGCAAAGACAGAACATTTTGTTCCCTACTGTATTTGTTGCAGCTCACTTCTGTTAAAGTATACTGTACTGTTCTTCTGGAAATGGAATTTAAAGATAATTTTGTCAGAGACATCACAAAGTGCAAAGAAACAACATTTGCACATCTCACTGTGAGCTGGTCTAACTTCAAGACAGAAATTGGAGTTCAGGATTAAGAGCACAAACCATGGCATAAAAGCAACGCTTCCTCCTTTTTTTTTGACTATTGCATTGTCAGATTGCACTTAAAATTCTCAGATGTACAGGTTGAGATGGAATATTGGTTTGGTGAAACAGCAGCATGGAAAGGATGGCTATAAGCTGGATTTGTAAAGCACAATCCATTGCCTGAGCCATGGGAGCCTAGCATTCAATTCATATATTTTTACTAATTATAATTTTTTACTTGATGATACATCAAGTAGCTATAAGCTATTTTTTCCACCCATGACCACACGACATGTGCACCAGGCAATGACTGCTGAAAACTGCCAAGCACAAATAAGAAAAAGGATACTTTTGTTATGGGTAATTCTGTGCCCAACTGAAAAACCGTTTCTTCCCACTACAACCCAGGGCATTGAATAGCTGTTTTCCCATAGTGTTTATTTTTTAACAAGGCAAGCAGAAACTCAGAAAATGAGATGCAGCAGCCAAGAATTGAGACTGAATGACAGCTTGCAGTTAGCATGTTAATTCAATGCTTTTTTTACCTTAAAAAACAAACATCTGAAAACATTATAAGCAAGGATGGGCTATGGAGGCTGTGAAGGGGAATCTTGACAGCCCTGGAGCAAGTGACTAAATAGTATGGAGGGAGGTTCATGTGCTGCTCTAACTTGTTTCCTAAACTGCTGGCCATCTTGATCATTTAATTTTCAGCATTTCTTGGCATGTGCCCTCATCCTCAACCTGCAGCTGAGAACATTTCCTCTAGAATTAGGTTCTGCAGAGCAGGTATCAGTGCTTTCACTCTGTGCTCACAACTCAGCAGTGTCTCACGGACATCTGCTGTGACATGTGCACTGCAACATACATGATCCTCACTGCAGCCCTTGCGGTAACTGTTTCCACTCCTGCATTTCTAGATGAACATATCTTTCTGATTTCCCATGCTGCATCCCTTTTCTTCCTTTTCCACGTCTGTATGAGTCAAAGCATGGCACCCTCATTTGGTTCATGTCCAACAGTATTTGAGGTCTATCTCAGATCAGTATTACAGTGGTTTTGTTTGATCTTTTTCGTTTGTTTGTTTCATAAGGAATGTTTTTCCCCTTAACTTTAGATTGAGTTGCAGCGTTCCATCTAGCTGGAATTGCTCTGATATAACAAAGAGGAGCTCAGGAGAAAAAATGGTCTGAGCTTCATCCCAATCCTTGCCTTCAGCCACATTCACCAAAGCCTCCTACAATAAAATCTTGACAGTCATCCTGCATTGGTTTACAAGACCCTATTGGCTTCAACCACATCTGTGGGACTTTTCTTTCCAGAGGGGTGTTGTGGTGGCTGCCCTGCCATCCTCAGATCTCACTGACACTTACTCTAGGCTTCTGACCACTGCTTATGCTGGCAATATCAGCCATATCTACCACCTACTGCTAGTAGCTTGCTGTGAGGGAGTTTGCACAGCTACCTGTTAGTAACATGACCATGTAACAATGGCTCAATTGATAGTGAGGTGAGCATGCACAACAGGTGTGAACACAATAAACAAAAATCTGCATTCCTTAAGGGTGGTTGCCCCAAACTGGTAATATGCTGAAGAAAATAAGAATGGTGAAGTTTACTTGAGATCATAGAATCATAGAATGGTAGGGCTTGGAAGGGGCATTTAGAGATCATCTAGTTCAACCCCCCTGCAGAAGCAAGTTCATCATCGACTGAATTAGATAGTAGACAGAGAATTACCATGAGATTTATGAGAGTAGAAAGAATCAGCCTGGAAAGAAACCTCAAGGAAGTGTGACAAGTTGTGTCCAGGGATGAGATCTGGGAGTGAGATGAAGTCACCAAAGCCTGGGTGCAGTGCTGTGGGTTGTGGGGTACTTATAGGGTGTGTTCTCACTAGTGTATGGGATAATGGGTAGAACATCCACGTCTCCCCAAGGAAAGGTGAATGAGTTGAGGAAACTGTACCCAAGAGGAAGGGAGTGCACCTAACCAGGCATGTGTGTGTGAGAAGTTTCAGGGATTAGTCATGGAAGAGTGCTTAGGCATTTCTAGATGTGTATCAACATTTCCTAAGTGTCTTGAATGGTGATTTATCTACTTTGTTGCTGATAGTGATCCTAAATGCCCAGGTGAATGACTGCCCTTTAGGCAGGTACTACTAACAATCAGATAAATATGTCCTATTCCCTCTGGCATAGCTTGGAGATCTGAGCTCTCTCCCTGTGGGGCACACTGCACCCATCCCCCATGCTGTGACATCACAAACCCCAGAGTCATAGGGTAGGGTTGGAGAAGACAACCTCTAAACTGCAGCAGCACTCAGCTCATACTCTTCCCTCATGTCTACAGTAAGAGCAATTAACCTGGTGCTGCCTGAGGTTGAGGTGCATCTGGCTGGCTCCAGTATAGTCGGCCAGCTGGTCCTGAACCTCAGGAGCACCTTGGTGGACCCTATTGTGAAGGTGGAGCTTGTGGGAAGAGGCTTCCTGAGGTGGCTTGAGGAGGATAATCCTGAACTGGACTATCACAAGAGTATAGCTTGCACCAACCAGATTGTCTATGTCTCCAAAACAAAGGATTTCCACACAGAAGGTAAAATACTGGAAATAGATACTAATTAGCTGAACAGCATCCTAGTGTTGGGCTATGAAAGGTGGGGTCAGACCATTTCCAGGGAGGAGGAAGTATTCAATTTGCCAATGTCCATGGTAAACTCCTTTCCACTACATCACATAGTAATGAGGGCTGTGCAGTGATCAGTAGTCCTTTGTAGAAAGCATGAACAGTTCCCTGTGAGTTAGTGTCTCTGAAGCAAATATTTGTTGCACAGAAATATTTTGCAACATGCCTAACAGTAGGTTGGAACCTTTTAGTCACGAGCATATCACTGAAGCATTCTGTGGTCACCTAAAACGCTTGTCTTCAGCATTGCTGTCGACTTACATGTCAGCAAGTATCCACTGAGTATATAAGCTTTGTTATATTTGCAACTACAGTAAAGGCATTATTAGAGTCACTGCTGTATCTTTATAGAGACAAGAAAAATGTGAGATGTACACTGAAAATACTTGAAAAAGTGTGATTATTTCACCAACTCACGGAACAGTTGAGTTTGGAAGGAAACTGGAGGTCATCTAATCCATCCCCCTTGCTCAAGAAAGGCCACTCAGAAACAATTTCCCAGGACCATATGGAATTGACTTTTTAATTTCTTAAAGGAAGGAGACTTCACAACCTCCCTGAGCAACATTTCACAGAGAGAAAGTATTTCTGAGAGAACCTCCTGTGTTTCAATTTGTGCCTTTTGTCATTGAAAGGAACCTGGCTCTATCTTTTTTGCACCTTTCCTTCAGATATCACACACCTCAAAATGTATACACATTAATGCAGAGCTAACTATTAAAATGTAGAGACTTCATAAAAAGAGTAAAGTCAGCGGGATATAACAATCACCTAAGACAGTTAATTAGTCCAGGGGATGTTTAAAGCAAATGGAAACCTCCTAGGAGATGCACTCCAATTTCTCAGCTTCTCTTTCTTAGGATCTGCTGAGAACAGAAGTTAGACTGCCAGTGTGTGAAAACTGTGAGACTGTGAGCTACAACTTATAGCGGTCAGGCTTCATTTCCTCTCAGACTTGAAGACTCTACCTCATCCAAAGGTCATTTCACCATGCACATGCATTAGAGACTTAGCCTTGATGTATGACAGCATGTTGACTCTTCCTGTAATCTACCAGATGTTACAGCCTGGACAGAAAAGAGGGAGAAAGGGTGAGTGTAGGGTTGGTTTGTGGTTTTTTTTTTTTTTTTTTTTCCATTATAAGACTGAGTAGCTGTAAAGCACTTCATTTCTGGATCTTTTCAGATAAAGTTCAAATTGGTGTTGCTTAAAGACACACTTGAATTCGTGTTCTGCCACATATTCCTGCTTTCAAAAGGGTTGAGCACCCACATCCATCGAGACTTGCCAATACAGTGCAGCTTAATAGCAGATTTTTACTACCCTATCTCAGTCCTTCCTGCTTTTCCAGCATTGATTACATCTCTGCTAGCAGTGCTCTAACAAGACTAAGAAAGCCCTTTTAAAAACATGAAAGAAGTTACAGACCTGACCCTTCTTATCCTGAATACTCTGTGCAGCCCATTGCTGTTATCATACAAGGAATATGTGTTTGAACAGATTGCTGCCTGTGTCAGCTTTTGACACTCAGCTGCTAATATGCTCTTGATAGCATGTTAGTAGTTGGTATTTGATCTTACCACATGCCCTGATTGGGTCACATCTGATGTCTCTGTGAGAAGTGTATATCCATGGATCCAGGTGCCTGCTGACATTTCTTTTTAACTCTGATAAGCCCTGCCACTGCACAAGAAACTCAGTATTGTCTCTGTGAGATAAAGACTGCTGGAGGAACTAACTCCTGGCAGCCATTGGATGTGATTGGTAACAGCTCTAGTGTAATTAGATACAAAAAAGGAAAAGATACGTTTCATTGCTACCAGGGATAACCATTCTCATCACCAGAAGAAAATTCTTCCAGTCAGAGCAAACCAGAGGCTTACAGCACTCTGGACAGTTTGAAACTCTTCAAGCACTGCTGTGCACTCTCAATTACACCCAAGAAAAACTTTTGTGTCCTTCATGGAAAGGTGATCCCTCAAGTCATTCCTACCAGCAGCCTCTTTACACTTTCCCCACAGTTGCAGCTATCATTTCCCTTGCTGGGAATACCAGATTGAACACCTTTCGAAATAGATAACATAACAAATCATCTGGAATTGACTTAAATTTTTCAATGCAACTGGAGTTCCCACATACTGCTGAAAACCAAGTGTCCCCAGGTACTTCCAGGCTGCTAACTCTTGGGAGTAACCTCCTCCCCTATAGCTGCTGGGAAACTTTCTACAGTAGAATTCTGCTACACCATTTCAGGGGAAAAAGGTTTTGGGAGCCCATGCACAGAATAGGTGATCCTGTGCAATGAGGCTCACATCCAGTAGCCATGGGGAGCCAGGGAAAGTGAGTGCACCTTCGCTTCCAGGAACAATTCAGGGACACAGCTGAAGGCCACCATCCTTTTGAGTCCAGAGGCCTGAGTGGAAAATGAAGCACAGCTTAGCAAGTGGCACAATTAAAGAAGTCCCTTTAGAAGTGGTGCAAAACAAGCCAGAGAAAGGGGTATTAAAGCTGTATATAAACTGAACTAAGTACCCACAAGCCTTTTTGCACCAAAGGGTCTACTTCAGCCTTGCACACAAAGCCAGGATCTCAAGCCGTTCCTGCAGTGAGGACTGGGAAATTTGAACTCTTTCAGAAAGTTCGTATACTGCACTTGGGCTTCAAAGAGACCACTCACACTAGTGCACAAGCAGAGATCATCCCAGGAGGGGAACATTGATTTCTTTCAAGATTAAATTGCAAATCTGCTCACAATTCAAGGCCCTTCTCCTAAAGCCAGAACATTGCCAAAATAAAGACGATGTCATGAGAGATAAGGCACTAGGAGTATCAGGTTTCTATAAACTGTCAGAATTGAGAACAAAACTTTCTTATATTGCAGTTTTCTAAGAAGCTGATGATTTTTAGTTTCTTCCTTTTCAGATTAGTTTAGGCTTTCTATTTTTCAGAGTTGCAATTCTGATTGAAAATGCTGTTATGCCATCTGGTAAGTCTGCCATGCTTTGAGGCAACAATAACCAGGCTCTTCTACCATTAAGAATATCTCATTTAGATTATTAAAACCCAAGGCATCGTTGGATTCATCTGCAAAAGGATGCAGTTAGCAGGGCAATATTCTAGCAGTCCCACATCCCCTAATACTGTTGTTCAAAGCAAAGTTGTCATGGTTTAAGCCCAGCCAACAGCAATCAATCACACAGCTTCTCACTCACACCTCCTTCTCTTATCAGGATAGGGAGGAGAATCAAGAGGAAAAGGTAAAGCTTTGTGGGTTAAGATAAGGTCAGTTTAACAGAACAGCACAGGGAGGGAACAATGAGACAGAACAACAGCAAAGGAACACAAAAAGCGACCACTGTCTACTGTAACTGCTCATCACCCAGAGCTCAGTGCTCAGTCCTGATGGAACAGCCATGGTTCCTGCACCCCTGGCATCTCCCCTATATACTAGCATGACATGAGTGTGGGAGCCAATAGCCGAGTCATGTCCCCTCATGGTCTCTAGGGAAAATTAACTCCATCCCCACCAAACCCAGGACAGGAGCTTTGACACAAGCTATTAACAAGAAGGAAAGTTTAAGTCTAGACAACAAAGCTACCAGCAGATGCACTTGTTTAAAAGAAATAGGTCTTGAATGAACAAAGGAGTCAAGAGCTTCTTTTGCCTGGTCAGAAGGGGCCAAACTTACCCTTGAGAGGTGAGACAGACTTTCAGTACAGTCCGTGGGACCTCACCCACACAAAAATGAATTTGATTAAGAGGGAGTCTTCCTGTCTTACAGTTGTGCAGAGAAGGTGTCAATACTGTTTTTATTGTGAGTGGGGTCTTTTGCACAGGAGAAACAAAAATCTCAGATCATACACACAGGTGTTGTAGACAATGATACAAGAAGAGTGAGACCTACTACAACTCTCTAAAACCCCATTAGTGTTTATTTGCATAGCTCAAAGTCTGTGGTGCTCTATTATTACAAGTGAAAATGCTAAAAAGTTTGCAAGGAGCAGCAGATCTACTGACCTAGTGTTAAAATGAGGCAGATTAGTGGTTCTCAAGTCTACCAACTAGTCCATGCATCCAGCAGCTGACCTGCAGAGGCAATGCACAGTCCACTGCACACCATGCCTCTATAGCCCTTTGGGTGTAATACCAATTGGCAAGGATACCTTGGATTCTGGGACAAACACTATGGCTTCCTTAAGGTTTTTAAAAGGCTTCTGATAGCAGTGTGTTGTTTGACTTTCAGATGGCTGGCTGGATTCTGGGGTCCACACCTTTGATTTCCACTTCAGCATTCCTCCAAGTATTCCCTCCACTTTCACCAGCAAAACTGGCTGCATCTCCTATTCTGTTAAAGGAACTTGCTGCAGCCGTCACACTCTCCTAGCTAGAGAAGAGAGATGTTTACTCTTGCAAGGAACTACTGGTAACCACAGAAGACACGTGAAAGACAAGGTATGGGAAACAAGCTACCTGAATTGGCGACACAAAGACCTATCCTGTTCTGATCCAGAGCTGTAGCAGTTTGCTACCATCTGTCCACAAATTTTTAGCTCTGAGCTTCCTCCTTTTAGCATTCAAAAGACAATTTTTCCTAGGCCATATACCATAATTATTTTGTAGCATACAAGATGCATTGTAGGACTTCAAGAGTGACATACAAGGAGTGCTTTGTGATCCAGGATAAGGGAGAAGGGAGTTTATTCTCTTGCTTTGAAATTGAAGCCTTGGGCAAGCATCGCCGAATAGAAAGTGCCTTTTTACTGAACTTTGTCTAGAACGGGACAGTCAGTCAGAAGTCATCAAGACAGCTAGAACATGATGATTCTAATTACTTTGTGGCCTCCCTTTAAATCTGAGTATGGATAGCTAAAAGTGGCAGTGTTTACATGTGCACACATGAATTGTTTGCACAAATGCTCAGGAGGACCAGAGAGGAAGACTGTGCTGTGGGTTGATGGTGGGGCTTGTGGGGAGAGTTGAACAACTTCAGCTATTATATTAGGAGTTTGTGGCTGTGATGTTTGGGAATTATCCCATATCTAGACACAATAATCCAACATGCCTTTCTGCTTACCCTCTCCATGCAGGCCTCACTAGCGGCAGAAGCTAAGAAGGATATAGTTTATTTCTGCTGCTTCTGTCATGGCTCTGTGACCCTTCATATTGCCGTGGAGAAAAGCACATATTGCCCCGGAGAAGCCATTGCCTTCCTGGCAGATATTGACAACAAGACACGCAAGTATGTTAGAAAGGTCATTTTTGCTGTACACTGCATTGTCCTGTACAGTGGCTTCAGCAGCAGGGGACAACAACGCTCCTTGGAAGACCGAAGTGAAGTGACGAGATTGGAGTCTCAGACAGACACGCCTCCCTTTGAAGCCACAAGAGTTACTGGAGCACTGTCTCTGCCAAAACCCATGCCTGTCACCAGCACTCTCAGAGAAAACAAAATCATGGCATTCAGGTATGAGGTGGTAGGCACCGCTGACCTGCCTTGTACCACATCCACCATTGTGGGTAGAGTGCCCATCACCATAGCAGCCACACCGTAGCATTTCTCTGCGGAGCAGAACATCATGACTCTGCATGAAAATGAAGATGACGTCTCAAAGGGGGCAAGCCTTCACAGAGACATTTCTGAGACTGACCCAGAACAATTGCCACAAGTTCCACAGAATAAAAGATTTTTCTGCAAAATACACACACACTAGTTCTGTGCTTTCACAGGAAGAGCCTGCTTTTGCAGCAATGTGCCAGTGATACCAAAACAAGAGGGGTACAGCTAGGTAAAGCTCAAGGCTTTTATGTGCCAAGAAGGGAGACTGTAACTCTGTTAAACTGAGTCCTGACAATGGGATAAGGAAAACCAGGAGACACAGCAGTGGCCTAGGCATAGAGAGGTCACTTAGCAGGTCCTGAGGATGGCAGTGCTTCTATCCATGGGAAAAGAGCTCCATATAGAGCACGCTCTCAGTGAGCTGATGGGCAGTGTGGTGCTAGGGGAGGCTGAGACAGCAGGTGGTCATCCTGCCACGCTGAGGGACCAGGGTAGGCTGGAGAAGCAGCTGGCCCTGGCAACTTGTAGCCCATACTCCAACTATGCACACATTTGTATCAGTATGGATTACCAGATGCCTTTGCAGATAGAAGGTTGTTTAGGATTTTATTGGTGTTTATTAATATTTTCTGAGCCTAGTAATGCGGTTTATCTGCTGTATTGCTGGTATTAAGCATAACTGTATAGTCCACTGATTGTTGGTTAGTTAGGTGTTGCATATTGAATAAATCACCCTGATCCAGATGTGCTCGAAGCCACGTGAGCTGAGGAGCCTTGCTTGGTGGCAGACTGCTGCTGTGATCACCCCAGCAAGTGCCATCCTGGGAGGGCTGCTCTGCCCATGCCTCCTGTGGGCTCCCGCTGCCTTCCTGGGCTCTCAGAGGGACATGTGCAAGGCAGCTGGCCTCCATCACACCTTGGCACAGCCTCAGTCCCTCAGTAGGGCTCTTGCAGCAGTTGTTTGGTGGCACTCACCCTCACAGCTGTGGCCTGACACTTGCACACAAGTAGCACCTCTGGTTCTACACTCCCGTGTCTCCACATTTTTTTCTACAGAAGAAAGGATAGCGAGGATTGGGAAAGATAATCTGAAGATTAGTGGCTGCCCCTGGGACACTTTCTTCACATTTTGGTCTCTCATAGGACCAAGAAAACCAAGAAGGCACTACTAAACACCTGTGTGCATCTCAGAGACTCCCACCTCCTCTCACACCATCATTGTCTTCTGACACCATTTTTTGGAAAGAGCCAAAATCCATTCCTGGTCTACAGACTAAAACAGACATCACCTGCCAGGCTGGGATGCCGGCATCCTGCTCCTGCAGCACTGAGGGGCCTATGCTGAGCTGTGTCTTACCCACACTGAAGCATGCTGACACTGGCACAAAACTAAGGTTTCACAGATGAAGGGCACAGGCAAAAGAAACTTTTCCGTCTATGCCTTGTAAAGCAATGGGATCAAAGACACAATGTGAAGCCCTGCTCCACCTTCTTGCCCCATCACCAGACTAGGGCACCTTTCCTGGTGCCACATGATCGCCTTTGGGAGCTCATCTCAGAGTGATTCCCGGCTTTCTTCTCCTACCCATGGAGACTGATGACTACATTAAACTAGTTTACAGTAGGTCTCCTAGCAGCAATTTCCCATATGCTATGCCTGGCAGAAAATTGCCAGGCAGCCCCAGCCCAGGATTTTGCATGTCCACAGCTACCTCCATGGCTGCCCAGGCACATGGCCAGTGTCATGTGGCACAATACATTGAGGGAGTACAGCATTTCTCCAACCACCTGCCTTTCACCATTCCCTGTGTGTGCACAGATTGACCTTGATTGGCAAAACATCCCATCCTGGCTGTATGCAGGCTGAGACACAGTACAACACTTGTCACATCTTGCTATTCACATGCACTGTCACTGTGCAAATGATTCCCCTTATTTTGTCCCTAAAAATAGTATTTATTACACTGACACTGACAGGGCCCTTTCACATCTCAGATGAGCCTGTATATCAGGACCACATGTGCAGAATCCCATTGCAAATAGGTGGTTGTTTTACAGGTCTCCCTGTTTCATCAATGAAACAAAAATTAACGCACTCGCAGCATACATGACAGGAACATGCGAGAAGAGTATTCTTCACTGTTTATCTTTTGAACTTCCAGCATTGCTTCTCAGTGACATTTGATACAACTGAAGGAAAAGCACAACCTAGTATAAATTCTGAAGATGCCATCACATAAACAATGGAAGCACTTGCATTTCCTATGAGAAGGAATTTAGCTGCTTCCATTTTGCAAAATATTGTTTGCAAAGAAACAATAGGATGTCAACATTATGAGGGATAAAAGAGCGGCTTTTTAACTTCCTTGTGTGTTACCTGTCACGATTTAAAGTACTGTTGAAGTCTGTTTTCCAGACTCACAATGTCTGAATCCAGAGAGATCAGCAAACTCCAGGAGGCAGTAGTGGAAGAAGTGAAGTATTTCCACTTTGCATTATAATCATCCTGCTAACCTTTTAATGGCAGGACAGATTGGGTATCTGATACTAGCAAAACTGCCTTCTGATTTCAAAAACTCCATTTCTCCAGTTGGAACATATGCCAGGGTGAAATATACTTAATCCTGTACTTGGAATGATTCGTGCTGTGTCTGTCTGAATCTTGTGAAGTAAATAAAACATTTGACAGTGTCGAACTAGAAAGGTCCAAGTCCTAATAAAACAGACAAACAGTGGGATACCTGACTTCAGGGAAGTGATTTTATGTCTTAGCATTTCAATGTTTCTTCCCATTTTTGCATGTCTTTTGTATTGCAAATTTTTTGAAGTAGTTCATTTCCAATCTTTTACAGTCATTTGTATAAATAGCAACAAGAGCAATATGATGAGTGAGTGGTTTGAGTAAAGTACATTTTTTCCAGTAGACCACAAAAGACAGAGTAGGGAGGTCTCTAAGAAAGGTCAACTTCCTGATTCAACTGTCCAAAGGGATGGTGGGTATTTTTTTGTGATGTAAAGTTGGAGTTGTCAAAACACCAAGAGGGACATTTGGGCTGTCTGTGCTTATTCCTTCATGTGCCTTTTGCAAGGCACTAAAATACACCCAAATGTATTAGATGCCTTTGAAGTCTAGTCTGACCAGTATTACAGTGTCTTTGTAACACTCTTTAGAGCAACAGGGACAATTGCTCAGGTGCAGTGACCTAAAATAGCTATACAGCTCGCATGGACCTTTGGATGGCCCTGCATGAACTTCAGGAACATGGTAGCTCAGACTGGTTGCTCACTAAGGACCTGTCATTGTGCTCTCTTATATGATATAGGTATCACTTGGGCTTGTAAACTGAAAAAACCCACCCACTCTTTTAGGTGCATCACAGATTTCTGTGGAGGTTTCATTAAATGCTACACACTAAGCCTACCTGTAGTTGAAAGGTTTAACAAATAATTATATTGGCCCTTGTAGCAGACTTGCTGTGAAAATGAAGCAGGTGTTGTCACGTCCTACCTCTGGAGGGGGAAGAGTGTTTTAAGCATTGCAAATTCCCTCAGTGTGGATTAAGGCGAGATAACACTCAAGATCTGTACATAAACACCATATTTTACAGGAAACGTCAAAAAAACCCAAAACATTCTGTAAAGGTTGTCCCTTTCACAGCTGTGCTTACCTAACTACATAGCTTAGTAAGTTGAAGTAAGCCTTATGTTCCTTAACAACTTTAAGAAGCAAAAGATAGGGAGAAAGGAGGAAGGGAGAGAAAGAACACCAGTCCTGGATCCAGCATTGGACCCACCAGTGGGACTGTTTGGTGCAAAAGGATCCCCAGATCAGAAAATCACATAGAATCACAGAACAGTGGAGGCTGAAAGGGATTTTTTTTAAAGATTATCTAGTCCAATCCATCTACTAAAGTAGGTCCACCTAGTTCAGGTCACTCGGGAATGTTTTCAGGCTGCTTTTGAAAACTTCCAGAGAAGGAGATTCCACACCCTCCCTGGGCAGCCTGTGCCAGGGCTCCCTCACCCTTACAGTAAAGAAGTTTTTCCTGAATTTTTTTTCCTTAAGTGGAACTTTTTGTGTCGCAGCTTTTGTCCATTACCTCTAGTTCTCCAGATGAGGCCTCAGTAGGGCAGATTAGAGGGGGAGGAGAACCTCCCTCGACTTGCCAGCCACACTCTTTTTGATGCATCCCAGGATGCCTTCTTGGCCATGAGGGCACATTGCTGGCTCATGTTAACTTCAAACAGAACTTCCAGGTATCTCTCAGCAGATCCTTGTAAACATCTCTATTTATTGACCCTACACTTTTGGACTTTTCTCTTGGCTTAGTTCCAAGATTGGTAGAGAAAATTGTCAGGTGAAGAGAAGTGACACCAGGCCCCTTCCTATGACCTGAACCTCTCTAGGGATGTTGCTTTCTGGAACCTTCTCTCATCTTGGTTTCAGGAGTTGTTGAGCCAGCTGCCAATCACAGGAGGTGACACCAGGCTCCCTGCTGGAATTTTGCTTGGGACATTGTCCAGGCTCACAGTACAGTCATTCAGAGCTCATCCTTTACAGCCATCAACTTCTGCCATATTTGCCACATCTGCTCTGGCTGCTTTTATATAAATAAGAAACTCTTCAGACCTTGGAATCAATATCCAACAGGGTTGTTTTGTTGTTTTTGTTTTTTTTTTTTTTTTTTTTTGAATGAATGATGCCTGAAGTCTCTCTAGCCTGGAGATATTTAAAAGATTCATAGATGAGGTGATGAGGGATGTGGTTTAGTGGTGGGCTTCGCAGTGTTAGGTTAGTTAGATTTGATGATCTTAAAAGTCTTTTCCAACCAAAATGATTCTATGATTTCAGGACCTCATAGGAAAGATTTTGATAGCTGCACCCTTTGGGATTATTCCTGATGATTAGATTTGCTGTGGAGCTGGTGGGATTTGTGCAAGTCTGAAACGATGGAAAGATAGATGGCACATATGAAGGGAAAATGGCTATATTGTCTGCTCACAATTTAACGTTAAACTTGCGAGGATTTTGGAAAATGAACAATTTTTTAATAGGTTCATGAAGCAAAAATAGAAACTTTCCTTTTTCCGGTAACCATGGAAACACAGAAACAATATTAACTGGAAATTATCAGTGCTTGTGGGATCAGTTTTGTGTTACTGCTGGATGACACAGAAGTGGAGCCACACATGCATCCTCAGCAGTGTTACCCGGCAAGGCTGCCACAGCTGATGAAAAATGAGCCTCACAAAGGTCTTCAAATATCTGAACCAGCTGGAGATGCTGCAGTTCTGGAATGCAACCGTAGCTGTGTTCAGCAGATGATTTTGTGAAAAATTACATATGGAAACTGACTCCATATTTGAGTATGTGTTACGCAGTCCAAAAGACTTAGTAGCCACTAGCACATCAACTCCCTTTATGTCCCCTTAAATCTCTCCCAGGAAAGGTCAGCGAGGTACGCAGTGTCTCAGAAGCAATCACCATTGACATATATTTCTATTTGAAGTGAAAGAAAATCCTTCAATACTTTTTTTTTAAAAGCTGGTTTTGAAGAAAATAATCCCTTATTATCTAGTTCCTCCACCTTTGTCCTTTATGCTTTAAAATTACACAGCCTCTTCAGATAAGCTATTGCTTTAAGACACAAATGTGGATTAAATGGTATTGATTTGTTTGATCTTTGCACATTCGTCCTCTCATTTACTGTGTAAACCTCTTGCTTTTCTGTAGTGTTCCTTTCACAATTCTTTATGTAATCTGCCACCTTCCCAGACAAGAACTTGAATCGGGCCAGCTTTCCCCTGATTGCCTCTGTTGGATTTGCTGGGAGGGAAAGGCTCCTCATTTGCACGAGGCAAATTTTAATTAAAACAAAACAACCCTTGACCCCTTCATCCACATTACATGCAAGCATTGGTTTTTAATCTGTTTTTCCTTTCAGAGACCAGTTCTAACATTGTTGTGTGTGCAGATATACACAAGGCCAGTAGCAAAAAGTCAATATGAATGGAAGTCTGAGAAGAAAGAAGTCTTTCATTCAGTTAATCTAAATGACTTTTAAAGTCAGTAAAGATCACAGTATGTTTATATAGATTAATGATTAGGACAATGCATAGGTTCAGGTATTCAATTTGTTTTCTACCAACTACTCCAAATAGGTTTTCAAAAAATGTAATAATCTATTCTATTAATGTGTGCTACTGGTTCTTCCAGATGAAATGTAATAAAGTATGACTCTTTCATGAGTAATTTAAACATTCATTCAGGGTAATTGATTACATGAGCCAAGAATTGCAAATTGAAGAGATAATTGACTTCTTCAATATGCAAATACAGTACCTGGCAATAAACAGGTATCAGTTACTTCAGATTGAAACATAATTACAATTAATTTCAGCATCACAAAGAAAGTGTCTTGATTTTCTTCAACGCTTGCATGCCACTTTCTGCTTTCAGTTATGCCAGTGTAGCACAGATCTAGTGAGAGACAGTGTAGCTTCATTCTCACAGGGCAGGATGTACCTGAATAGAGCCACACTCATATCTTGATAGCCTGGGCTTCACACTGTGTCACTTGTCAAGGTTTGCACATAGTTTGATCATTCCTGCTTATTACTACTGGGAGTCTCTTTTGCAAATTTCTATCAGTGGCAACATTTATAGAACAATACTGAGAAGGTTTTGGAACAAGTTGTTCAGGGAGGTTCTGGAGTATCCATTCTTGGATATTTTAAGACAAAGCCCTGAGCAATGTGGTCTGAGCTCAGAGCTGACCCGTGTTTGTGCAAGAGCTTGTCTAGAAACTCCTTTCAACTTGAATGAACCTGTGAAAGTGAAGGGCAGGTAAGCTGAAGGGAGAGGAAGAGCCCAAATGGAAATTACAGAACGATTTTGAGCATGTTGAGAATCACACAGATTCAAGGGAGGAAAGGATTCAATGAGAAAAAGAAAAAAATGAAAAAAAAAAAAGTAGTTGATAGTTGATGTTCTGATCCAACTCAGACTGCTACTCTGAAAGATGGCAAAAAGAAGGGAGCAAACAAGTGGACTGTATTGTTTAGAAACAAATATTGCTGGACTAGATGATCTCTAAAGGTCCCTTCCAACCCTGACCATTCTATGATTTTATGATTTAAATTTCAATTCAAGATAACTATGACTCCTTTCTGCTTGTCTTCCTCATTTCCTTAACAAAAGGTAGGAATTACACCACAGCAAGCCACAACAGCAGCACTTGCCAGTCTGAACAGAAAAAATCCCCAGCTGAAGGTGTGTGAGGCAGGACACATAGGGCTCCATGCATGAGCAGGCTGAAAGCCCTTTTCCTCATGAACTGGAAAGCTGGAAAGATAGCATACTTGAGGAAAACATCTATCATATTCATGTGGCTCATGTCTTCTCTGCATGTAGCTGAGAGCAAGACAGGTTACTTGCAACAGGAAAGACAGGGCTCTGGTTGTTTTAAAGAAGTTACACAGCTATGTGTCTTTTGAATAAACACATCAGGCCATAAAATCATCTCTGTCTTTAAACATTATTTTGTGATGCTCCATAGATTGACCTTGCTAAAAGGACCCAAAATCTTTCTGGATGTACCATACAGTATTGCAATGAACCATGCTCGCACTAAATCTGTCCCTAGGTAGGAAAGGTACCTGTTGCTGCTTTGGCAGAATCTCCTTGGCAGGGCAGACTCTGTGTACAGATGGTACTGCATCAATAACAGCAATTATAGGACTTCAGTGGGTGATTTGCAGTTTAGGTCACTAACAATAAACATGTATTGGAAATAAAACAGTAGAATGAAACTGACTTTAGGGAAGAAAAAAGAAAAAAAAAAAGGAAGAGGAGAGGAATTCAGTATGCTGAGAAGTGCTCAAGGTGTCACAAAGCAGCATGAGACCCAGGTCCATAACCTGTCTGCAGGAATCAGATAAGCTGCTCTTCCACAATTTCCGTACATCAAAGGAAAAGTATGAGATTAGAAGTATCTCCGTGACTGTGCTGCTGCTGTAGCATGTATTTCTGAACGGATTTGATGCTACTTTGCAAAGCAGCTGCATCTATGCGTTTTGTCTCTCCAATAAGGAGTTTGCTGTGGAGAGTACCAGCCTCAGGGGGTTTCTCCTTCATAAGCTTCTTCCCTATCTCACATTCAGAAAACTACCTGTCCCCTAAACAGTAAAAAGCCACTGACTGCCCATGCAGATGAAGTGTTAGGAAGGAAATAAGATGGTGCTAAAATCTAGTCACCCTGAAAGCTACTCACTCAGAGGTCATCTGGAAGCTGAGAGTTGTTTATGAGCACTTGGGAAGGACTTGCCGCTTCTGTTTCAATATCTGAAGGAGATGGAAAGAATTTCTAGTGATTTGCTGTCTCTCCATTTGCCCCCCATGTGTTCTTTCCATTTATATCAATTTGTCTCTGAAATGGTTACATAAACCATTCCTCTTCACCTCAAGGCTTTTAGAACTCACAGACCAGACTTCCTCCTTTTGCCTGTCCTTAAGCTGTCCCACTTGAAATTTGTGTATTAGGCATTGCAATGACATGCTGCATCAAACTCAGGGAGCCCAGACTGCCCCATTGGACAGTTTTGAGTGCAAAGGGAAATGAACAATCTCTTTGTCTTTTTGGACATAGAACGGATGGACAAGAGAAAGACCATGTGGTAGAAGAGCTGGTCTGTCAGGTGTTTGCAGTGGCATCTCAGTTGGTAACAGGATTGCAATTGTTTGTTAACAAATGTGGTTTAAATGTTTGCATATCACTGCCCATAATCTCAGGGTCACTCTAACATTTGATGAATGTGTATCTTGCAGTAGGCAACTATGAGTGAACCATACATTTGGTCTGTCCAGTTTTTATGGTTCCCGTAACCTGATCAAAGCTTAAGCTGGTTACTTTTAAACACAACCTAAAAAGGCGAAATACTCTGCTTTCAGAGGACTGTAACTACTTCAATTTTATGGCCTCAGATAAAAAAACCTCTCCCACCGAGTACCACCCCCCCAGGAGGTTCTTAAAATTATGAGCAGTGTATTAAAAATCTGTTATATCTTTTACTAGTGAGTCATAACCTGTTCACTTGTGGGAAAATGAGCTTGCCAGTCTTGTAAGCATCTGAATAGTTGCCTTTCCAGTCTTTGAGAGGTGTCTGGTCTTTGTTTCCAGGTGGTTGTCATGTTGGAGGCTATTCACCACAGGAAAAGCAATAACTGAACACATACAGTAATACAGTGCAGTAACCCAGAGTATGGTGATACTAGCTGGAGAGAAATCTTTTAAAACAGAACAAATGTACTTTCTGCATAAGTTAGAAAAATATAATTTGGGAAGCAGATAGTGCCATTAAATTTTTGGGAGTATGTTTTCTAGGCGACAGATGTGGAGGCAGAGGAGATGAAACAACCTGGAGTAACTAACTCATGGAGCAATGTAGAATAAAGAGGGCAGTAGTAAATCACCTACTTGAGAGACTCAGCAGTTTCCCCCAACAGAATCAATCCCTAGGCTCTTAACATACATGTACATAGACATCTCACACAATTGGACTTTAGACATATGTATATATACTCACTTTTATAGGCATGAATACAATATGTAAGGTAGCTTCTACAAACATTCTTATCTTCTATTTGCCACATGTAATTTCCATCTCAGAAAAGGTAATTTTTGAGTACGCTAAGGCAATTTATAAGCACTTGTGGCTCATAAATCTTATGTGCTTATCCTAGAGATGTCTCTTCTATGTGTGCTACTTCAGGCAGCATCTATCATCCGTCACTGCAC
This sequence comes from Urocolius indicus, assembly GCA_013401255.1. NCBI lineage: Eukaryota > Metazoa > Chordata > Aves > Coliiformes > Coliidae > Urocolius > Urocolius indicus. The sequence continues at coordinate 332,160 of WBNH01006634.1, read as the reverse complement.
AGTGTATCTATGGTAAAAAAAGAACTATTTTATCAAATCTGATCTGTGACAAAGCAGACACAGGTCAGTCCTGTAGTGATGGCAGCTGCTATGTGGTTTACTACAGAGGGCAGAATGGAGACTTGGACATTGTGTGGATAAAGTGACACTTCCTCAGGTTTCTTTCATTCTATGGATTCTTTAACTTCTTCAGGAAAATAAAATTGTGCAACAGTAGGGCTTTCAAGCACGTATAACAAGGTTCCAGTGATGGACTCTGCATTTCAGAGTGTTTTGAGTTAGTAAAGCATTTCAGAACATTAATAATGAACAACAGATGAAAATTATGAATATGCTTGGAGGAGGAATATTTTCCATTTTGGGTAACCAATTTTAGGCATCCTACCTTGCCACCTAGTCTCCCATGGACCCTTCTGCAGTCTAAAGTGGAAGACAACTTGCTTCAGTAGAAGGCTGCAGATGACTCTGCATTAGTAGCTCACTTCAGGAAGGCAGCTTAGATTTTGCTATTTACCCTAAGTCAAATTTCACGGTCTCTGCACACAAAATGTCCTCCAACCACTACTGTGTATTCCGTTTATAAGGACCAGACAAAAGACAAACTGATATAAACCCCTGAAATGCACAAACTGTGGGCACTTGTTCCACTCTACACATCCACTCCTGATGAGTTGTGCTGCTTACTAATGCAGAGATAAATGTCTAAGGTACTTTAGGGTTCTCAGCTCCCAGGACTCTGCCTACTTCCAAAGGAGCTTAAGGTGAGCCTAGATACCTAATTCAGGCTTCTCAAACTTAACAATGGAAAAGGAGAATGGAAATACTCCTCTCTTCTCCCAGATGTTTCTGTGTTTGTAAACGAGACTCCCACACAACTGAGGAGTCCTTCCTCCTTAAATTGATGAGGTGATCATAGTGAGTGGCTATGCTGAATCTTTTAACTTCTTATGAATTTGTGATATAAGTGGTCTCTCTGCTTGACCGTTAATTAAAATATTCATGCAAAATCTAGGATTATTTGATGTTTTTCTCTCTTTCATGCAGGCTTATAATGACCTTAAAAGTGTTAACTCAATGTGGGGTCACAGTATTATTTCAGTGATCAACTGCTTAATAACAGTTTTCTCAGAGTCATGTAATCCTGCAGACTGAAGTAATTCTTTCATTTTCTGCCTACATATTGATGAATTTAACCACTGCTAAGCACAAAAAAGGCAGAAATTAGTTAACTGGAAATTTTCAGTACTTGGATTTATCGTGTTTAAAACATACAGAGAAGCATCTATCTGCAAAATTAATCAGCCATTCCCAAAACTACTTAAGAAATCAAATGGTGTTTGAAAGTTAAACATCAATATAGTCACCTCTTACATAGTACAAGCAGGATCTCACAGTGTTTTACCGTTAGTAATTAATGGCATGTCTTTGACTAAACTTCAGTCAACTAAACAAGTTCACAGGCTGCAGTAGGCAACAGCTAATAATTCATTTTTAGTCATAATTTTTAAGAGATAAAAATTTAGTCTGATTATAAAGTCAATATTCTCCTGATGAACTATTAAATGTTCTGTAAGCAAAATATTTGATTTTGACATTACCCTGATACAGTCTGTCTTTTTTATTGCCAGAAACATTTATGATTTAAATAGGGCAATCCATGGGTAAAATATTTTTGGGAATTGCAAAACTAACAGGGTATGTTCCTACCTCATAATAAACATTTGGTGAATGATGTTTATTAAAATTGGCTCTCAAGTGACAGTTAATAAATGCATAGTTCTATTATGCATGCTAAATTCAGCATTCCAAAAACTTAAAAGGAGATAGATCAAAACAACAGAGATAAAAAAGTCACAAAGACAAAATGCAGCAACATCAGTAAATGACAGGGAAATAATTCAGACTTAAAAATCACTTATTATTTAGTAACTTGTAACAACAATTTATAGAACTAAATTAGATGCAAATCAGAGTCTTTCTGATGTTTGAGATATGCAAGTTCTCTAGTGCACATAGTTTGATCATCCAGCACAAGAATTCACAGTTCAAAGACTTCTTTCTCTGTTTCTGCTTCCAGGTTACACTTATTCACGGGTAATGAATGAAAACAAAAAGGCTACAGTAAAATTAAATTATTAAAGTATTTTAATTAACCCCCCAAACATTTCTTCAGTATTTGGAGACGTTAAACTGTCTATATGAGGTGTGTATCTATGTATGTTTCACCTATGCCCAGGTCATATCTGCACCACGCCACACAAATATTGGATTTAATGGGCTTTGTGTCCTTTACTGTAATCACTCCATTAGTTCTTTGATGTTGCATAGATTAGGTGTGGTGATGGAAAGAGTTGCTTTGACCATGTATTTTCACCTCTGATAACAGAAGGTGAAGAGCAAAACTTTTAATCAAGGAGCAGTTTGTCTTTAATTAGGAAAAATATAATTAGGCATTATCACCTAATTGCTGTTACTGATGGAGAAAGTCATATTTTCACAAGTAGTGACCCATGCTGTATTATCACTCTGCTGTTTACTGCATAATGGTTCTGTGTTTGTGTTTGGCAGCTGGCCAGCAAAAATTAAAAGGTAATCAACATGCTTCTCTGCAGTCTGGTCATCAAAGTCACTGGCTTCACAGATGAGTTAAACAACAAAGTCAAGTTGTGACACCCTAATGGAAACCTTTCTTTAGGAATAACTGTATTTATTTCCTCTATCAAGACATCAAATGATACTTGAAACAACCACATACAAAAAACTTTGCAAAACAGATTAGAAGAACTGTGCAATACATCTGGTGTTGAGTTAAAAAAACAGTTTAATGTCTCAAGGCACCACCACGGTAGAATTTTATACCTGCAAGTAATCATCTAATACACTATTATACAGTTAAGGTAATGTATTAATAAATAGCTTGTGCAATTTTGGGAAGCAATCTATAAAGGAATGTTAGATATACAGTAGGCACGTACTATAGTACAAATAAAACCCCAAATTCCTAGAAAAAAGCATGCTGAGCACCTTTTGGTATAGGTTGAGTTTCTTATTCTAAACGCTATGTAAATCTTAACTTACAAAAGGTAAAACTGAAATCTTATAGTAACTGCTTATTTAAACTGATGTTTTCCTGCGTACTTGCCTCTATGTCACAGGATTACTCTTAGGGACAGAGGACTCTGGTACTGGCTGTAAAGGGCTATCTTGTTCATTCAGTTGTGCGTTCAAGTTTTCGGAAGTTAAGAGAGAAGAATTAAAAACTATTTCACTTAAGTCTGATTTTATGGATACGAGATGTGGTTCTTGAAAACTTAATGGTTCTTCTACTAAGACCTGTGTATTTTCTCGCGTCATTCCCATATCTGACGGCGACTTTCGTTTCATTCTTGTGTATGACTTGTCTAAATTCTCCATGCCTTGGTCAGTTTTCTGAAATCGCCCAAACAACCAGATGAAGAAACCAAACAAAGCAAAAGCCAGCAAACTTGGAATAAAAGCCAGGCATTTGACATCAAGGCTAGAGCCTGTGAATCTGCTGTGCAAGAACATGTCTCCTTCGGCATAGGTCCGGTTGGTTAATGGGTTAGTGTTATTGGATCTCCATTCCCACGATAACTTAGTTCTATTAAGGTCTTTCAAGCTTTCTGAGTCCTTCACTGTGTAGATCTTCTGTCCTGGACCGATATATTGACCATATTCATGAGGTTTGTAAAATATCTGGTTCTTCCACATATTCAGATCCAAGATTAAAACAAGGAAGATAATTCCATAGTTAAACCATTTGCCTGTTTGGAAAAAGAAAGTAGTATCATCTGGTATATCCATTTTAGAAGCAGTACAAATGCAGTCATACATAAAAGGTGCTCAGAGGAAAAAAACCTCATTTAAAAAAAAATTAATCTGTACAACAAACTTCCACCATAGTCAGATTGATGCCAAATATCCCTTAGTATTTCACAATTAGGGCTGGAAACATGACAAAATAATTTTGTAACACAAGTGCAGCACTATGTCAATTGAATTCACATCGCAGTTTGTAGGTGACTCATAGTCTAACATTAAGCTCCTGCAGTATTGGAAGAGGAAATCTTTCTCCTTTTTTTTATTTAAAATTGCTCTTTTGCATGCTTCCTCCAGGCATCCAAAAGATAACTAAGGATAATTTAATACAATTGCAAAGTTTGCCCTGCTTTGAGCAAGGTGTTGGAACAGTTGAACTCCAGGTGTTCCTTCTGACTTAAATTATTATATGAATACACAAAGAAATGATACTATTTTCATAGTCGAAGCACCTCTTACACTGTGGCTGGATAGATGTTAGGATCGTACCTGTGCAGTGATGCCTGGCACCACCCAAGAACCCAGCAAATCTGTATGACAGCATTACGTGAAATGACATTAATGGAGGAATGTTCCTGCTGTTGAATGATACTGGTCTATGCTGGAACAATATTTAAATATGTTTCAAGTGAAAGGAAAACGAACATCTATCAAATAGCTTATGCCATTGGCTTGTAAAGAATAATCGTATTCCAGTTCCTGAAAGTCTGTGTGTTCAAATTACACAACCAAAATTCTCCAGGAGGGTAACTCCTTGCAGTTCAGCCATTGTGTTAAATGATCCACTTCAGTCTAGATTATATATAGACTGAAAATGAACAAGAATGTTCGTTCACTTGTGTTATTTTTACTATCCAGATATCAAACTGCACAAGAACACCTTGCAGCCAATCCTGTTCACATAATTTCTGCATAACTCCTCTAACTTTTTTTTTTCCTTTTTTTTTTGTCTTACACTAAGGTTTCATAATTGTGAATCTCTTCTAAGATGAATCAGTCTAAAAAACGCTTTGCCCCTCTTACTTTAAGAATTTGAGTGCTTACCTGACCTAAGAGAGATATGTATGTCGTTTACTCCTGTTTCATAAAAACCATGAACTTGAAACTCTCTCACTTAGCTCTCAGACAGGCAGGTGTGAGCATAGCCCTAAGCTCCACCATTGGTATCATTGGGCCAGTGTGGACTATAAAGGGTGCTCAGACAGCCAAATAAGTCCAGATTACCAAGCAATTCTTCTACATCAGAGATAAATGTATTGAAGGAGATCAAACCAATAAGCCTGACAGTCTCCACTCACAAATATCTATGTGATCAAAATTCCCCTTGACAAATAACTTTTGAGGCTTATTAAACTGACCAAACTTCAATATTATACATGTGTATAATCTCTGTGTATGAAATAATTCTCTATTGCAACTTAATTTTAGTTTAATGCTTTCTATAGCAAACTTAAGTCATATATCAAGCTCATATGGGAAATGAGCTTGGTAAATTAGAAATCCCTCCTGATCTCTCAATTTATGTATAAACAAGCACAAGCTTATAGTTTTGCAAAGGGCCAGAATAAATACATTATGAAGCCATAGGTTTTCATTTTCTTTAAAAAAACATATTTACAACTTCTTTTGCAGTGCTTCAGCTTTTGTTCCAGATGAAAAGTGGCAAGGGAAAAGAGAGTCCCACACTATGAAGTAATTTAATTTGTCTCTTAACCAATTTCTGTAGGATTAGTACCACTAGTGCTCTAGGGTTTGTTCTACTGCAGTGAGGTCTGCATGGCCAAGAATTCTGACATGTACTTGGCACCATTTAGCTACATGGAGCAGGTAGATTTTTCACAGACACAATATAAAATGGAAGAATGTAGTAAGTAAGATCAGCTCCCAAGACAGAAGGCTAGTCCATCTTTTCAATAAATTACGAAGAATTATACCTAGACTCTTCAATGAGTTACAATGACAAAAATAGGCTGTGTCAAGCAGCAATGCACTGCCTAAAACCCACCCAGGTTAGTAACTGTTTTTCACAGTGTTGACATCTTTACCTGCTACATATGATATTTGGAGAGTCAGGAATCTGGTTTGGTGTATTTGGAATCATGATGTGATATTGAAATTTGGTGCAATAAAGATCCCCAAAAGGAAAAAAAAACTGGTGTATGTAGGTACCAAGTGCATGTACTGGGCATCCTTGTGAGGCTGTGATGAAAAATTTGAGATATTTTTCTAGGCATTATTGCCTACACTACTAACTTGATCCCTGTTTCCCGAGAAAGTATGGCAGTTGAAGAGGATTGTATATGTCTTTATGGATGGAGAACTCATCAGAAGGAAAGCCTTGACCCTAGAAAAATCTCCACTTAAGGCAGTTTGGTCCTGCATCATAGGGCCAATGCTCTGAACACCAGCTTATATGGGATTCTGCTTAGAAACACTCTCCCCTGCTGATGCTGAACAACTGTGCACTGAACATCAACGCCAGGAGCCTTCTCATGGTGAAAAAGGTATTGGTTTTTCTTTTTCATTTTTCCAAAAAGGAACCTATTTTCAGCAGCAGAACAAGTTGTTTGGGCAGTGATCATTTTTAAAGGGGCCAAAGTTTGTGAGAGGTTCAACTGCCAGTCCACAATGCCCCATGAAATGAATTTACTGGGCAATTGAGATAGATCCTACATGTCCAAATATTCCAAACTGAATATTTCAAGCTGATGATTCTGGAACTTTTTTATTTTTGCATGTCCACTCTGTAACAAAACAGTCATGTCCTAAAAAGAAATCTTGTGTAGAAGCCAGTTCTCAGCATGGCTCCTGAGGTCAAGAGGAAATGTGAAAATTCCACTTATTAAGTCTAGACTCAAGCAGCCTCATGCTGTGCAACCTCAGCCAGAGGCCAGTGTAGGAAATGTTGACTTTAGACTCTTATCTCAATTACAATTTGTGTCTAAAAAACATTCTGACAGCTCTGTAAAACATTCAGATATCTTCAAAATGTACTTCATATCTTCTGTCACAATGGTGCAATTAGCTAGATACATACATACAGACCACTCACAGTTGAACAAAGCCAGTTTTTTTCACATCTGTGGGCACGGACAGCTTTGTTTTTACCTCTAACCTTTCTATTTTTGCCCACGGGCTCCCTCAGGCTTCCTTGCATGTGCAATACCCTGCCTGAATCCAGATACGCTTCTGGTTTTACTTCAGAGGCCAGTCATGCTAGGCACTTGCCAACCATGAAGGTGATGACTTCTCCTTTGAGTGGGAGGGAATTCAGAAATGCATTTATAAATAGTTAGAAAAAAAATCCCATCTGTTTTGATACACAAAACTTAACATTTCCTATTTGAAACTTATCCACATACTTGACAGCAGATGCTCTTGGAACTCCAGTGCTGCTATCAAAGAGTACCATTCAGGTATCTAGTGCCTTTTAAACATGAACAAGTATGAAGTAACAAAATTTACTTTTAAGTTTTACAAATTTCCCTGGGTATTATAGAAACTAGGATAGACTATGTATTTTCATAAACAGCAGCCCAAGAAGGAAAATACACACTTTGCAAAGAACCATCTGTCAAGGGAAATCCAGATGAGTTAAGCAGATGCAGGAATTCAAGTTATTTTTGATGCTCACAGATAAAAGCAGCTATCAAAACAGGATAAAAATATTTAATATTGAGTAGATGCTTGCTAGCAGTTCCTAGATGCAAAGAAATTTCAGCAAAATGAAGTACACAGTTACCACTAAAAATAAGATGTGCTTTTTGTAGTAAATTTAAAATTATGCTGAAGCATATCAGCTATAGACTGCAGATGGTAATTCAATATTACTGCCAACTTACAACATTCAAAAACCACAAGTGAAGCCGAAGAAAGTATGTTATTAATTTAAAGTACTGTTTTATTTTTCTGCGTTTTTAGACATGGAGTTATGCAGAAGCAGCATTTCATTCATTTTATATGCAATCGTGAGCTTTATTTCATGAAAACTGAAATTCTCATGTAGTCATTGAATTCAGGAGCTAAGACTTTAAGATAAAATAGGGAAGAAAAAAAAGAAAAGCAACTGTCTTAAGATGGGATAAAATTGGCAACACAGTGTATGTAACTGTGAAATCCTTAATCTGTGCAAAATTGCATGAAGTCATTCAGCACGTACCAACAGAAAGATGGCTGAAAGTCCTTACTCCTCAGAATGTCCCTTTACTTAGAGCTGCTTCTTTGGGGGAATGTGTGCTCATTAGAGGGACTCAGCACTGAATAGGGCTGCTCAGGGGCATCTTAGAACTGCTTTTATTTTTATCAATCAACAGTGATCAGAATAGATTGTAAAAGAACTGACAAAGAACGAAATTTGCCAGGGAAAAGATGGTAGATGTTACATCAGCCATGCCTCCTTTCTCCTTGGTCTTTGGCACAAAAAGGGTTCTAGTTTCTACAGATCAGGGCACAAGTCATAGACTTACAGTCTGACTTTATCCCTATAGCAAGTACTAAAACAAACAATATTCAGGCCTTGGTCTTATTTTCTTGCTTGTTACCAAAAAGAAATCCCATGGTTAAATTTAACATTCTGAATCCTATGTACTAAATACTGCAGGCTTCCTGCCATTATAAATGTCCTGCCCTCATGTCATCTGCTGCAGTTGCATTCATGTGCATTACTCTCTACCCTCATTTTAGATTGGATTACATTCATCTTGTTAGATACATATTGAACTGGTTCTTTGTTTTATTAGCTCCTTGATTTGAGAAAAAAAAATTACAATTATCTACACATCCACGCAATAACTAGAGCTTGAAAATGATCCAAGATGATACCCTAACCTAAGACAAGAACTGATGGCAAGAACAGATGGTTCAAGTAAAACTTACCCATAGGGAGGTTCTTGTGCCATGTGTTATGGCTGTTTATTAGATCTCCTAAAGGGTGGTGTAGTACTGAGATAAAACAAGCGCTCTGTAGACAGAGTACGTGACGAGCAGTCAAATGGATTGATTTGTCTAGTGAATCTAATAAATGGATCTTGTTAATGCTGAGCAGGGAAAAATATTCCTCAGACCCTATTCATTAGCTAAACCTCATTAAAAGAACACTTTCTTGCCAGGAAATCACACAGGCCTCCAGTCCTCTCAGCAGAAGACTCTACAATGCATAAATATTGGTTTCTCTTGATTGGTCTGTTTTCAAACAGCAGCACTGCTAACAGTTGTATTTCTGATCCCTAATTTATGTTCTTTGGTGTTGCTTATTGTTTGCTCTTCCCTGATTATCATCAATATCCCTGTCTCTTCTACTACACACAACTGTTCTTTGCTCTTCAGTCCCTCTTCTGTCATCTATTGTTTTCTATCTACATTAATTATCTTCTTTATTCCTGTATCTGATGGTGTAGCCCATCCTACCGAGCCTCAGTCATTGTTTATGCTCCTCTGTGCACCCCTTCCACTACTCCTCCTTATAGAATGGAATAATTGCAGGATGGTGGGGAGCCTTGTGCAACTGAATCCCTCCAAATTCATGCTTTAGTCTTGAGAAGTAGAAAAAAAAATCCTTTTCACTATCTCCGAATGCTCTGGTTATAATTCACATCAAATATTTTGTGTTTATACTCTCTTTTTCCCTTTTTGCTCACTTGGGAGGAAAAAAAAAAAAGTGTTCATCATGCATATATCTCATCTTCTCTCACCCTATACCTTCTAGTCACTGACCATGAGATCATTTACTTCATTCTGTTCCATAAACTACTAATGACTCAAATGATCTTCCTCTGATGTCTTCCAGCCCTTCTTTATTTTTGCTGTCTGTTCTCTCTCAGTACTGCAGCAGGGCTCCTACATTTAATTTTAAAAAACTTTCCATCCCTCCATCTGTACTTCTTGCCAGCCCATTTACTTTCCCTCTTTCAACAGCCCTTTGAAATAATTTTCTCTTTATTTTTGTTTTTTTTAATCTGATCACTTACATTTCTGCCTTCTCTGCTGAAAAAGTATTTTTTGAGGCCTCATTCAGCCTATATCAACTATTCATCATTCCTTCTTCCTCAGCACATTTTGTTTCCTTGGCTTTTGCTGCCTGGTGAGCTTGTGACTCACCTGCTAGCCTTATCTTTGTATCATATGAGAATGCTCTTTTTGTCCCTGCTCTGCAAGAGTTTCATATGGCTGTGTCATTGGATGCCCTCATATATCTCATTCCTGTACAGTATCATGTGCTGTGACTGTTCATAATAGCAGCTAAAGACCCCTGTCAATTCACACCTGCATTCTTTTGCTACCCATTGTTATCCAGCTCTTCCTAATGTAGAGAGAGGAGCTACGCTCCTGCATAGCTTGAAGGTAAAACCAAATTGTTTATCCCTATTTAACCTTCTCTTTTTCATTCCCTACTGTTATTAAAATACTGTCTCACAGTACGCAAAGATCAGTTACTTTTTATCTATATGTACCATCCATTTGAATAACTGCAATTCTATTTTATTTGAGGTTATTTAACTGTCTGCTTCTCATTAGATGACTGATGGAAGTATGGTTATGGGTGGCCTTTGCCAGATGAGAACGACTGAAGTTATGAAAAGATATTAGCATAAATCACAGCAAAGGCATCTCAAAGCATAAGAGATTTGAAAATGAAATAAGCCACTAATTCCCCATGAGAGTCATTTTAGATAAAAGATCACTGAAGCTACATTAAGTATTACTTAGTGTCACAAGAAGTTGCTGAAATCCATGGAAAAAAAAAGCAGGTCTCTGATTCCTAAGATACAAGTTCCTCATTTCCCTGAGTTGTTTATATACCGATGATATAGATATGGATAGATAAACAGATAAATAGTGATCTCAGACACATACACAAAATGTATGTAGTTAAGAACACGTTAGCATATATTTATTACACCATGTGATTGTGTCACAATCTTTAAGACTACATACCTGTTATATGTATGTGATACTCTTCTTTCAAGATCTTTTGGAAATAAGGGACTTTGAACTGCATGTGTGCAGACGGCAAGCCTGGAAGATTCACTTCAACATCACCCATAAAATGTGGAAACTCCCAGTCCTGTCAAAAAATAGGAAAAGAAGAGCCTACATATAAGCTTTCATAGTATGTTTTTGCCCTTTAAAATGGCTTAAATTAATAAAAGGGAAAGGTTCTATTTTTAAGCCTCCTATTATTGGATTTTCTTACTTTACATTTGACTGAACCACTTGAAATAGAATACCTTGTTTATATTAGAATATGAATTTTACTTCAGTTCCATGTAATTATGTGTTTAAAAGTTCACTTCAGAATGACAATGTTGAACCCACTGTACCAGCTAACAGTACAAAATAGTCTGAGCACATGAATGGCTGTATAGCAACTTTGCAATACTAGTAAAACTTCTGTTATAATTTAGAAGGTAAGAAATTAGCAAAGAAGGTCTTACTCTTTCAAATATTTCATATATCTGTATTCCACTTGTTCAGCTTGTGGGGTGTTGCTTTTAATACACCTAAATAAACACTCTCTGCAAGTGCAGACCCTTCAGCATATCCCTGAATCAATCCAAGGACAGCTTTCTCTACTGCTGTATTTCAACTGACAAGGTAATGCTGGATATCTGGAAGCTCTTACCTATCATTATACATATTTTAGTAGCATGTGATAGCCCAGACGAGGAGAAGCTGCATTTAAAGGAATTTTTCAGTTGGTTATCTGCACCCACCATCAGTCACTTGAAAATATATATAATATCATGGCTTATTAGAGTCAAAACTGAAAATCTAGCAGTAGGGCTAGAATCAGTACAATTACTGCCGGAATGGTTGCTCTGTGTGCTCTGTGTTGAAAATACGCTGAACCTGTTTGCATGCATACCCCCAGATCTGTATCAAGTTTGTGCTATGAGCACTTGAATTACTAAAATAAGATAAAGGAATCTGAACGGTGAGCTCTGTGACTGACATGTGCATCCTTCACATGGAAACTACTTCAGCACAGGTATCTCCCCAAGAAAAACAATTCAATTTGGTTTTTTCAGTTTTATAAAGCTGCAAAGTTTCAAAACTAAGATTCAAAACTAAGAATAATCTCTGAAAGAGAAATCATTATATATAACTTCCAAAAGTTACTAAGTGCTCCAACATTTTCTACATTGGAATGGAAATGGAAGAGTTTTCTCACCAGGGAACAGCACGGCCCAAACACTAACAACAGCTGTGTAAAGTCTTTTTGAGACTCAGTTACATGGATTAACAGGAGTACAAGAAAGGAGAAAACCTGACCCTCTGTACCTGGTTCTCAATGTTCACAGCAACACAGAAAGTGTCAACTTACAGATGCAGAAGTAAGAGAAATAAGGATGCTCTCCTTTTGCCTTATCACTAATGCAACACAAGCACTTACGGTCATGAGGTACGGTAATAACTGCCCAGCTGCACAATTCCTTACACTGCATCTGCAACCATCCCCTTGCAAGTGGTAAACATTCAAAAAGTGCTCAAAGATAAAAATTTTATAGGTGTATGCTCTCAGCTCACAGGATCTAATATACATCTCTGGGTTGGTGTCCCATGTCAAGTCATATACTCTCATCCAGGAATAAATAAGAAGAAAGACATTACATATCCCTGAAGATAAATGGATGGAGAGTTGTGGACTCTGCATTACAAATAAGTAAACACAGGATTATAAATCTGGCCGGCTGCTTTTACTCTCCTATGCTCCTACTATGCCTTTTACTGATTTGCAGATAAAATTCCTCCATACAGAATTTTGTATTGGACTGTGTCCATGCATCTTTTATTAAGAAGTTCAGCATTTTATGATCTGTATGAATATTATCTGATAATGAGTAACTAGAATGCCAACTCTGTCAGATGTGCAGCTTACTATATTATTTGTCTCAGCAAGTAACCACTGAGCCTGGAAAATATTTCATAAAACAAAAGCAAAAGGGAGAGATTCAACCCCACCAGTGTACTAATGTTTCTATTATAACAGACAGGTGAGTGGAGAACCCAATGGAAAAATATGTATCTGACACTCCAAACTACAGCTACCATTCACATGTACATTATTTAATATTTTCTACATATATAGCCCATATTGTATGAAGAATGTTTTGAATTGTATCATGACCTCTGCTACCCTGTAGCCATGTAGTACAGTATTGTCACTGCTAGCGACATGGGCAGAGGTTGACACTGAAGATGTGACAGTTATAAACAACTCACCAGCGTTCAACTAAAGAGATGCAGATGCTGGGCTGGACAAAGTTGCTTTTAGGAGTAAAAAGGAGAACAAAAAGGTACTTAATGTATGTGAAAGGTACTGTGCATAGTAAACCTGGCTGTAATGTGGAACTTCAGATCAGTGAAGAAACAGCAAAGTCTAAAAGTGCTTTAGCAAACATAAAAATGTCCCCAAGAAGATCCTAGAGTGAGGGGAAAAGAAACCATGTTGATGAACATCATATCCTTTCCAGCAAAGGACTCCAGATGCCAATGACTCACCATTATGTCCCCACTGACCCTCACCACACTGAAACTGCCCATTTCAAGACCCACAGGAGCAGGAGGCTGAGTGAACCACCAGGAAAAGTAGTAGAAATTAAGAAGTGCATGTATAACAATTTTTACATCATCGTTATTACCGAAACTTTTTTCTTCACAGAAGTATTATTTTCTGTAATAATTAGATCTCAACTAACTATGATTCTTGGATTACACCATTAGAATTTAAATGATATTAATAATAAATTCTTGGCTTTATCTATAAGGTATTTCTTCTTCACCCTTAAATAACATTTCAAATTAAACACCTTTATCAGTATGAATATAAAATCTCTTATTAAAGAACAGCCCCACTGGAAACACAGAAATATAATAAGAAACAACAAAAAAATAAAACAAAACAGAACACAATAAAATATATTTGAAGGCAATATTAAAAAAAAGAAACTAAAATAAGGAGTTAAACCTACTGACTTCCATGAAAGTCACTACAGCCACAGCACTTAAGAAAATGAAGCTTCAATTTAGGTGATTAAGTAGCCTTTAGGGCTTCATTTAGCTTACAGCTTTGGTGTGAGCATTTATTGTCTGTGAAATGACATTATAACCTGTGGACACAGAGCTGTAGTATTACTGTGCAAGAGAAGAGCAGATGACTATTAATTTTTTGAGCTAATGCCAATACCAGGTTGTCACATCCTAACTTAACAAAGTGGCCATTTTGCTAGCTAGACACTAAGGAAGTGCCATCCCAAATGTTTTGACTCTGCTGGCTTTTTTCTCCCTTATTGATAAGCAAAAGACAACTTAATTTCAGCAATATCCAGAAAGCTATTTCCCCAAGAAATTCAAGGTGTTTAGTAGGAATACTCTACTTCATTTGTTAGTAGATACACTAATAGCCAAAATCTGCAAGCTCGTAAATCTCACCGCTTCTCTCTGGACCCCAACTCAGGTCTGCATCATACTTTCATACATGGTGTTTTCTCTTTGTGATCTCTGATACCACTCTGTGCTCACCTCTGGGGCATGAGTGACATAGGATTTCAGTTCTCAGCTCATAATTATGCAAAGTTCAATTGATCAACTTTAGACCTTATTGATGATGTGACTGTACTCTGCCGTATCTGGGATCTCATTAGGAACTGGGCCTAAATACCATATTTAGAATGTATCTCTACTTGCAGAGTTTGAAAAACAAAACCGTAAGACTGTACTGTTAGCTAATATTTGTTTCTCGTACTGCATTAATGACTCATTTCTTCTTTAAATCCATTAGCATCAAATTTCTAACATTCATCTACTTAGTGGTTTGCAACCTGATGGGCCTGCAGCATACCTCTACAGTTTATAAAGAATCTTAACCAGAACCAACAGGCCTAAATCAGCTTCACAGAGGTCTCTTAACCTCACTGGCAAATTTTATGGGATGTGCAAATCAAATGAGGTTATTGCCTCATTTTACTCTAGTCATGAGGAAAGGGCAGACGGAGGATGAATTTAAGATCACTGAGGGGTTCATCCTAGTTTTGCAATGGGCAAAGGGAGCACCTCTTATTTTTATCAGCTACCTCATTAAACCCAGAGGCACAGACAAAAGTGGATGCTGCAAAAATGGAGATAATGGGGTTTTTGTTTTGTTTTTTCTTTTTTTCCCATTGCTTCTAGCTCTGGACACCCTCAGCTGCCCTCAGCCCACAGCAGCACATGGATAGCATGGCCACAGAGCTGGAGGAACGCTGTCCCATCTGCCTCGACAGCTGGGAGGAGGCCAGCTTTGTCATGCCCTGCCTGCACAAACTTGGTTAACTGTGCATCCTGTAGTGGGCTGAGCTCAAGCCCAAGTGTCCCCTCTGCAGGAGGACAATCTTGAACATCTTGTGCTCAGTGCAGACAGAGCATGACTACATTAGGCAAGTCACCACACCATCCGTGACACGATCACTCCCCTGACAGGTGGAGGAGCTCCCAGCCACCCAGAGGCCCACTAGCTCCATTACCCTGGAGCACCCCAATGGCAGGCTGCAGAGGGAATGCCCAGCCATCCTATGGCTGGCCTCCAGCCCTCCACCTGGACGAACCATTTCCACAACAACCCAACCCTCCTCCAGGTTTGGTAGGCCATCAGGAGCTGGAGGAGTTCTTTGGCAAGCGAGTCTTGGAGACAGCAATAGTAGAAGACACCAACCCAGCCATCCTGACCAACTGTGGGATGGACACAGGGCTGCTGGGTCAGATGCTGGGGTTCACCTTTAAAATCACTCAGTGACGCAGATGCAACAACATTAAATGGCACAGCAGGGAGGATTGCTGTCTGTTGGGTTGGGAGGATGCCTGTGCTGACAGCCACACTTGCTCCAAAGGACAGACTCTTCTTTGGCCTGGCCCCCTCCAGTAGCCCTGCAAGATCTGATGCAGATGGTCTCTGTTACCTTATCTGCTGCCATTGGTGGGGGTCCTGTCAGTCACTCCTCTGTTCCCATTACATCCCCATGGAGCAAGCAAAGCCACAGAGGAGACAGAGGAAGCGGTGCCTGGGCCATCCACTTCCATCTGGGTCAGTGAATGCTCCCCAGCAGCTCCAAAGATTCTCTAGCCAACAATGGGCCAGCACTGCCTCGATGGCAGAGGGTGCCTCTGGGGATGGCCAAACTGGAACAGAGGCTCCCAGTCTCCCAGACGCAATGATCCAATTAAATGCATAAAAACTAGAGAAAAAAGCCTCAATGTTACTAACGGTGCAGGTGGCATTACTACCCTGGCCTTTTTTTGCTGGGAGGGGTGGGATGTTAATGCTAAAGAGATCCTTCCAGGTCCTTTTAGGACAAGAGGAAATGGCCTCAAGTTTCAACAGGGGAGATTTCAATTGGATATTAGGATAAACTTCTTCACTGAGAGGGCTGTTAGACACTGGAATGGGCTGCCTAGGATGGAGTCACCATCCCTGGACATATTTAAAAGATGTGCAGATGAGGTGCTGAGGGACATGGTTTAGTGACGAGCTTGGCAGTGTTAGGTTAGTGGTTGGACTTGACAATCTTAAAGTTCTTTTCCAACTGAAATGATTCTATGAAATGAGAAGGTATTACCTGGGGAAGCTCTGTCCTGACCCTGAGCCCAGACACTCAGCTGCCTGGGGCTTCTCATTGGCTGCCAGTGAGGCAACCCAAGGGCATGTTGGCAGCACCTAGAGCCCTGGCTGACTGCAGGATTCGTCCTTGATGCTTAATGGGTTTTATTGCAGACTCTAAGCTCTGTCTCCTAACCCCAGAGGACCAGGATGAGGTGCCAGCAGGATTCAGCTAGGATCATAAGTTGTTTGGGAGGGTGATGCTAGCCCTCAGTAGGCCATATCCCACATTTCATGCACTAATGAGCCCACATCCCTCAGACACCAGACCCTTCCCACACAGAAAAAAATGCCACAGAGAATGTTGCACTGGGATTAAAAACCAGTAATGATTAATGGTGAACAAATGCGCCACACTTTCATTTCTCCTTCTGTCTTAAAGTAGCTCATAGGGTGTTTGCTACACAGTAAATATGAAATAACACTGAAAACATCATACACAGTGTTCAGATATAAGCACGAAAGAGGAAAATTGTACACTGAATACTTTTGTTTTAAGTGGTAATGATATATGCTATACTTAATGCTAGGAAAGCATTTGTACCTTAAACCTCTCAGAATAATAAATAAACAAAAACAGGAACTGACAAA
Source organism: Urocolius indicus (assembly GCA_013401255.1). Lineage (NCBI taxonomy): Eukaryota > Metazoa > Chordata > Aves > Coliiformes > Coliidae > Urocolius > Urocolius indicus. The sequence goes on along the minus strand of WBNH01006634.1, from coordinate 315,098 downwards.
ATGCATACATGAATATGTGTATGAGCACTTGCTCTAGAAATTGCCTATAGCATTTTAAATTTAATTTATTAAATTCCCTTTAACTTGTGAAGTAGAAGACTGTGCATTTCCAGGTATCTTTGCACCTCTGAGATATCTTTGTTTCAGCTCTCAGAATATGGCAGACAGCTAGATGAAATTTAATGAGAATAAATGGCTATACATTTTTGCAAGTGTTTGAAGTAAGAAATGAACATCTGGAATTCAGAGACAAAAGCTTGACTCCTCTGTGTTTAACTTCATTGCACTGTCGCAGCTTGCAGTGATCTCTGCAGCTGAGATCTCTGCAGCTGTGAGCTGCTGAAGTTACAGACATCATTTTAATATTTTATTCAAACATAAGAAGGGAAGTCAGCCACCATAACTAGAACTCACTTTCATGCCCGTGACATCAAATCTTTTGCTCAGTTTCTGGCATTCTTTTCTTTGCCAACACCTATCTGGATAGGAAGAAAGTCTGATAGATGTGGTTTTCAGCCCTCATTAAATGAATAATAGGCCTCTACTCTTAATAGCACCACCTGTGTACTTGCATGGCTTCAATGGGGCTACTTAGCTCCCACAGCAAAAGATAGTACATTGTTCTTCAAAAGACCTCCTGCTTCATTTTGATACTATGAGTTTTCATCTCTTCATAGTTTTGAAGCCCAGAAAAATTTATTTGATCTGCTCATCTGTTTTGGCTTCACCTGCTTGGGAATAACAATCACAAAACCACATCAGGAACTGCGGCACAAAGTCACTAACTGCAGATACAGCTGCAACTTTTAATCTTGATTTAAATAATTCAAAATATGGAAAATCCACAGTAGCAGTACAGTAACTGCTTCAGTTGAGCGCCAAGCTGCTGAGACAGAAGGATGAAGACAACTTCCAAGACCAGATACAGGTACAAAAAGGCTATCCCTGCACTAAATGACACCATAAAGCATGGACATGCCCACAACTTTGCAGTTCTGCATCATCTTTGTGCTCTTTTCCTCCTCAGTCTTTGCTTAGCTTCTTCAATCTCCTGGCCTTTCTCTACAGCCACCACTGCAAGTCTTGCACATTTCCTCCCTTATTTGAGAAAATGGTGATGGACATCAATAACTCTTTCCTTGAGAGTTAAAGCAGCAATACAGCCTCTTTTTATATGTGTGTTTGGCCTTGAATGACTCCTTACATTAAAAAATCATTACAGAATCCTTTAGTACATTAACCATCTGCTTGTTTAAAGGCAACAATTCCCTGGCCACCCAGGTCTCGGACAAGCCCTGGATCTCTGCACTTTGAATGTACACACTAATGCATCTTGAGCCTAGACAAAGCCATGTACACATATGTTCTCCAAACAGGGACCCTTATTACTGAAATGTCTAAACTGATATTTAAATTTTCCACAGCAAGCTCAAAGGAAGCTCTAATTTCAGACCTTCTAAAACACGAAACACTTGCATTTCACTGAAAGACCTGTATCTATGCCCATACTCACTGGTAAATGCCTCATTTGTGATAGGTGGCATTCCCTCTCTCTGCCCTGCGACTATAGCATGGGTATCATCTTCTACTCTCTCCTCACAATCTGGTACTGCCTTGATACTGCAGATCTGTTCTGCTTAACATATCACATATGAAAATTCCTAACAAACCCATAGCTAAAAATGTTGAGACTTATCATCTGCTGTTTATTTACATTGGCATCTTTCACTCTGGCCTTTACAAGCACAGTTGTTCACCAATACAGAAACGCTGCTGCAAAGACCATTCTCCTTGTCTGTTTCTTTGACCATGTCACTGTTTTCTTTGATAAAATAAAATATAGGCCACTTTCTTCCACATTCAAATCCCTTTAGATCTTTCATTACTCTAGATACAGACTGCTGTATCTATATGACAGCTACTCCTTCAATGAGTCTATAAATTCAGGCTATGAGTCTTTTCTCTATACAATGAAACTTTCCCATGTGCAGTTGCCTATCAGCAGCAGAATCTTCACCTTTCTCATTCTCCTTCACAATTCTTCTTTGCTATGAGAAAGCATGAGGATGTAATGCGTTAGGTAAGTTGGATTACTTGTCATCCAGATCAATGAAGTCACCATTGCTTATCCTGCCTGTCTAATCAGCCATAAATCTGGGCTTTTCTGTAGCAATGGACTGCTCTAGAACTGGAGTTGTATTTGGCTTGTCTTCAAGCATCATCTAGCACAATACTGCCCCAGTCCTTAGTGATCATTGCTAGTTCCTTGAGGGGACAAATATTGCTCGTAGTATGAAGAATTAATGGTTATCCATTCTTTCTGTTACATTAGGGCCAAATTGTGTTTGAAAACAAGCCAGTGCACCAGGAAAGGCAGGCACTAGAAGGTCTCACATCTTGAGAAATATAGTGACCAAGAAGAACAGTAATCACCATTTCCCACTGATGGCAAGGACTGTTCTTTCTCACAGCTACCCTGTAAGTTTTAGCTATTCACAGGAGTCAAAAAGGAGAAAGTTGAAACTGTATCCATGCTAGAGGTGCAGAAGACATCACTAAGCACAGCCTCCCCCACACTCAGGATGTCCTAAGTGCAAGTCCATCTGACAAATGCGAGGTCCCATACCTCAATGACATTGTGAGGTTCCTCTTGATTGTAACTCCCTCTTGCCTGTTGATTAGCTATTCACTACTGCTGAAATTGCCAATTTAAAAAAAAAAACAAACTGCTGAAAAGTACGTGTTCCATTTTGTCCCTAAGTTTCTCCAATTTTGGTAAGTTTTTACTTGTAGTCTACTGTCTCACTCCTGTCTGAACTTGGTTGAGCTAAATAGCTACTAGGTAATTAATCTGGACAAGAAACATCAGTGTGAGGTTTTCCAGTTAATTCTTGAGCCTGACAAGCAGCTAAATCAAGTGGTAATGTTACACAATTGTGTACCTGCAAGAGACAAAGAAATCAGCTACTACAAAGCAACTGTGTCTCGTTCCCAATGTGAAACTTGCCCAAACCACCAGTGAGTCAGTTATAATGGTTTTTCTAACTACCTCAGCGACACGCTTTATGAAATCCATTTCTGTGGTGAATAGGAGAAATGAACATTCACCAATAACATGCAATACTTACATTTCCAGATTTACCAAGACTACAGCTTGCTGTCAAGGGAAATCACTTAACGACAGACAGTCAATCTTTCTGATACCCTAGAAGACCAAATATGTGACTATCATGTGAAGAATAAAAATAACTTTAAAAAATACTGCTATGTAATCATATTCAATGCTATGAGTACATACACATCAACATACGTAGCACGACATTGTGGAAAATATACCCACATTGCAGCTGAACAGTGATAACAAATCCAGAGCATTTCAGGATTTGTAAAGATTGCTAATGCTGTTTGCATCTATTTGAGAACTCTTAGCTCTGCTTAGAGTTCTGAAGTAATTTTGCATTAATGTAACTGTCTCCAGCTAATTTCAGCTGCATTAAAAAGTATATTGTCCCATTTTCTTTCCAAATGCTCACATACATGGGTTTCCTTGTTGCCCGATATTCAAATCTTAGCTATGATTTTTGGTGTTTCTTAAACGCAAGAAGATAAATTTTCAGTAAAATACCTGAACAGTTATTTTCCTCACTATGAGCTTTGCAAAGTAATCAAAATGGTGTTACAGAAATGAAGAGTAAGGAGCTTACTATATGTTGCTCACTGTAGACAGAAAGTAAATCACAGAATGACAGAAACATAGAATCACAGAATGATAGGGTTGCAAGGGACCTCTAAAGATCATCTAATTCAACTCCTCTGCTAGAGCAAGTTCACATAGATCGGGTCACACAGGAACATGTACAGGGGGGGTTTCGAAAACCTCCAGAAGAGATTCCACACCCTCCCTGGGCAGCCTGTGCCTGGGATCCCTCACTATTTCCAGTGAAATAGTTTTTCCTTATATTTAAGCACAACCTTTTGTCTTCCAGGTTTTTGTCCCCCTTGTCCTTTCACTGGACACTACAGAAAAACAGTGCCTCCCCATCCTCTTGACATACATCTTTCAAATACTTGTATGCATTAATGAGATCCCTCTCAGCCTCCTCCAGGCTGAGCAGTCCCAAGTCCTGCAGCCTTTCCTTATAAGAAGAAAGATGCTCCAAATCACCTGCCTCGATGTTATAAATGGATGACTGAGGAATCGGTCTGTTCTGGACAAAATTCCTACAGATCACACATGCCTTGAAGTGTTTTATCATCACTTCCTCAGACAAAATTTGAGGCCAGTTAGAAACAAAACTAAAAACATGCCCTTTGGTATTAAGTGTGATCTGAAATGGAAGATTTGGACCAATGGTCTCAGTTTGAAACTTTCATCCACCTTGTTTTGGTTTAGCTGTAACTGTAAACTACACATGTGTTTCTGCAGGGCTCCAGTTGCTGTGATTAAGGTAATGAAACAGTAATGTTAATTTTCTATTGAAGAAAAAAAACCTGGATTATATGCTGCACTTGACTGATACTGAGAAAATTAATACAGCTTAAGAAGATGACAGGAAATAAAAGCATAGTATGTGTACAGTGGGAGAAATGTGTTTCATAGAATTAAATGTGGAGTTTGCAAACAAATCAGTGCAAATTCCCTCTCCTTTAAAAATACAGTAATAACTATTTTCCAAAGTTATTTTTCTCCTCATAACTTGTGCTAATTAAAGTATCAGTTTTAATACATACATAAAGAAAAAGGAAGCTGTGTGCAAATGTTGAAGAAAGAAAGCCGGATTTGGCAAAACATGGCTACCTACACTTAAAGTTTTGTTTCAGGGACAATATTAATATGGAGGTTTTTTGCTCTTCCCAGCTCCCTCTCTTGTTTTTCAGTTGAAGTTAAAACAGTTTTCTGTGTCCTGAGTTTTAGCCTGCTAATAGGGTTAGCAGCAGCAGTGTACTGTACATGTGAATGAGTTGCATTCATTTCCTGAAGGCAATGTGTCCCACTCCTGAACTCCTCCTCCATGCTCCCCCTCCACCACCAGTTTTATCTTCACAAGCTGTGGTGTGGCCATTAGGCACATCTGTTCCAGAAGTAACAGTGTCTTGTTTGGTATCGCTTGGGGTGCCAGTAGAAAAGTAATACATTTTGTTTGCATAGCCATTATGTAGACACATCTGGGTAGCAAAAGAGGATCTAAGAAAACACGCAAAGCTTAGGAGCCATGCATATAAAAACAAAATCAGCTTTGCTTGCATATCAGTATCTCTGCAATGTGTTTTCAAACTGAAGAAAATGGATATATGTTATATGGGTGTTTATTTTGTCCATGCTTATTTGCATTATACCTGCTGCCAAATCAGTCCCTAGCATTTACTGTGTGGGTTAGATTGCCATTCACCAGGATGGGCACCAGTATACAGACAGCTCCCTTATAGCCATCCACCTTTACATGTTCTGAGCTTCAAGCTAAATCACAGTTGAGGTGTTTCAGCTGAGTGCCACTCCAGAAGCCTGATGAGCCACTCACAGCTTGTTAGTACACACTGCAAAACAGATGTCCTTTCTTACATCAAAGTTTTTCAGAATACCTAAGCCCTAACTGGCCATGATGGCATGATCTCTGAATAGCTTTTCTATGTTTAGCACATTTTACCTACATTTTTTTCTATGAATCCTAATAATGTTAATAATCACATGAGAAAGTTTCTCTTTACCTCCTCACTAGGTCAGGAAGACAAACAGCTTCAACTCTGTTGAGGTACATTCTCATCAAATGAGAACTTCTACCTTTACCCTCCTGAAACTAAAATTCAGTATGAACCATAACCTATTTCAGCCATTTGAACTCAATGGCCCACTCTTCTGATAGAAATGGACTGGAAAAGTTTCTGGAAATTACAAATCCAAGAAAGGAAAAGGAAGGGGCCTTCTTAACTGTGCTAGTGTGAAAAGACAGACTTAGTCCAGCACATGAGATACAGACTGACAAATTCAGTAACAATGGACTCAGGAAATTATGTTTGACCCCAGAATCAAAACTACCAGCTCAGATTGCTCAGCAGTTTTTGGTGCCCAGAGGGTTTTCTGTCTCCTAAGAGACTCTGAGATGCTGAACATCAACCATTCAGATAGGGGAAAAGAGATATAAACACAAAGGTGCTCCCTCTGAGTTTAACACAAGAGATTGTGAAAGATAAAAAGAGAGGTCCTATCTCAGATGCTTTCTGGTGGGTACAGAATTCAGCATTGGATCAAGGCCTCACAGTGATCTGCACTGTGTTTTTATAACTGTACTTTTAGCTGTACTATTCTATCATGTTAATCAGTTCTCCAATTCCCCAAATAATATGATCTTTAATTAAAAAACAATTTACTTAATCAGACAGCAAACATACTCATCTCCATCAACACAGAAGCAAAACTAGAGGAAAATCCAGTTGCTAAGAACCACTCTAACATCTTTGTTATAAGATACCCTATTTCATTGTATTGTACATAAAGAGGCTTTGAGAAAAATAGGGAAACAACAGTATTCCTATCTAAGTACAGATGTACAGCTTAATTATTTTCAGTAATAATAAGCTACATAAAACTAGTGTGCTGTTTAGACTGTCATGTTATCTTCTGTACAGACCACAGCACTACATAAGTCTTTCACTGCAGTTCAGTGAGATGAAACATTCTCTTATTACAGAGAGCATATGTCACTTAATAGTTGCAGAAATTATTTACTTTAGCTCTCCCTTTCCTATCTGCCCTCCCCTCTCCACAAACCCATTCATTTTCTTATCCCTTGGAGAAATGCTGCCAGTATTCCCTGTATGTTATGCATGCATAAATTACACACCTTAAAGAATGAACAAGATCATAAACCCAAAAATAAAGCCTCCAATGTGAATAAAAATTAAGGAAGATAACTCTTCTCTACAGCCTGCTCTCTAACCTCAATGCAAAAGCTCACTTCCTGAGAGAGGAAAAATGCAATTTCAGCTTTTTATACCAGAGCAATATATCTGCCTTTGCCAAGCGCATGCAGAAAACATGAACTTCATCGTAAAAGGTTTTCAATGTTTTGAAACCTCCTGGGAGAACTTGTCAAAACCACAGTGAATCAAGTTCTAATTGCACAAACTCACCTTCGTCTTGACAAAAACAACAGTTTGGTTTGAATTTCATAACTGTTCCCATCAAAATCCTTGGGAGGAGAGAGAATGTTGTTAAGGTGTCTTTTTGAATCTCAAAGACAAAATCACAGGCTGGTGGTGTACCATGAATTAAAGTGTTCTCCTAGTGAGATTTGAATCTAAATATAGCAACTATGCTGATCACAAGAAAGGCTGAATTGTATTTTTTAAAAAAATGACAGATGAGACAGGGTGAACAACCTCAAAAGGTTTGGAAATTCAGTGTAGATAAGAAATCATTTATGCAGCACTTGGCAGAAGCTTATCCAAACTAACAGACCCCTCTGAAGGATGCCTTCCTGCAACCCTTCTATTCAGTCTTTACTTTTGATCTGCAGAAAATCCTTTTTCCCCTCTCACTGCCAATGCTATTTTTTTAAGACAACTTGCTAATTTCCTTCCCTAGAGAATTTTTTCTGGGGTTAATTGTAAGTGCCCCATGAGCCCCTATTTCTGGATGGGAAGATGATATCTTCCACTATCACTTCAGAAATTTGTCTTTCACCTACCTACATAACCTCACATTTCTGTAATCTTTGCCACTAACAATAGTACTTAAATGCTTTCCCCCTTACTGTCTTTTCTTACATAACTTTCTCCTTAACATGTAGTTTTAATAACTTTCATGATAAAAGTTTTGGGGAATGGCATGTTGCCTACTCTTAGAGACACTGCTAGGAGGGCAGTAAGTGAATGCAGCGTGCTGCCTGCAGATAAACGCAGAGCTTCCCAACTTCCAAGTATGACTCCAAAACTTTTAATTACTGGCATCAATGAATCAAGGGAGCTACATTACAGCAGCTGAGTGATTACTCTTTCAGTGTGATTAACAGACGAGGTTCGGTTTTAAAGCAAGGTTCTGTGTGTGTATATGCATCTAGAGGAGAAGTAGATGCATGCGTTTTTGGGGGAGTTCCAGTTTAACTAGTCAAAGCCATATAAGCTTTGTGACTGTGACTGTGACTGTGACTGAAACTTTCTGGACAGGTAAATATAGAACCCAAGCATTATTTTAGATTGTTTAAAGAATTGGTAAATCAATTTTCTCATCAGAGGAAGTTGTTTTAGAGCAATTCAGCAAGTCAAGATAATGAATGAGCTGTTCTCTCAGAGCATTCCTCAAGGAGGAATTATCCCAAATGATATGGTTACTTAAAATGAACATTTATAAACGGACAGTCATTATGTGAATTATGCATTTTACATAATTTATTTCAACTTCCAGTTTATAGCAGCACTTTATCTTTTTTCATTCAGTGATAAAAATGGCATAAATTATAATTCTCCTAGCATGTCTTCAGAACAAATGTCTGCTAGTGAAGTTGCTGTGCTCATTCAAACATATAATTAGGGTCCTGGAAATCTACATTTACCAAAATAATAAATAGATAAAAACTTCCCATTTAAATGTAGCAGTTCAGGCATATAAGAAATGCACTACAAAATATATTTAGAGGCATGCTAGTCTGTGGAAGTGAGCATCCCACAATGTGATGACTGTTTTCCAGGCACTTATCTTGTGGAATGTGGAATATTCCACAATACGGAAACTCACAGTTCAAAGAGCAATATGCTTGCTGCCATGATTTAAAAAGAAACAGTGAATACTGCTTTTATGTCTCCTCGAACTCAGTATATTTTTACTAAGGTTTATCCAGCTTGCATGTACAAACCATGGCTGCAAAGCATGCAAGTATGAAAGAAATATGAGCAAACGAGATTATATTATTACTGTAATTTCAAAGAACCTATAATCAGAGATGGAGAGGTATAATGCAGGAAAGCAATTTAGAACCATACCATAGGTTATAATTACAGCAATGCACTATTTAGGAATTAAAGACCACTGGGCTATTGGGTCCACATTAGCATGCCTGACAGCAGAGGTTGGCCAAATGTTCTGAGCCATCCTAAAAGCAATTTCAGTGGATTCTACAAGAAAAAGTTCAAAAGATTACTTATTTATCAAATAACATTTACTAGTGGATTTTGGCAAAGATCCTAGGGTTGGAAGGGACCTTTAGAGATCATCTAGTCAAATGCCCCTGCTCAAGCAGGTCCACCTAGATTAAGTCACTCAGGAAAATGTCCAGGCAAGTTTTGAAAACCTCCAGAGAAGGAGACTCCACACCCTCCCTGGGCAGCCCGTGCGAGGGCTCCCTCAGCCTCACAGAAATAAGTTTTTTCTTTAAGTTTAAGTGGAACTTTTTGTGTTGCAGCTTTTGTTCATTACCCCTTGTCCTATCATTGGACATTACAGAAAAAAAGTGTTGCCACATCCTCTTGTCATACACCTTTCAAATACTTGCAAGTATTAATGAGGTCCTCCCCCAGTCTCCTCTTCACCAGTTCCAGGTCCTGCAGTCTTTCTTCTTAAGAAATATGTTCCAGTTGCCTGATCATCTTGGTGGCCTTGTGCTGGACTCTCTCTAGAAGTTCCCTGTCCCTATTGAGCTGGGGAGCCCAGAACTGGACAAAGTAATAGGAGCTCATGTAATAACATATCATGAGTCTTGAGGACACAGAGCTCATGGTAATATTTCCCTATCTTCTTGTAATCTTGATCAATATAAAGGTTGATCAAAGTATCAACTATTCCTTAACTTAGAATGTCCATACTTTTCATAAGAAACTCAAAAATAACAGTTCACAAAAATGCCTATAAATTAGAACAGCTCCTTCCTAAACAGTTGATGACTCTCCTCCTTATTTTATCTGCATTTCCCAAATTTTCTTTTGAGTTTTCCTGCAGCCAGTTGCCAATCTTCTTGCTTTAAATGCTGAGTCAAAATAAAAGGATAATATCACCCACGTCACTTTGGTGTATGTTGTAGGAACCATTTAAGAAGCAGGTAGTACTAATTCCTTCTTGATAAACATATACAGTTGCAGTACACACCTAATTCTAAAGAGTTAATTGTTTTCTGTGAATCCTGACTAGATACATGGAAATGCTTACATTAATAAAAAAAAATCAAAGCCCCATGATAGAGTTTCTCTGTCAAGACACATAGTTATTCAAGGCTTGCTACTGAATTGGCACTAATGACAATATTCTACTTCCCTGAAAGCAATGCCAAAAGCTTTCTCTGATTTCTGTGACATAAAGTCAATTACCAATCACAAATCTGATCTCTGAATTTCTCTTTTATAAGTATGATTCTGCACAAGGATTTCTAACAGAATGTGTTACCTTTTAGAACTAGATCACTAAGAAAAAGTGAGTTCATGGTCTTGTTCTGATTTCAATGTTACAAAACTATTACTTCTCCATAAAATATATTAGTAATTTATATTCATTTTCTTATACAGACTGGATGACCATATAGCCTGTATGCCAGAATGGTTCTGTGGGACTATACAGACATGGCTATCCTATCCCCAAGAGAACTTGTAGTTTATTATCTTTTAAGACTCAATACTTTTCCACATTTCCAATAACAATCTGTCTTAAAAACTGATTGATAGAATAAATAATTGCATTCAGTAGATGGTGCTTTTTGTCCTTCTCAGTTCTTACCTGTACTTTCATAAACACGAAAGAAAAGCAACCAACTGCACTACGAGAAGAGAACCTTTCTGGGGTGTTTTTTTGCAATTGAAATTGCACTAGAGGAATAAACACAATCCATGACACAAGGGTGTACATTTACCACTGAAGCAGGTGCCATATAGACTAGACAAAAATTACAGCACTGCTGCTTACCATTCAAGTGTGTCTGTGTACACTATACTGATTTCATTTGCTTAGAACTTTTCCAAATTTAACTGCTTGGGTTGAACACAGACTATGCCAGGTGTCTGCCTCAGGCTGTTGGGTTTTTTCTTCTGTTTGGTTCTATGTTTTTGTTTTAGGGTTTTGACATTTTCAACTAGCACCACTCAAACACTTCTGAGAGTGAGACCAAGGAGAAAATAATTTGCTCTGCTCTGTAGAGAAGCCTTATGCTTTGAAGTTTAGCAAGAGAGTAACTCTGTGTCAGAGATGTGCCTTTTGTGTCCCTGTGAGTATTTGCCCCAGACTGGAAGACTTTAAGGTACCTTTGAAAAGTAAGATAAAAAAATCGTACTTGCAAGAATTCAGATAAAGGTTCAGAAACAAGAGTTTCTACAAACTGCATCACTCAGCACGCCAAAGTGTATCTCAGCTCCCAGAGCTCATCAGACAATGAAACTGCCACTCTCGGAAGAGAGACAGAGCATCCTCCATTTCTTCTTTGCCTCCCATTGCTGCTGCTCTCAAAACAGGAACTGAGCCAGTCTCACGTAGAAGCTGAGGGATGGAGAATCAGCTCTCTGCTGTCTGGCTAAGGAAAAGGAACTGACCCAGGGAGAGAGGGAAGGGAGAAAAGGAGAGATTTGGATTTGGACAGCAAGCTTGCGGTGGATGATTAGGATTCATTGGATGTGGAGACTAGAAATGAGAGATTCAAAGATGAAAACTGGAATTAGATAAAAGTAATGGGGTATGTCATTGAACTAGAGTTGAGAAGGACCCAGGATGGGGGCAGAGAGATAGTGACAGAGAGTTTGGAAGTGAAAAGAAGGAAAAAAAGTCAAATTTGTGGAAAGTGTCTGTGCCTCTTTGTCTTTGGAGCTTGGATTGGTCACCATGACTCCAATTATAACCAATCTCTGCTGCTAAAAAGCAGATGTGAAGCCTAGAGGCAAAGCATCTGCTTTTTATAACCAATCTCTGCTGCTAAAAAGCAGATGTGAAGCCTAGAGGCAAAGCATCTGTCTTTTCTTCCTTCTGAAGTGTCTCATTGGAAGAAAAAAACACATGCTGCTATTAGCAGGTAGCTCAAATGCTCTCCTGCATGGGAGCTATCAGCTCCAGTACCTTGATAAGACACATCGGATTCATGTAGCAAACCTGATTTTGAGATTGTTATCTTTTTGTGAAAACTAAAGGATATATGTACACAGAATGTCTTGCATTAAAGGAACTGTCTGGAAGTTTCAGTGGTTATAACTTATGAACTAGGAGATGTCAGGCTAAGGTTATCTGTACTGTTTGCGTAGACATGGTACGATCCTTTATTATATGATCACACCGTTTTTTTCCAGAGGACACAATCTTTTCTCATTAAAGAGGGTCTAACTTGTGAATGTGAGGTGGGAATATCTAGTGACAGAGACCCCTGTAGCTCTTTTTTTTTTCTGTGCAGTTGTTTCCACTTCCCATCTAAGCTTAGATTTGTCAATGAAAAAGAATCAATGAGAGCTGGACTTGAATATATTGCCACTGAAAGAAGAGCTGACAAAATACCCATAGAGATACAGCAGAAGTCCTGTGTATAGGACAACCTAGATAGAAGTGCCCTGTACTCCTTTAAGATCAGTGTAAAAAGTAACTAGTCTTTTTTATGGAGCTAAATATATGCCAGAGTTACAGCCATCAGTCAAAACAAGCAAAGAAACTGCTTCTACAATCATCTGAATTCTTAAAGGGAAATAGGGCTGTTGGTATAATAATAGATAAGATTACAACATGCATCTCTGTCTGCTCCTAATGAAATAATATGCTGGATACTCCTCCTTCAATAAGGTAACTGCTTAGCTAAAAGATGGGTAATATAAATTTTCATAATAATGTCCTCAGACATCTCAAATCAGAGACCCTTTGACTTTTATTTCCTTGTCCCTCAGTAGAAAATATGGACAATAATGGACAATAATACTCCTATTGTGAAGCCTATTGTGAAGATAAATACAATAATGCTTGAAAAGCCCTTAGGAAGTACAGCAATGAGTGTCCCAAAAATGCTCACAAGGAAACGAATGATTTCATCTTCATACGAAGGTTTCAATAGTGTGCAGTAAGTAAGGCCTGGGGCCACACGCAGCACAGAAAGTGTAAAACAAAATATTGAATAGCTTCTCATTAAGTGAACACCATTCATCCACTGCAGTGAGACAGAGGTGCTGTGGAAAAATGGGATGTGAATAGATAATTAAAGATTGTATCATGATGCGTACACACAATAGGGGTGAAAAGTTTAGACCAATGACCTTAATTCTGGCATCTCCTAACTTCTGAATGTATGACTCTGCAGCCTCAGTAGTGTTGCCTCATTTTTAACACCATTTTTTATCTGTAACTATGTTTCTCTTGCTTAAGTTATTACCTGTTTATTTCTGATACCAGTTTGTTTGTCTGACTCTTTTCTTTCTCTCATTCCCTGCATTTGGAACACTTTGTCCAGATATGCAAATCTTTGCAGCCTGACCTTGAGGAATACTAGGAGTTTGTATAATTTAGATTAGTGCAGTAATTGTTTGGCCTAGATGCCAGAAACATCCCCAAGGGTATTTAACATTCATTCAGAAGATGAAGCTGTTGCTTCGCAACTTAACGTCAGGACAAAAGTACTGACTTGCAGCCAAGAGTGTACACTGCAGCTCTCGCCTGGGAGAAGGCAGTACAGGCAGCTGGTGCAGCACCACAATTCTGTGGGGCGCAGTCTGGGCAGTTTGAGCAGCCTTCTCTAAAATACCACCTGCAGAAACCGAGTTGAAGCGGGGCCATCAAAAACTATGTTTGCAGACTCGAGATGGGACAACAGTTCCTTTGGCTTCATCCAGCTCTGGCTGCCTGATAAAGCAGATCACTTTGTGTGCTGTACATGCTGATGTTGAGGATTGTTTACTTCTCCACTTTAGGCACACAGTTCTAAGTGGAAGGAAATTTCATTATAAACTTAATGCAGCATGCATACCATATATAGTCAAGCCTAAAGACCACCTGAGAGAAACTAAAAGTGAAGAGCCATCCAACAAGGATTATTGGATTGTATCCTTAAACCCATACAGAGAGACATTAGAAAGAGATGTGCACTGTTTTCTCATTTTCATCTAGACACGATAAAATGGATTACCTAGTAACAAATTTCCATCCAAATGTCCAGTTCTGGGCTCCCCAGTCCAAGAGAGATAGAGAACTTCTTGAAAGAGTCCAGCTGGGGACTACCAAGATGATGAAGGGACTGGAGCATCTATCTGATGAGGAATGGCTGTGAGACCTAGGGCTGTTTAGCCTGGAGAAAAGAAGACTGAGAGTGGACCTTATCAACACTTGCAAATACCTAGAGGGTGGGTATCAAGGGGATGGAGTGAGTCTTTTTTTCTATACTGTCCAGTACAGGACAGATGGTAACTGACACAAGCCAGAAGTTCTACTTGAACATGAGGAGAAGCTTCTTTCCTGTGCAGGTGAGGGAGCACTGGCTACTAACACCAAGACCTGTACCTACGGTGGCTCTACCTGGGCCTGGTTTTCAAAACCCGCCTGGCCATGTTATTGTGCAACCTGATTGAGGTGAACCCGCTTTAGCAGAGAGTTGGACTACACGATCTCTAGAGGTCCTTTCTAACCCCTACCATTCTGTGACTCTGTGATCATTTAATTTCTTGTACAGTACCTGACATGAGAAACAACATCATAGTGAAACTCACTGGGAACTGACAGAGTGAAATTAAAGCTGGTTTTGTATGAAAGAAAGAGCTACAATGTCTCTCCTGAAAGACAAAATTAAATCGCAGCTCAAGGTGACCAGCAACAGCCAGAACACACACAGTGGAGTCCTCTCAATTACTGTATCATGTTAATTAATGCCAGTGTGGGTGCAAGACACAAATGCACTGAGAAACAGTGCTCCACAGGCTTCTAAGGTTGTTGGAAGAAAAGATGGAAATAGAATTGGCCAGGACAGAATAAAAGCTGCTTGAAGGTGCAAGCCAGATTTGTCTGGGTGCAGCAGAAAAGCAGCTCTGCCAGGTTTGGGTCACTGAAACCCTGAGTGTACTTCATGGAGTGAAGCTCCACCATACGCATTTGCCTTTGCTCCATACCTGCCTCTGTGTCACTCGTGCACTGTACAGCGTTGCTGGATGGAAGGAGAGGATTTGAGGGGATCAAGACTGCCCAGTATGGCAGGACCAGCCAGCTGCCACTGTGGTCTTTTTTCAGAAACAGAGAACTGCTTGAAAGAGGCTGCTTTGAACAGGAGGTGACCAGGCCTGGAGCTGCAGCCATGGCTGCAAGGTCCAGGCCCCTCTCTCCCTTACGGTCTTTGTGAGTGCTTCAAAGTGCCCTCTACAACCTGATGTCTTAGGACACAGACTGCTTTGCTCAGAGGCAGTCCCGAAAGTGGCTCTTTAATTCCCCTGTCTTCATCCAGGAAGAAACGGATTCAGTGCCCGGTGCAACCAAGTTCAGAGGCCCTGACAGCTCCACCGTGCATTGGTTGATAACGGATACTTCCTTCCACACCTGCAGTTGCCCTCCCTGCTAATGAAGTGGGAGATGAAAGCATATGGAGCCAGCTGTACTCATCACATACTACCTGAGGCGGTGTCATTCTGTCATCAGAGGTACTGAGACAAGTTCAGCATTACTGGCTACTGGAGCAATTGAACAAGAGCTGAGGGAAGGAGGTGAAAAATATGGCTCTTTCTCAGTTTAACATACTGGGTTTTTTAAGTCTCCGTTTGTACTGTTTCAAAAATAGTGACAATATGTTAATGCATCCCTTGGCTCCTGCAGGGCTCTAAGGAATCTTAATGAAAAACTATATTCTGAGTATCATCTAGGTACTAGGAAGATATAGACAAGAGGTTAATTGTTTGGGAGCAGCTGAGACATAGTACAGTCCAAAGTCAGCTGCAGCTCACTAATGAGACTAGTTGGGAGACTCTATAGATAGGCATGTTGATTTAGTTGCTTTGCCGCTCCAGTGAGAAACACAGGTTCACCGTGTGTCATGCAATGCTCGTCACCAATCTGTCTGTCACATTTGGTAAGTGTTATGCTGGGGAATCTCCTCTCCCTAATGAGTGCTACAGGATGGGCAGACAAACATGGTCAGATTCCACAAAAGAGAAACTTTTTACCTTCTCACTTGTAGGAGACTAGGGAACTGGTTGACTTAAGGCTTATGCAACACCTGTGATACACTGGGACGTGACATCAAGCACAATACAGTTGAGTAATTAGATGTTAGTTCAAAATCTGAAACTATTGCAACTATCATCTCAAATCTCTAAAAGCATTAGGGAATACTTACTCTCTCCTCTATAAATATGAGAATGAATTACTTACTGATGGGTTCAGCGAAGTCTGATTCTGAGAGATGCAATAATATTCAATGTATCTCAGGACACACGGTGATTAACTACATATGTCCCTTTTGTTTTATAAAGAAAAGCAGCAGCTTTATGGCAGGTTAGAAGAACTCAAAGGCAATAAAATAAGCATGTCTTTTTCTTAATGTCTCACATAACAAGCTTAGAACTTCACAAGTATAAACAACCGCTATTCAATCATCTTTGCAGAAATAATGTAGCTAGATCAACAATATCAAGCATATTTTTGCTTCTATTCTCCTCTAAGGTTTGATTAAGAGCAACCAAGCTGGTTTTGCTCCTTCTCCTTCCTTGAACTCATTATTGTTACTTGGTGGATCTGTACGCCCAGGTACAACCTGTCTCTAAGTCTTGTAAATTCAGTATGACACATAGCTAAATTTAAGATATGGATAGGCATAAAGCTTGTCTTGAGGCAGCAGTCTATCTAGCGATGGCAAATTGAGGTTTACTTTTTTTTTTAACTCATATGGTTGTGTTTACAACTTGCACACAATTCTATCACTTAGAAATCAGCTGAAACAGTTCAATCTCATCTCAGATTTTTCACTTTTAGATAAAGCTGTGTAGAAATGCTCATTACAAAGCACATTTCTGCAATCAAGTAATACATTCCAGAGTATTGCTGTGGAGAGATGAAATGATCTGAATGTCACCGTTAGTGTTCTATCAACATATACCATTGCCATAAAATCTTAAGCAGTGCAATGTTCATCAGACACACATCCCACAACACCAAAGCCTATCACACACTGATTACAGCTGAATCAGTGAAAAGACTCTCCTTGCAACTACAGATGAAAACAGTGCTGTGAAAGACTTGCAAACAATTTCCAGCTTTTCTTGTTCCTGGATTTCCACATTTCTGTGCATTTTGGCTGGATACGGCAGTTTGAGGAGGCAGTACGTGAAAATGCTAGGTCTGCTTTTGGAGAACTGCCTCATTATGTTAGACAAGTACCTGCACTGCTAAAGAAGGGCCTCGGTGGCATATATCCATTGTCAGCGTAAAGGGGAATAACTGTGACAAATGAGAAGCTTTCTCAGCTAATTCATTTTGTGTGTAGTCATCTCAGAACCAAGAGACTCCAGATGGGATTGATGCCTGATTATGCTGGAAGCTGTACCCAGTCAGATAGCATCCTTCTCTGAGTACCTTAGGGCCCAAGCAGACAATCAGGCAACTAGTGAAAGAAAAGAACTACAGTTGTTCCTTTTCTGCAAATGAGGAACTGAGTTACAGTGCTAAAAAAACGGGTTCAGCCCTCAGCCAATATAAATTGGCACAATAGGATTCGGGTCAGTACAAATACACCAAGTTGCAGCAGCTGAAGCAAGCCCTGGAGCCGAATCTATAATACTGGAGACAAATATAATGCAGCCAAATAAGATTTAACCATCTACAACCAGTGAAAAGGATGAAATGTACTTAAAAATACTGTATTTCACATATCTTGTTTGATAAAATTCAAAGCATGAAATAATGGTGCTAGTTATCAAACTAGACAAGCAAAGAAGAAAAACGCTGCAATATAAAGCAGATAGCTCATTAAAATGGTAGGGTATATAATGTGAAATAAGGGACAAGATACACCCACCTTTTTTCAGGGGAAAATAATTTTCCTTATGATTTTCTTAGTCCTAAAGTAACTGAAAGAGTTGAAGAAACAAACTGTACTTTATGCTGAGTTCTGGTAAAGGGAAAAAGAATGTTTCAAGGATTTTCAAAAGGAATTTATACATCCAGATGACATTGAAAATATTCTAACAGAAACTTTTGGGTTTTAATTATACATAACAATGCGTACTTCCCCACCATCCCCAGATCCTTTTATAGAATCACTACATACACTTCTATGAAATTCAGGGGATTTCAAATGCATTACTTTATTCTTTGATCTATAAGTATAGCTCAACACCACTTTCTTTGCCTTGTCTACAGAAAACAACATGAAGGAGGTCTGGAGGGTCCATGCACTGGTTCCTCAGAGCCTTACTTCCCTGCCTGGATAGGGACAGGGATATTTCACTCTGGGGGATGTTGACTCCATTTCTAGATGCTTGGTCCTGAGATGTCAGATGGACCATTTCTGGGGGCACAGTAACTTTTCTCTCTCAGTACATGAGAGCCAGGAAAGAACCCACCCTCTAGATATCAGTCACGGAGATACAGGAAAGCTAATCGAAAACAGATGTCTTATGGGAAGGACAAAAGTGGAGCTCAGGAGACCTACTGTTCTGTGTTCAAAATAGAAAGGAGAAAACTTGACACTCCAAAAACCAGTAACGCGGAAATAAACCAAAGCACTTCGGGACTGAGAAATTCAATGCAGATGTAAATCCATGGGCAGCAGCAGCTGTGGAGGCAGTTCCAAGAAAAGGAGCAATCCTAGGGTAGGCAAGAAAGACCTGTGTCTGACCCACTAGAAGGAAATTCCATTTTGCCAATACTGACTTGAGAAACATTATCATTTTGTTGGTTAAAATGTTTAGCCATGTCCTCAGGTTTGTCTCTTGAATTAGTAGTAAGCATAAATAATGTGAAGCTATAGATCAAGAGTTGTTCCCTTCAGCCCTTCTAATTCACTTTTCTTTTTCAAGATTCTTTTTGAATCTTTTAAATCAGTGCTAACCAGTGCTAATAAGGAACATTTCCACAATCCCTAGAAGCATGAGGATGTAGAAAGGACAAAAGAAGAGATTAAAGTGTTTCCTATGTGATAGACTTTGCAGGAAGGAAAATCTATTACTTGCTACAGAAAGGTTTCTCCCAAAGTTACCTCACTTGAACTTGTCCCCTTCTCCTTCAGAGATCTGCATGCCATGGGAGGTACAGCACTGCAGAGCTAACCCTCGTAGTAGGGTTCTTCAGCAAACATTGCACAATTAGATGAGTACAAGAGTGTGTTCAAAACGCTTACCCATTTTTGTAATGCTCTCTGGCAGGCATGTCTAAAATCGCCTAGTGAAGAGTAATGTACTCTGAGAGGAATGAAACACTCCACATAATATCAAAAAAAAGAAAAAAAAAAGTTATTCAGGATATACAGCTCCTCCCTGTAAAACCTTGCCATATAGTAGTGGCTGGGGACATCAGTAATGGAGCTGAATCTGCAGTCAGTTTTATTAAAGGTGAATTTCCATTATCTGGACTCCTCTGAAGAACCTGTCATTGGTTATCTGCCTTTATAGGCAGAGTCCCATCTTAAAATGGTTAGTACATGAATGAAAAAGCATTGTAACTCCTCATATATAGAAATGTTGATTATCAGAGATCACAAGTTGTTTGCTAGATTCACTAACACAGGTGTCTGCCGCAGGTTTTGACTTGTATTTCACTGTTCTGTTTTCAAATGTTCCAAAACCCAGCAACGGTAATGCAAAGTACCCTGACGTTCAAATGCTCACTTCTTCAGAAGCTGTGCTGAATGAGATGGTTTTTGGAAGGTAATTTTCATTCAAAGTTTGGTAACTTTCTTGAGAACAAACTCAAGAAACATCAGTACCTTTTGCTGTTGCTTGTTAGGAAACAACAAAAAAAATTATACCGCTCTTGAATCAAATGTACAGCTGAGAGGATTCATTTGGATAGGAATGACAAATTATTGTGTAGATCTTGCTTCATCTACGGATGTAAAATCATTTTTTTGCTTATCAGTTTCAAAGGAAAACCACTATACCTGTACATTCCGCTTCAAGTGTAAATCAGGATTCTCCTCTCATTTGTATATGTGTAAATTAATTCTATCAAATTACTGAGTGAAAATCCAGTTAAAAGCCACAAATTACACTTTCAAAGTTAAATACATTTTCCAGCACCTCCACTCCCCTGAAATTCTAAACAACAAATCTCTTCTGTGCACAAGAACATATTTCTACTTCAACTATTCAAGCAACTTATATCTTTCATGCACTTGATGTTGTGGGTGTTGGTTTTTAATGTGCTTTGCCCATCATACAATATTTTAATCACCTCCATCAGTGTAAAACTGAAAATAAATAGAACTGTCCCTGCTTTAAGTATTTCTTAACAAGACTAGAGTCTGTTCCATTTTGCTGATATCACTTCTGTGTTACTGTTTAACAATGACATATACAAAACACAATTAACATTACAAAGCACCCAGATTAACGACTTCTTTTTTCAGGGAAAGACAAAGAACTAGAAGGAAAAAAACCACAGGACAGCCTAACTACGTATTTTTTTTTATCTGTTAGCATTCTAATTCTCTGTACCAAAATAAAAAGATCAGACATTCCGCAGAAAACAAACAAGTGAAGAAGTGACAGGTCACTCATTAAATATGTTGATTTTCAACTGCAGTAGCAAGAAACAATTTACAGTTACATGTTAAAGTAATTTACATACAAAAACATAAGAAAAAAATAGATTATAAAATGGTTATTTAACAGAAAAATCTGTCTCATTATATCCTATTACATATATAAGCAGAGGTCCAGCATGACTCACAGGAATATTGTTAATTTTCTAACTCTCTTTGACCTTCTTTTCTTTCAAGTTACCCAGGAAGACAAAATTCTATTCTCCTTATTTACAAAAGTATTCTCATTTGATATTAATGGGATTATTTTGCTAGGTTGGTTAAAGATTCACATATAACTGCTTTCTTAAAGAATTTTAGACATAAGCGCTGCCTGGCTTCTGTTAACTCCACTCAGCTGCTACAGAATTTCTCCCATTTATTGAAGAATAAATTCTCTTTTTCAAATTGAATTGCATTTTCAGGTAATGTTTAAAACACTCAGACATTGTATCTGATTAAAAGCTGCAGTAAGTCATAAAGAGTTGCAAGAATTTACACCACGGGACTTGCAAAGTACTCAGCAAGTTAGCTGAGTAATGTAATTCCATTGTGATGCTGGAATATTCCATGGTCTTTCAAGAGTCTGGAAAAACCTGTAAATGCTCACAAAAGACACTACAGACTTGAAATAATTCATCCTTCCTGAACAAACAAGGTTTAACAATCCAGTTACCACAGGCTCCCACCCTTTAGCAAAGTCACTAAGAACATGACCACCGTGTCTACTTGCTCAGATAGAAGTTTTCAAAATGTCTAGAGTCATCTAATTCTAAAGCACACCTCAAAGGATCATGATCCTGGTGGTCTTCATTTGAGATTTAATACTTTCTGTCTTGAGTTTATTGCAGTAGTGATGGAATGGTGCTAAAACTACACATGCTAACGTGCTAACTTAGTTGCACAGGCCAAATAAATAACTGTAAATAAATAAATAACCACATCACACAAACATCAGTTAAAAATGTAAATAAAAAGAATCTCTTGCTTTGTGTTGTAAAAATATGAAATAATACTCAGGACAGGCAGTTTCACATGAATTTTTTCCCTATATTCAGTAGCTCCAAGGTCAAAGCACTGGAACTTCATTTTTCAAAGTGAAAAGAATGATTTAATAATTATTTGACACAAAGACAACTCTGTTTCTCTATCCTGCACACAATACCAAATTCGGTAGTGCCTGATACCTCACATATTTTCATTCACATTTCCATTACTGTCTACAGTGAAGTAAAATCTTTTATTATACATTCTCTTGAATCTTTTTGAAACAGCAAACAAAATGTAAAATGCAAAGGGAGATAAAAGAGAGCACCAGAAATCTTAATAGAAAAAAATACATATTCCCTTTTTTACCCTCCTTGTTCTAACCATGAACAGCAGTGAGAACTGAACGGTGCTGGACATTGGAAAATAAAAGTGAACTATAGGACTTTATGCAGCTTTAATGTCCTAGTACAGCAGTGATAAATTCAGAGTGCCACCACAGTGTCACCTCTATGATAATTACTCAAGCAATAGATATCTCATTAAAGAGAACAGAGTGCCCCAGAAAGGGTCCTTGCTAGCAGAGTTAGATAGTAATACACTGTGTGGAAAGAATTCATTAGTTTTTCTCAAATTCTTTACTAAACTTCAGTTCAACAGTGTAACATGTGTAAGACTAATTGCTAAAGT
This sequence comes from Urocolius indicus, assembly GCA_013401255.1. Taxonomy (NCBI): domain Eukaryota; kingdom Metazoa; phylum Chordata; class Aves; order Coliiformes; family Coliidae; genus Urocolius; species Urocolius indicus. The sequence continues at coordinate 292,776 of WBNH01006634.1, read as the reverse complement.
CACACAGGCCCTCAGTGCTCCTTTTTCTTGCCTTAGACAAAATGACCTCAGTTTTCACACAGCATTCAGTGAGTTATTCACACAAGGCTCAAACAGACAAATACAAAGGGTAGACACAAAGCAGCGTCACATGAAGGAGGTTTTTGGCCACATACATGTGACCCAGACTCCTTTCTTAACAGCTAGATTCAAAAAAGTGGACATCTGGAAGACTACAAAGAATCATCTCTCCAGTTAACCTCTCTGGCAGAGGACATTACTGTGCAAAGACCTGTCATGAAAGCAAAGAAATCTTCATGGGAAAGTAGAAAGTGTAATCTTAGTAGTAAATACTGATCTTCAACTATTAAAATAATGCAATGTGTGCATGTCTAATACTGTAAAGACTTAAAATATGGAAATATTTCTCTCTTGTTTGGTCACATTTATCTCATCTTCTTAACAGAAGCTTTGAATTTACAAAACAACCAGTGTCCACTTCATTTTTTATATCATTTTTGCAGAAAACACCTTATAATTTGTAAAGTTATATAGTTCCTACCTGTAGTCTAATAAGAGAAATCAGAAATGTTTTCACAAAAAGAAAGCCAGCAGGATTTTTGCAAAGTCACACAGAATGGTGTTACAAAATGCCCCTACTAATAGCAATTGCAAACTAAACCTTTATTTACTTTTATTTAGTCTTAGCTAAACACTATTTGCCCTAGAGGACATAGAGTGACTAGGCAGTCTCAGCAGCTTGCACAAAACATTAGGAAAGTGTACCTGCATGACAATAAGAAGGTCAAACACCAAGATGAAAGAAGCCAAGAAGGCTCTTGAGACCTCATCACTTGGCAGAAATCCACGATTCAGCTTGTCCCAGCTGATCCAGTCAGTAGTGATGACAAGCACAACTACAGAGGTCAGAGTAAACAGAACTGTCCTGCAAGGGGGAAAAAAAAGAGAGTTCAGAGAGAATTTGATAGTAATGAAGATGTATCATTCTATTTTATCTGTCTTCTAACAGTCAACATGCGTTTTATCAGTACTTTACTGCTGATGAAAAGAGATTGAAGAAAATTAAGCGTACAAACAAATCATTTGATTTAAAATAGGAAAGCAGTCAGCTGAATCCTTATAAAAAATAAATTTAGTAGCTGGTACTAAGCCTGTTGCAAAATTAGGCTGGAGTGTATTGCTCTTGTTCTTGATTCCATGTTTTTCACTGAAGACGCAAACCAATTAAGCAAAATAAGAAATAAGTAAAATATAATAATGTACCAAGGACCGTATGACCTAGGCTAAATTCAAATGGACAATCTAAGAGAGAACATCTAAGGCACCAAAGACATTAGAACCTTTGAAGAGTCTTCTCTCAGCTGTAGGAGCTATGGGACAATAATTGTGAAGTCTAATTTTTATATAGAAACATGTTTGTATGCAAGAAGTTTTCCTTGCACTAAATTAATCTGTAGTGAATTCTGGGAGTTGTAGAAAGATTTTTGCTTTATGTCTCCTAAGACGTCCTTTGTACAAGTTTTCAGCACATCTTACAGCTTTTCCAAGAAGTCAGTCAAGAGCAAATCATAAAAGTAATAAAGCCTCCATATGAATGCTATGAGAATTCCAGAAGACACATTTGGCTAATTCATACAATTTTGCAATATGGTATTTGAGAAAATATCTTTCTAAGCTCTCCCCTCAAAATAGCTCTGCATCATTTCCAGCAGCACTTTGGAGATATTCTTCAGAGTTGGCAGTGACGATTGATTGAATTCCTGGTTCTCTGGAGACAGGTAAATTTAGCTGGTAATTTGAGGAGGGGACAAGGCTTCTCTCGGTAGCCATAGCTGTCAGTAAATCTATGCTATAACAGAGACATATCAACATCTGAATGCACACAGGCTGATAAATAACTGTGGCAAGGTGGAGGTTTTTTTCTACAGCAATAAAGTCTCATTTTCTTCAGCTACTGAGGGCTGTAAAACAATGTGAAGAATATTTCCCATGACATTTCCAAATAGGACAAATACTCATCAGAGTAAAAGAAAAATTGGTTCACCAGTAGTCACAGGTCACCAGTCTATATGCATTTCTTTTTATGTATCAGCCTTGGCTGTATCTGTGTAGGAAGGGAAAAAAAATATGCATATAAGCAGTAGTGTACACACATCCTAAACATCACTTTCCTGTAGCACATTGGGCTGCACTTCCTAAAAGTAAAAAACACAAAATGACTTGATTTCTACCACCTTTACCTTTGAACATTAACTTTTAATCTTAATTAATACATTCAGTTCCATAAAATGTTGTTGGTGGTTGTTTAGTGGTTGGCACCATACAGTATTCCCTGAGTGTATTATCAGCATCTGGGCAAGAAAAAAAACCCCGAATGAGACATGTTAGACTTAATCAGACACAAGCAATATTCAAGACTGCTTATCCCCAAAATGTTTGCTCAGCTACCATCTCACCTGTCAGTACCTGAACCTGACTGACTTTTCTACAAGCTCCCTTTTGGCAAGTACCCATAATGGTTTACTTTGGAAAGGTGATTCATTATGGCCCTCCTCTCTTGCATACAGTCTTTTGAGACCCAAAAAGGTGGTTTTTCCCCACTATTTCACCTCCGGGTCTGAAATCCACACGAAGGTATATGTTCTCACTTTAGCTGAGAATGTATCCAGAAAGAACGCAGAAAGTCCTCAGTGCTTGTCTGCCAGCCAGTGCAGGCTGCCCTTTTCCCAAGGAACCCACATCTCCTGGTGCAGTGGTAGTTCAGAAGTGTAATTCAAGTCTGCATAGTGTGCTATAAGAATCATGTACCCAGAAGTTTTACTCAATAGTATTCTGCTTCAGTCCTTTTCAATTATGCATTTGCATTTTGAAGCAAGAGTACAGAGCATGGAAGGTCAGATTTTTACATGTATGCAAGCAAAACCAAACATATTTATGTATGCTCCATTTTCATGCATGCAAAGACTAATGTGTATGCTCAAGCACTGATTTCCTTGAGGAAATGCATATACAGTTGAAAAACTGCTTTGTTATTCATTCTGAAATGTCAAATAGCAAGGGAAGGGAACAGAAAATGGGCTGCTGGTAGATTAAGAAAATGTGAAACCAATAAAAATGGTTAGAAATAGACTTCTGAAATGGTTACATTAAACAGCAAAATTAGCACTCAGTTGCATTTTTTGACCTATGATATCGAAACACAGCAAGATATCCAGGATGTGCTTTTGGAGTTACTATAAACTGAATTTGTCTGGGTTAGCGTTCAGCTACTTCTTGTGAAAGTGCAGAATTGGCTCAGTGTCTTGGAAGTTAAGAAAAGAAGCCGATGATTTAATTTATCATAACATAACTTGTATCAGATGAACTAGTGTGAGCTACCCTGCAATATTTAGGCCAATATAGTTTGTTCTTTATTCAGCAATGCACATTACTGAGAAAGAGCTATACCATCAAACTATTCACAGCATTGCTGGCAGCACTTGTCCATCTTCTGCTTACAGAAGGGCTATGAGAGGAAAGATAAGACAGGATCGAATCTTCCCTGTACCAGACATTAAGAAATGCAACTTGTTTCTCTGCTTCACAGAGGAAATATACTTTTATATTTCACTTCTAATTCCAGCTTGCTGTATTGAATGATTATGTGCCCTGAACAACTATTCAGCTACAATAACACACATTTTACAACCTAACCTATACTCTTCAAGATATAAGGTTGCTATGAAGAATAAAAATTATAAAAAAGTCTGAAAAAAATCCCCACTGTTCAGGCCAATTGCACACTGAGAAGATAAAATTATTAGGTAGGTCCAGAAAAGTACAGTGCTTATCACTGCCAGTGATGATCTGAATTCCCCAGTTCCACACTAAACTGAGAGAAAGATTGAAGAAAGTAACTTTTTACTGCCAGAGAACTCTCAAGAAGCAGGTAATTCTCTAGTCTGTATCTCTAAAATGTTTGATATCCAGGACTGAGTTTGGTCTTGAATTTGTCAAATCAAGTCATTCATGCCAAAATGAACTCACATTGCTGGCCCCTAATTGCCGAGAGAACATTGAGTTTGTCCTCACACATTCAGCAAGAGTCAAACTAGATGTCTTTTGGTTTCTGCACCTTCCCACAATAGCACTTTCTTGGAACATAAACTTTGACCAAATTGACCAACCTCTTAGCATCTTAGAATATTATACACTATGAGAGGTTACTCACAACATGGCCCAGAAGCTTGAATAAGTTTTGTCATTGATGGTGCCTGCAGACAATCTCTCATGGCAGACAGAGTCATAATCTTAACCTGTAGTCTCTATCATGCACAAAAGTCATTTTGGGAGGAGAAAGGCCATGTTACTTAATTTTTCTCTACACTACTACAATCAGTAGTAAGTGCAGAACATCCGTATGCCATCTTCAACAAACTATGCCAAGTACTTGGCACTAATTTACCTACAACGTCTCCACAATGCTGCCCTACTTTTCAAGAATGTAGCAATCATCCCTTGAAGTCTGGACAATCCAGCCTTAGCCAAGTTGTTTAGAAAGCACTTAGAGGTGCATTGCATATCTTCTACTAAGGAAGGAACTCTTCTAACAGGCCCATCATTGGCAACAGGGAGCTTCACTTCTTTCTCAAAGTCCATACATACTGACATTTCCCGTACATGCAATGGCCATCACACAAATGATCTCCGTCCTATTTCTGCCTGCTGGGCACACCCTCTTCTCTTAAACACCTCTTGCCTTTTCAAAAGTCACAAAAAAAATCCCCCCAAACTTTTGGATTCTCTGTCACTTGTATACAATGCCTAAGCTGTCACTTGGCGCATTATGAGCATAGGTCAGGCTGAACTTTTGATTCTTCACAAGAAAGCTCTTTTGTAAAGGAAAGCAGCCCTTCATCACTCCTCCCTTGCTAGTGCTCTTTGCTTGTCCTCTGAGAAAAATCTCTCCTCGCGGGGCTTTCTAAGAAATTCCTCTGCTGGTGCCCCAGTGCCCAGATGCCCTGCATGCCACACTGGCACAGCTGTGGCTAAAAGGTGAACAAGAATTGAGAAAGTTTAAATCAGAAAAACAGGCACATTACATAAACAAGACCTACTCACAAACTGTAATGAAACAAATAACATGGACACAAACATCAAGGACACAAAGCCAGTGCAACATCACAGTAAGGAAAAGTAGCAGAAGCAAAATAGGGCCAGTTGAGGACAACACATCCCTAGTAAATAAGAACAGCGTGTATTTGGGTGAACAGAGCTGTGCTGTTCTTCAGTAGACAATAAAGTGCCAGGGCTACCTCCCTTTATCCACTCTAAAATATTGAGGATAGGGTAAGATTTCATTAAAAATTCTTCCAGAAGTCTAAAATAGATCCTAAATGTTCAGTGAATGAATGTAAAAAACCACAAAACCCAGTATAGAGTGAGTAGTCCATCCAGTGTTGTGAGGGTCTGGTTTTTTTTCTACAATTCTTTGCCAGAATCTTTCCCCAGTAGATGTTTCTATTCCTACACTCTGGGCACCTTTATGGGTCATATCACTCAACAGCAGTAAAAGCAAAGATGACTTTTCCCATTGTCTCCAAACAAGCCTAGCTTCTTGCCATTTCCAAGTATTAGGTTCAACCTGAAACACTCAGCTTCCTGGGAAATGAGGAGCAGGAGCTGCCACTCTGCATGCTGGACATAACTATGTTAGCAAGTTAATTACCAAAGGAGTTTTGTAAGCTCAGTCTGGCACTGAATACTCTCAAAACTCTGCAGACTCCCTTATAGTGCTGCTTTGCCACTGTCCTCATCTTCCTGCAGACATTGTGCTTGTTCTGGGTGATGGGTCTGTAACTTTTCCCTTTGTCTTGCACCTGCACAAACCTGACCTTATGAACTGCAAGTTCTTTATGAATGGAATGAGCCCAGATTGGTCTGTGAAGAAAAGAAAAAGCCACTTATTTGTAGGAAGTGCAAGGCAGTTGTTCTGTGAATGTGTAACTGCATGCAGACACATCAATACTTCTCTAGATCCATAGCTAGTAAGAAATAACAACCTTGCTGTGTAGCAAGGAACATCTCAGCTGAGCCTGTGCAGCTTAGTGTGCACACTGCCTGCCATACCATGGTTTGCAGTCTGTCTGCCCAAAGAGAAATCCCACCACTGCCATCTGACATGGCCTTAGTGCCATTCCATACTTCTGCAGTCCATGTCTCAAGAGAGCACTGTGTGCCAGGGCAGCAGATGGACTTCTCTGAAACGCAGAGTTGTGCTCTGGAGGAAGATCTGGAACAGATCAATCCAGGAAAGGAGAGGAAGAGAATACTCATGCTTTACAATATACTACCAACAATGTTGAGTGTTGATACATAGCTAAGACTTTCTGGCTTTATTTCACGAGGAGCGAAGTCCACAAAATTTAGTTTTCTTTTCATTCCAAAATAACAGCACTGTCACCAGTCCTCCTGGTAAAAGGTTCTCCTGGCTATATCCGTAAACTGTCTGCACAAGTGCACACTTTCTAATAGTTCAATAACAATATGGACCACGAAAAAGGCAGTTCAAACTGGAAGGCTGGCATGCCTGTGCCACTTCATTAAATCAGTATGCCAATCATGAGGTTACTGACATTCTCAGAAGTCCTGCATGGCAGAAGACACAGTGTACTGCAGTGACTGTAGGTCCCAGCTGCTCGGAGACATCCTCTTCTGCTCTTTTGTGTGTCCTACTTCTCACATCGGGAGTTCCCTAGGCAGAGTCCATGAAGCTCTGACTCATCCTTTTGCAATCCCAATGCAGCACCACAAAACCATTCCTAGCACTTCTCCTCCAGACCTATGCCAGACGTATCTTTGACTCCATCCAGCCACATTTTCAGGAAATAGACTGTGTTACTTGTCTGTACTGAGTTGAAAACTGAACCAAACAGGATTTGTCCCTGGAAAGTTAAAGACAAGAAATCTAGAAAGTTCACAAAACATTAAATGTTGGAAATCAGAATCATTTCCAGTCTGAGTCTCCCGATTCTTCATATTTAAATCAGCAGGGCAAAGTGTACTGAAAACAAATTCTGGTCTGTGACAGGACCTCATTACCCAAACCATCATATAGTGAAACTGAAGTTATTCACTACTCAAATTTCAAATACAATTTTTTGCACAACCATACATAAGGGGAAGATAACACTATCTTAAATTTTCCAGCAACTTTGAGATGCTCACTGTTAGAGGTATTTAGGATTTTTGTGTTTTGCATGACCCTCTGACAAATCTTTGATGAAGCTACAGCTTTGATGATCAGATAGCCAAAGTTCTGCTAGGCTCGACTGAGGAGATGAAAGACAAACTCTGGCTATTTTCCCCATCTTCATTTTGTCTTTTCCAAAAGACAAAAAGTAGTATTTTGCCCTTTGACTTCACCTTCTTCAGAAAAAAATTCCCTACCTGTGCTTAGTCAAAAGTAGCTCTTAGATTTGTATGACATAGCATTTTGAGAACTTTTTATCACGCTTTCACATATAATTGCTCCTAAATTAGGTTATTTAAAAACTGTTAGAACAACACTAATAAGCATTCCATGCATTGCTTAATACTATGTAACATTTGGGACAGAAGAACACATTAATAAAGTAATGAGATCATATATTCTGTATTCCTATTATTGTTCATTAAGGAAATTAGCATATGCACTTAAAATATATATGTAAACTTACTAAAGAAAATTAATTAGTATAAAGTCTAGGTATGTTAAAACCTCAAATAAAACCACCTAGCAGTTAATCAGAGTTCACCAAAATTGTCAGCTTCAGATGGTGCTGTTGGAAAGAGAAATGCAATTCTAAATGTTTTATAAATTACTATTTATGTTTTCATAGAATCATAGAATCATTTGGGCTGGAAGGGATCTTAAAGATCACCTAGTTCCACCCCACCTGCAATGGGCAGGGACACCTTCCACTAGGCCAGGTTGCCTAAAATCCTATCCAATCTGGTCTGGAATGTTTCCACAGATGAGGCAGTCACAGCCTCTCTGAGCAACCTGTGCCAGTGCCTTACGACCCTCACAGGGAAGAGTTTCCTAATATCTAATCTAAATCTATAGCTTTTCTGTTTAATCATTAATAAATCATTATTCCTTGTCCTATCACTACATGCTCTTATAAAAAGTCCCTCTCCAGCTTCCTTGTAGGCCCCTTTAGGTACTGGAAGGCTACAATAAGGTGTCCCCAGAGCCTTCTCTTCTCCAGGCTCAACAACCCCAAGTCTTTCAGCCTGTCTTCACAGGAGAGTTGCTCCAGCCTCTTCTTGGCCCTCCTCTGGACTTACTCCAACAGGTCCATGTCCTTCTTACATTGGGGAACCCAGAGATGGATGCAGTACGCTGGCGGGGTCTTACAAGAGTGGAGTAGAGGGAGAGAATCATTTCCCTCAAACTGCTGGCCACGCTTCTTTTGATGTAGCCCAGAATATGGTTGGCTTTCTGGCTTGCAAATACACATTGCTGGAATATTCAGTTTTTCACCAATCAACACTCCCAAGTCCTTCTCAGGGCTGCTCTCAATCCACTCAGCCTGTGTTTGTACTTGGGATTGCCCCAACCAACATGCAGGACTTTGCACTTGGCCTTGTCGAACTTCATGAGGTTTGCACAGGCCCATCTCTCAAGCCTGTCTAGGTCGCTCTGGATGACATCACTCCCCTCCATCGTGTTCCTCCACCACACAGCTCGGTGTTGTCGGCAAACCTGGGGAAGGTGCACTTGATCCACTGCCTGTGTCACTGACAAAAATGTTAAACAGTGCTAGCCTCAATACCAGCTCCCGAGGAACATCATTCAACACTGGCCTCCACTTGGACATCAAGCTGGTGACCACAGCTCACTGACTGCAACCAGTCAACTGTTTGTTGATTTGCTAGATTCAACTGTCCATTTCAAACTCCCTCCCTTTGACCAGGAGGGTTGATGAAAAAACTACTTGCACTACAGAGTCACTTATTACTGCTTCCAGAGCTCTGCAATCCTTCTTGATACTGGAGCAGCAGATAACAGCCAGTGGACTACTGCATGAGGTTTGGTAGTCCCTCGGTGACATGTCTGATACAAGCCCCAGCAAGCAGAAGCAGCACATCTCTCTAGAGAGTGTGTCAGGTAGGCAAACAGGTACCTCTGTACCTGTCGCTTTTTTTCTTGCTTTTGTTGGTTGTTATACAGGGACCAGACTGGGCTGCCTCATTCCACTCCAGTGGCCCTCCTGAGGAGAGTCTGCAGAGTGGTGAAACGGTTCTGAAAGTACACCTCAGGCTCTGGGGGCAGCCTCCTCCTCGGGCTGATCCTTGTTGTTGCAAGCTTTCATTCTTCTGCATTACTAGTCCTTCTTCCTTCCATGTGTGCCAGGGAGTGGGGGCAGTTTCTGTCTGTATGGCTGTGGGTCCCCTGCAGACCACGCTTGGAACCTGCTATCTCACTCCTCCTCAGCCTCCCTCCTGCAGCTTGAACCCCTGCAGCAGGAGCTCCTCTGCCTGAGTACACCTTCTGCACAGGTCTGCCGAGAGAACTGCCTTGTCCCAGGAGAGAGGACAGGCACTGCCTGCAGCCCCAAGCCTGCACTGCAGCTTCTCTTTCTGCAGCCATGTCGAGGTGGTGGCATCAGCCACTGCTGGGGCAGATGGCACCAAGTCCCCAGGTGGAGCTGCAGCCTTTGCTCTCAGGCAACTGCCCTCTGGTTCTGCCCTGAGAGCCAAGTGGGCTGAGTGCCCTTGGCCTGCTCACAGTTGGTCGCGGGCTGCCAGAGAGAGCGGGGTGGCCACATGAATCCTGTAGCAGCCAACAACTCCTCAGCCATGCTCACTTGTGAGATCTGCTGGCTCCTGGTATGTCTCCACACTTCCCTGGGCTTTCTCCTGGTCAGGAAACACCTTGCTCTGCTGCAGAACACACCAGCACCACAGCTGATTGTCTCAGCAATCAGTTGCAGTTGTATATAATGTCATTTTTTCATGTGCAATGATAGATAAAATCACCCCATGAAAACAGATATAGAAAGAGAGGAACAATTTTACTGCTCTTGCTATTTAAAAAACACTTTCCAGCCTTCAGAAAAGAAACATCTATCAAGTTAAATGCTTTGCGTAACTTTTAATCTCAGAATCAGCACCGGCCAAACGTACCATTCCACAGTGTAAAATAACTGTAAAGAACAACGGTACTGCAGATGTTCATATGCAAATAACAACACTTTTTATTTCATTTGTTTTAATTAAGAAGGGTTCTGTTGTTAAATCTGTCAAAAATAGCAACTCTAACTCCACTTAAAATAAAATATTTAGTCTGCTTGTTGCTTGGTGCTAGCACCACTTCCTCAATTAAGCAAATGTAAGGGACAAATGCTCTGCTGGTGAAAGGCACCTGGGTTCTCTGAAGCAGCATGGATTCAAGCCTCTAGCTGGCCTCTGCTCTCCTGCCCTAGCAGGACAGTGCTCTGGAAGGAGAGAGAGCAGGGTGTAGAGATCTGCCTGTATCAGCAGCTACTGCAGTGCCATGGAGTGACATAGTGCTGACAGCCCCATATTGGTAGCGTTTGTGTCTTATGAGCTGAACCCGTGAGAACCCATGCATAACTGCAGCCTGCTAGGTCAGATCCCAAAGAGCAGCTTCCATCTCAGTTGAACCCAGAGAAATCCCATTTGTGCACCTCAAGATCAATGTAGAACTCTGTGAACCAGAATGCAGGTGAAGAGATGATTTAAGATCCACTTCAGAAACATGCTACTGAAGTGAACTGCTGACACAGATGCAGCCTAGAAGAAGACACATGCAACAAATATCTACAAATATTTAGAAAATTAATTACACTGGATTTTTGTTAAAATATCATGCTTGGTCCCTTGATGGGGACAAATATAAGGTAGAGATATGGAATTATACTACTGCCAGACTTCAGAGCACACTCTGCAAGCATAAATAAGCAGGAGGAAGTACAATCATGCAGATTACCATAAAAAGGACTTAATTATCTGAAGTTAAATACCAATTAGAAAGTTTTCAATTCAAACTTTTCAATCTTTTTTTAAAAAATGCCATCACAACAGTGTATTTCTGACTTCTACAATAGGAAGTAATGGGTAGGTAATTCAGCATTTGCCAGTAACTGCCAGATCCAAAATAACTGTTCTGAAATCGTAAGTTCAGAAACACTCTGCTTCAAACAGGGAATAGCAAAGGGAACTCTATGTTGGGACTGGCTCATAAACACTTAACAACAGCAGACACTGCACATTTTAAGAATGTTGTCTTTCCAGTTAAGTCTTCTAGTCTTCTTGTTCTGCCTGGTGAGCTGAAGAAACTGGACACCAAGGAGTATAAAGTATGCTCTAAGTCTGGCAAAACTGGAATTGTTTATTCTGCATTTTTGCACATTCACTTTACTTGGAAAAATGAAAAACATTTTTGTGAATGTAAATGGCACTAGTTTATTTTTTTAGTTGTATCAGTTTGTCAAAGAAAGGATATTACCTCTTCCACAAATCTTGCATTACTTGTTTCCTTTGACTCTGACAGTTGCAATTTTATTAACGTGTATCAATGTGATTCCAGACCTATTTAGGATTTTTGTGCAAAGATTTGTATAAAGTCTGAAATTACATTTATGTTAATGCACAGCAGAAACATTTCACTCTGTTTCATGTAAAAAATGAGTAAGATAATGTAATGTAATCACATGGTGAAATATTAGAATTCTAGAGAGCATCATTTTTTTATTATAGGTAGAAGCATCTTTGAGTTTCCTTTTGCCACACCATTAATTTACTAAAATGAAAGCGTTATCTATTTCAAACAGCAGCTCATTTAAATTAAACTCATCAGCCATAAGCTTTAAGTTTCAAATGCCATTTCCTATCTGTGATACAGAAAAGCAAAAACAGTTTTAGAAGGTTTGTGGTCTTGCTTGTAAAAGACATTTTCAATCAACACCTATCATACACAAGGTAGTATAGGACTCACATGAGTTACATCCAAGGAACTCTACTTCATGTTCAGCTTACAAAGTTAGAAGTTAACTGCCTAGCTCCAGTAGAAAGCATTTTAAAAAAAAAAAAAAACCCACCAAAATTCTACATAAGGTAAAGGGAAGTCATTTTTCTATTTTGCTTTCAGGTGGATACATCACTTACTCTGTCAACTGAATGGGAGGTGGAAGGCAAGCTGGTTCAAGAAACAACAGAAACAAGATTTTCAAAAAAGTTTTCAGAGCACCAGATGTGCCTTTGGACAGACTTACCTGGCAATTTTTCAGTGAAAATAGTTTAACTTTAGGCAAGGTCAGTTCACCAATACAAGGAATTTGCAAATTCCATGTGAAAGGGATGACTTTTGTAATGTGAGGGAAGCTGTGTTAGAACTAGGCATGACTCCCACATCTCACTGTGGTTGAGGAGTCAGGAGTTAGGCCAGCGTCTCAGCTGCACAAGAGGCACATTCAGAACAGGTATTTGAATATCAGCCTTAAAGGGACCACCTGAACATCATCATAACCAGGCTTCTGGATGCCAAATGATACTATTTGTACTGATTCTCTAGTTGAAGCTACCCCACTTTGTATTAAAGGAGTGAACATTACTATAACTCTCTGGACACAGATTTCCCACACCTGAGTGTCAATAGCTACTTATTAAGTTTTCATGTCCCGCTCACATCCCTGGTAAAAGTAAAGTAAAGGCTTGGTGCTGGCCATAGTAGGAAGACAGGGATTATGCACAAAAGCTTTCGTAAGAGGGACTCTGGCTTTCCATGTTTCCATCATCCCCAGTATCTGTCACAGAAACTGCTTATGAGAAGACAATATTCTTGGCCTCGTTTTCTCAGTTATCATGAAGTATTCAGTAAAGTTTTAAATTAGTTGCAACACAAAACAGGAAAAAGCTTTTGAAATGGAAAAAAACCCATGTCTCTACATTTACAAGGCAATTCCTATTTCAAATGCATTTAGATGGTAATTGAAATGTGACTCTAAGAGCCTAAAATTAGGCTCTTGAGATCTATAGCAAGAGCTAGAGGTATATCCCAGCAGCTCCTTGATTTTCCTGAGTTGAAACATGTTATTAAATTGTAGTTTTAGGAAAAAAAGCGCAAGTGCATAAGTGAGGATTTAACACCACATTTTCAAGCATACCTATGATTTGAATTATTTGGATTTCGGGTTTGTCTTTGATTCAAGACAAACTGATTTTCAGAAGACCCAATTAGCAACATGTAAGTCAGAAAGGTGGTAAAAATAAATTAGTTAAGAACCTAAATCTTTAATTAATAAATAAGCTTATCAATTATTACCCAATTACTGAATTTACTAGCATTGTTTGTATTCAAAATTTATGTCATACTATATAGACAACAGTCTGAATGTTTTCTTTGGGATTTTGGCTAGAGCTAAGTGAACAACTGATCATTCACTTTTTTAATACAGACTGGTTTTTATATACGGTTTAGTTCAGTATAACTAAACCATTTATAAGGAAATCATATTCAGCCAGAAACTTAACCAGAGGTGTTTTTTCTGTAGAAATCTACATGTGAGTTAACATATGTAATTTCTCATTACATTCAACAGAGATGTAGAGTGAGATTTGGTTGCCAAAACAAATGTGTTTGGTGTGATTTTGGGCACTATGAGGTATGCAGGTTGGCCTCCAGACCCTGCAACAGGTCTCTTCAGAATCTTTTGTCACGTCTACCATGCCTGTGCATTTCTTCAATACTCTGAAGCATTTCAAACTGTAGTTAATGCCTATTTTTAGACACCTAAATCCCACCTTTATTCAGTCAGTGGAGTCTAGAAAATTATTCAGGTGACTAAATCTAAGCTTTTACCTGAGTGAACTGAATGATCACCATCTGCATCAGTCAAAGCTCCATCAGCTGTAGCAGGAGCTGGTACATTGATAGCCATAATCAAGACACAAGTACACGGCATCTGAATCTAGAGCTAAGTCTCAAAAATTAAGTCAATTTTCAGTCTTTTAATTTCTTTCAAGAAAATAATGAAAAGCCTGCTTGAAATGGAAAATTAATATATTTTCTTTAGGAACTGTCAAAACTCATATTTCAATAAAACACTAGAAAAGTTCTATTTAGAAACTGTCACGTGGAAAATGCCACTGAAAAGTTGAGGTTTACTTGCTTTTTCAAAGACATTTTAGAAAAGTGAAATGACTTTGCAGAGCATTTCGATGTTGCAGAGTTTTAAAAATATCCTTGCAATTTTTTGTTTTTGAAAAAAAATAAACCACATAAAAGCTCTTGCTGTCTGTATGATCACGAGTTACAAAGCATTAAGGACAAAACCAGAGTCTGATTTATCTATGTAGAATATATGGAATGCATTGTCCTTGCACAGATACTGTTGGTTGCTAGTCTTAAATCTTTTAATAAGAGTAGGTGGGAGGACTGTATAGTATACACTATATTCTCATAGCTTTTCTGATGACATAATGTATCCATAACCAAACCTAAAAGTAATCCAGTTAAAATTTAGAATAAGCTAATCATGACAGTTTCCAAAGCCTTCTGTGTTCTGGACTAGATTAGCTGCATATTTTAGTTATATATTAGTTTGATGGAATAAGAAATTTCTTATATTTTAGGTTTCGTACACCATGGTATCTATCATTCATCAACATGCTGTTCCTTTTACAATTACACTTGTGCAAACCTTGTCAAAGTAAAATATAATTACAATTGTTTTGAACTGCTCTTTAATGTTTTTTTCCCCAAAGCATTTTGAATAAATGCAGACACTTTCATCTAACAAGTTGATTATATTTTGATTAAATATCTTTCCAAAACAACTACAACACACACAGAGAAAAAAGCAAAAAAAAAAAAAAAAAAAAGCTTTAATCTTGCCTCTTGAGCAATGCATTTTTATGTAAAATAATCTTCTGAAGACTATCTTACCTTAGTATGAAAGGAGCATTAGTAGACCACAAGCTGAGCATGACCTGGGCATGTGCTGTGGTAGCAGAGGTCCCAACAGTGTTCAGGGTTGTACTAACAGATGCATGGCCGGTAGATCAAAGGAAAGGACTATTTCCCTCTACTTCACACTTGTTAGATCACACTCAGAGCACCAAATCCACTTTTTGGTCTCCCAGTACATATAAAACACCAATAAAGTGAAGTGGAGATCTCCAAGCTAGTTGGGAGATAAAGCACTTGTCCTGTGAGCAGAGGCTGAGGGATGTGAACAAGTTCGGTGTGGTGAAGGGGTGGCTTTGGGAACACCTGTTTCCTACCAGCTCTGTGGAGGTTAGCAAGAAGATGAAGCCAACCTCTTCACAGCAGTGAAAAATAGGAAGATGAGAGACAACGCATATATTGAAACAAGAGGTGCAGACTGGATATAAGGAAAATTATTTCCAATGAGTCCCGTGAGGCAGTGGAAGAGGCTGCCTAGAGAAGCTGCACAGTCACTACAGTTTAGGGGCTTTTTTATGCAGTGCCATTAGATTTTTGAGACCCAAATGAATAAACCTCCAAGCAACCTAGTCTCAGATCAGAGTTGTCCCTACTTGGAGTAGTAGACCAGAGACCTCATGAGATCCTGAATTCCACAATGAATTATCCTGTGATCCTATACTACTATGGTATTTTCCATCCAGTAAAGGAATCCCAGTAGCTAAGCTTGTGAATTACATGTCATTAACATTCATGAATCTGGTCATCCAGTAAGCAATATTGTTTGCTTACAGAAAAAATGTGAACAGCAATGGCACTAACCTCAAACCAAAAAATGTGATACAATTCCTCCTGTAAAAAATCTGCGCAATCAAAACAGAAGGGACTTTTCTGTGCATCAGACTTCTGAATTTCAGCTGACATTGCTGCTCCAGCAAAGATTTTACACATGCAAGCTTTCAAAACTTCACTTGAGATTTACAGTAATTACAACATACAGTGCTTTCTGCAGATGATTCTAGAAGAATCAATACTGAGTCAAAAGTTGCTCAGGAAATAAAATAAAACTTTAATTTGTGTGATTTTGCACAAGTTGAGCCAGTTCCAGTGAAATGCTAAAACACGTGTCTTCTAAGAAGACAAAGAAAAAACACATCCAAATTACTGTGATTTCGATCTCCTGGAAAGTTAACCTTTCTAAGAATAAAATAGGCTTAGAAAGAAGAATAAGCAAGAAGAAGCTAATAATGAGACTCACTAGAATACATGCTGAAGGACAGTGCTACTCGGATGATTATATACCCAGTTCTGTGACATGATAAACATGAGGGACTTCAGAGAAGCAAGGAGCACAAATCAAACTTAAGAATTGTTGTGGCTGAATTCACTAAGATGCCCAGATACGTGTTTGGTTAAACTTTGAGCTTGTCAGGAAATGGTTAAACCTCTCAAACAGATACTTTTTCTGTATTTCAGAAAAAGCTCTGTGTTCTATCCTGAGACTAATTTGCATCCTTTTTGGGCTTGTTATAGCAAACAGAAATCAGAAAACAGATAAATCCTGGAAGAAACAGCAGTATTTAGGGAATCGAGCAAAGATGCAGCAAACCCAGACTGAGGATTCTCCCTTTACATACACCTTTTTGAGAATGCAGGGGGTCCAATTAACATTCATCCATGTGAATTTGATGCTGCTGGCTACTCTGAGGAGATCGAGTCTCTCACTGGTTTTGATCAGAAGTTCTTTCCTACAGATGAGAAACATTTCTCAATGAAAGTTAAATCAAAAGTGATGCATTTCTGAATGTCTGATTTCTTTTTTTTTTTTTTTTTTTTAAAGTTAAAAAAAGTTTTGTTGCAGGATTCCCAACAAGGTGCATTGTCTTCAGCTTTCTCCTAGATCATCCAGACATCGTACAGAGATGAGATGACATTAAAGTCACTTGTCCAGTTATTCACTGAGTTTTCTGGCTTTGTGTTCTTCCTGAGAGCCCTGAAAATAACTGTCATCTCTAGGTAGGAGGCCTTGAAAGATGAATTTGACTGGGCCTTTACAACCATTACTTACAATTTATCCCAGATATTTCTGAGTTGATAACCCCATCAATGCCTACTAAACAAAAAGAAGTGTATTTCACCTGAGGTAGTGGCTACCTTCACTAAGTTGAATCATAGAATCATAGCAGGTCTTCACTTTGCAGTGGTGGTATTTTAATGCCATATCTAGAGAGGAATGGACTTTACACTTAAAACTCTACAAATGCTGTGAAATACTATACTAGATCAGCAGTCTTTTGAGTTTGAAAAGTGTTCACAAACCCTGTAACAGATGACTGCTTATACAGGCATATGTCATTTCATACTTAAAGACTTATTACTGGAGTAACCACCACTTGTTCTATGAACAGTAATTGCAGAATGCCAGACCATCTCTTTGGCAGCCAGCTGCCCTTAAAGCAAAATGTTCATAGCATCATTCAGTGTGGAATCCTTTACAGCCCCCCGCCCAGAAATGCTGCATCATAGAATAAACCTAAACAATGCTTCCACCGACTAATGCTGTTACCAATCTCTCTGTCAGTCAAATGATAGTTTCCTAGAATTTGCATAAATCTAAATGCTGGGACAAAACATGTTTAATTCTATTTAGATTTCTGGAATTACATTTGCATCAAATTGCTTTAAGAGACAGGATGTGTCAATGAATGATACCAGCAAAGCCTCTGTTGCTTTACTAAAATGGGAAGAACTGACTATATGAAGCATTTTGGTTGCAAGGAAGAAATCAAAGACAGTTTACAGATCACCTGTTTCTTAAGGGGAAAAAAAAAAGCTTTCCTCACTCAGTTTGATGTATCAATACTATTTTCTACCTGGGCATACCATGTGGACAAATGTCCTCAAATCTCTTTTATAAGAACAGATAATAATATCAAGAAGTTTGGAATGAACCTTATCACAGGTGAAAGCTTCTTAAAATCTCAGCTCATGCTTAAGATGTGGTGACGGCGTGTGCCTGCTATGTTGACAGATTGTCCCACCTTGGACCTTACCATCCATTTCATTCAAAATAACTGCCTTATGAGCTCTTTGAAAATGAAATGATTAAAAACATATCCAAGAGCTTTCTACTTACGTTATCACACTTTGTATTACATAGTAATAATTTATCAAGCCTACTCTTTTTGTAACCCAAGGCCTGGCTAATAATTATTGCATTTTAATTAATTTCTTACTTCAAAATTCAATAAAATGTAGAAAATTAAAATACTTTTTAAGTTTTTGGGTTGTTTTATAATATAGTCACACCTGCTGCCAAAGTAGAGTCACATTAATGTTCATCCAGTTTGCTCATATTGCAAAGAGAATGAGAAAACTGAGCCCTAACAGGTAGTGGATGCACTAATGAGCGCAGCTGTGTCAAAAAGTCAAAAGGTTCCTGAAACAATCAAAACCTCACTCATTAGATGATGCACATATCTATTTACATCATGCCTATACAATCAGACTTTGCAAATGGGATAACAGTATCTTCTTTCTTTTTCTGCTCATCCAGGGACACTGAAGTTTAATCCTACTTGTTCAAGAAGATCTGGTTTTGTCCTTATACTGGGAATTACCTCAATCACAGCAAGTAATCTCACTGCAGATATCCAAATAGCATGAATGACCTTAAAAGCTAAAATGATAGAACTGAAGAGGTAAATAATGGTGTTACAAAGTAGTGGTTCACATCCCCTAACATTACTCTTATTTCTAAACTGATCAGAGAGCACAAATATGAACATACTAAGGTGGCTTGACAAGATAGAGTGTTAAAATTCGTGAAATTTTCATATGGTCCAGGGAAAGATCTTATGACACAACTTTATCTTGTGTCTTAAGCTAAGATCCTGAATTCATAGCCATTTATGAATTTTATTTAGATGGTTTGGTTTTCCCAAGTACTAGAAGCACCACAATTCTCTTGCAGGGCAAATTTAAGGGACACTTTCATAAACTCAGATGCTTAAAGTATAAATGTAGGATAGTAAATACAGATGGTTAAAGAACAAATATTTTGGCTATGACTCATTTTCCTAGAAGAGTATAGAATTTTTAATATTCATCACTTTCTGAGTACACATACCTAGTTCTTAGTGTCAACTTCCTTTATTAATCTGATCATGCTATTGTAAGGCATAACCTGCTGTCATTACAGTTTAGACTGCCATGCACGGTAAGCATGCAACTTCTGACACTCAAAAAGTCAGATTATTTGCCCATGTATCATAAAAAATAATCCAATCATATTTCTGATACAAAAATCCTACAGATACAAACAATAACAATACTATTGTTACTCAAATCAGAAAAATAACCCTTTAAGAAAAATAACAAGAGAATAAGAAACTCCATAAATGAAAAGGAAAAGGAGCATGATGAAGAGGAATCAAGACAAAACAAAAAAAAACCAAAAAGAGGGGGATTATACACCCAGCAGTAGAATTTTGCTTATTGAGTAATGAGAAGATAGGAATCAACACTACTAAGAAAGAAAATAAAATAAAATAAAATAAATGTTGCAAGGAGGAAATATTATCAAAGGTGAGGAAAAAAAAGGTGTTAACAACTTATCAAAGACTGTATCTGTTATTGTGTGCTTCAAATATCTATTTGCATGGATGTCACAGAGTTTATTAAATACTGCCAGAAAAAAGTCCCGTACAACTAACAGAACAGAAACTGACAGCATCTAGAAGAGTATTAGAGTTTCATTGAAGACTACTGAGCTTTTACCATTGACTTAAAAAAGACAGTCAGATGCTCATTTCAATATACTTGCGTGGATGTTCTTTTTAACTAGAAGTCAATCATCTTTATTGTTGAAGTGGATATGACTTTGATCATAAGCTTTACAAGCACCAAGGTTTCCTGAATTTTGCGATATCGTCAAGATTGCTTACCCTGTGCTTGAATGGAAAGTCCTAAATTAATTCTGCTTCTCTGGAAAATAATATGATTTGGGTGCCCTCTTATGACATATTGCTGGCATCTCCAGTTATAGGTCTCATATTAACACCACATATTTTTCATAAGCATTGCTGATATTATTAGCAGTTACAAATTTAACTATAGATATAAACAGGGAATTTTCTCCAGTCCATAAGAAAATCTATTGAGGCCTTCCAGGTCTTACAACTTGGTTGCATTTAATAAAATAGTTATAGTGTCTCCAGAAAGTCAGTTTTGTTTCAATAACAGCCTTGAAACTAGCTAAAAAAACAAAAGCACATTCCTGGCTTTAGATGAGTGTTTACACAAACGCCACGGCTTCTCTGTGCTGTTACCCACCAGCAGTGTAAGCCATTAGTGGAAAACACACCATCACTCCACAACAAGCTATCACTCCACTAATGCTATTGCTTAAAGAACACATTAAGATGCCAGTGTTTTCATATGGGAGATATCCATACATCTTCCATGAGTAATTACATTACCAGTAACCCTTTTAAAAGGCCATCTTTGCTCAGTTGATTTGCCAATAGCTTGAAGCTTGGTTTTATGACAATCCCACATACTCATACTGTATTAATTGCTAACAGATGAACCAGCTAATATGCTGGTGCTCTCTGGTGAATGTCAAATCATAGAATTGAGACCCATCAAAAGAAACAAATTCTCTTTACATAGACTTATCAGATTGATTTATTACTGAAAATACTAGAAAAAGAAAAGAATTACCGACCCTGAAAATGGCACAAGTTTGAACATTTTGCAAAGAATTAAAATTATCAGGAAGTACAACCACTAACTTTTTCAAGAGCTCCAGCATTCATGATTATATAAAAAAGCAGCCTCTAGCTATAGTACAAGCATCTCTTTCATGAAGGATAAAAGTAGTGATACGAAGATAAGCAACACAAGTCATGTCTCACAATATCCTAATTTGAAGACCTAATAATGCCAGCACGTTCAGGCTGAGAAGTTTTGCTAAATGCTAAAAGACTCTCTGAATTAATTCTGTGAGTGATGTCAAATCTATTAATGAATAAAAACTGTTAACCTGAATACTAACACTGCACTTTTCTACTACCGAGTCTACTCCTTGCTCCTGAGATGGTGATTAAAAATAGCAACTGTCACTGTATCTGTCAGTCAGTGGTTACACAGATGATGCAGGAGGCCG
Source organism: Urocolius indicus (assembly GCA_013401255.1). Taxonomy (NCBI): domain Eukaryota; kingdom Metazoa; phylum Chordata; class Aves; order Coliiformes; family Coliidae; genus Urocolius; species Urocolius indicus. The sequence goes on along the minus strand of WBNH01006634.1, from coordinate 271,672 downwards.
TGTGCAGAAGCATTTTTGGACCATCAAGCAGCAGTACACAGAAAGACTGTGAATAAATTAAACAAAAAATATAAGCCCCAGGCTGATGTGTTTGAACTTCACTGCAAACATTCTTCATACATATTTAATTGCTCCATTGAGACTGTGACTGTTCTGGAAATGTTCCAGGCATTATTTCCATTCCATTAGTACACTTGCAGTATGTGTACTCCTTAACCCAAAATGATTGATTCCATAAATGTCTTCCCACTTACTGACCTGAACAGTAACTGAGGTTCTGTATAGATTAAAAGAGAGTCTATGCATCTTGAAACCAGTCAAAATATATTGTAGTCATTGAAATATCTTGTGGCACTAGAAGAAAGGCGTACTTTCAAAGGAAGACACCAAAACACTGCTTCATAGAAACGTTTCAGGTGGGAAGAGCTGGAAATTATACAATGGGTTGAAAAACTGCTTAACGACACTTTAAATAAAATTCTAAGTACAAAGCCTCACCTTTCTGAAGCATAATACAATCTTTATTTGAAATATTACTATCACTTATCAGGTGCTTTTGTCCGCACTCACATCTTGTAAATTAATTTGCTCTGGGAGAAAGCATAAATTTTTTACGTTCCATAAAAACAAAACTAAAGAAGTTCAAGTAGTTTTATCAATTCAGCTGCACGTAAGGGGAAAAGCTAAATGTTTTTTAAGATCTTACTCAAATCAAGATAATGTTGTAAAGCGTAAATTATTCTGCTATGAACTAAAATTCTTTCTGTTGAAGTTATTAAATAATGATTAAATTGCAGCAGTTAAAATCCTAAGCAATCCACCCTGAGGAAACAATACTGAAGATGTCCATATGCATTGCCTGGCTTCTGGGTTAACTTGTAAACTATGGTCAGTCTTAGACTGTTAGTACTTAAGACATGAAAAGTAAAATCAGTGGTATCACATTTCAGCGAAAAACGGCTGCATTCATGCTACATTTCTTTGTAACAGAGGTGTGTTCATGCAGCTTGGTCAAGCTTGTATCAGACATTAGAAGACTCCCTGGAAAACAAATTCATAGTATACTTTATTTATAAAGTGTAGAAGCATGACTATGTTAGACTTACGTGACTGCAGAGATGCTTAGACAAGAAATCTGTACGTCTCTCGGAGAGAAGTTTCATCCTGAGAACTAGTGCACTAAAACTGACACTGACACTGAACATGCTGTATTCCTCTGGATCATCTGTATGAAATTTATTCAATTTAAAGATTGTTTCCCACCTAAATTCCAAGTCCTTCAACTCAATACACCATTTAAAAGTCAAATAAGATCTTTCCAGCTTGTTCACTGTCACTTAAAACATGCCTCTCTATTTCCTTGCCCAAGAGCTATGCTTCCTGTGCTGTGCCAATGGGCCTTCGGGCCTTGAATTTTCAATAAGTGAGGTCAGGTCAAATCATACAAGTAACTGGAAGCTGAACATTTGTCGAGGGTCATTTTTTTTCTGATACACTACTTTTGTAAGCAGCAAATAAACTATTGCAGATGAGAGACTTAGCATATCTCTGTGCCACATCATTACTTTTTAAAGCAGGAAGTCCAGACAGTAACCTCCCATGGGCAGATTGCACTTGCACTTGGGCTGCGCGATTCTGGCACAATGGAGGGCCCAAAGAAGTTCATTTCTAATAGCAGTTTGTTTTGAAACATGGGACATGGGTGGTGTTTTAGAGGAAAATAATTTACTAAAAGTTTTAAATTTATTATCTGTTTAAGTTTACAGAAGAGACAGCTTAGGGCACTTCACTATTCAAAGTTCCAACAATTATGTATAAATTCAGTAAATATTAAAACCATTCCATCTATATGAAATGTAAGTAACCAACCAGAACAAGAAAGTGAAGAAAGAGAGAAAAATATGCTGTACATTTTAAACATGATGCAATTCCCCAATGTATGAAAAAGTAGAAAAGCCCAGGAGCTTGCACTGGAGCTAACAGTCACACAATCTCAAAAAGAACATTTATTCAGCACTGGGAGAAAGCTGCATATAGTATCTTTAAAAGGAGAAAAATATTTTCTTTCCTTTTTTAGCATATCTTTGAATAAACTAAAGCTGCTATAGCAATGAAAACCATTTCCATTTTAATGTATTATCTGGACAATTTCCTAGCCTTTGTCCACTACCTTCCCACTTGTACAATATTATTTATTCAATAAAATTAAATTCAAATTACTTAATGGCAAAACTAGTGGATTCAGGTAGGGTGTGTGAAAAAGAAATGGGGAAGCAGCAAACTAGAGTATAAGGAACAAAGCTTCCGAAAACATGTGCCTTTCTCAAGGCTGAATAGATTTTTTCCAGCTGCTGTCTCTGACTTTACCTTATCCCTTCAACCATCACAGAGAAGACAACCTGATGCCATTTCCATTGAAATACAGAAAGACTTTGCATGAGGAGCAGCACTGTGCTCACCAATGTACCAGCACAATCAGTAATACAAAGCAACAAACAGTAAACTGCAGTCAAAGTTGTTTTTCTTCATGGAAAAGATCATTCCTTTCAGTAAGTAAAGAATCTGACGGATGGAAAACGTTTAGTACCATATTAATGGTATCTTTGTTTACACACTGTTTACTGAAGGTCTTGACTTTGATGAGTCAGTATGACAAATTCATTATGTTCATCAGGATAACTTCCTGCTAGACAAAGTACCTCAAAAATGCATGGTCTGAAATTTAACTGGTATCTGTTATTATAAGGACTTAAATGCTAACACCATTTTTTTTTGGTGTGTTGCTGAAAAAAAACAAACCAGAAAAAATGATGAAATATCACAACATACATTATGAAACCAAGAGCCCTGCAGGGCACCTTTTGTTAACAATTCTTTGCTGTGATTTAGTTGACAATTTGATCTACCCTTTGTTTTAGGTGTTGCTTTTTCTACTGTCACAATTACCAACAGATAACATGCAATTATTTGAAATAAAAATATAGCTACAACATTCTCATCATGTTATCCAGTCTAAAAAAGCTATTTGAAAGTTGAATGTTTTGATTAAGATAGCTGTCAGCAAATCCTTGTAATTTTACAATGCTACTGACTTTTATCCAAGTAGAAAGGCAAGAAAGAAACAAAAGAAATGCTTAGTAGCACTAAATGAAGGTTTATACAAGGACTAATTAATCATATGTACAATCATGGTTGTGTTAAGCACATCCTGAAACATTCGTTTTAATTAAGTTTTCATTTTTCTTGAATGCTTTTATTCTGATACAGGCCACGAGGTATAAGAATTGGAAGGTGACAGCAAGCGATAAAGTCTGGCAGCATGTAAATAATTTCCTGCTCCACATTTATGTCCAGTCTTTCCAAAAGACAGCCTCATCACTTTATAAATAACTGAATTTGAATGCAACAAGCTTTTTTTTTCTTGTTCTTTTAAAACATCACCAGTTAGAAAGTAACTCAGCATCAGTACAGCCACGTTCTAGTCCCACACAGCACTTTGGATCTCAAGCTGTGATTTCACTGGAACCACCATTACTCTACTGCTGTTTGTTTGCCTGTTTTCACAAGGAGAGCGAGCTGATGCACAAAACTACTCATGCCCAAGATGCTGGAGAAGTCATGTCATCAAGTACTATCAGCAGGTCAAGAAGAATAAAACTTTTTAAATCAATGGATGAGAACCGTAATATGGAAGGCCCTAAAATCACATTGTATCCAAATCATTTTTCACTGGGCACAGATCAGTTTCACATGGATCTGAAAGCCAAAGAACACCTGACATCAGCATTTCTTGCACTGCTTGCCATGATTAAAAAAAAAAGTTCATAGTTTTGTGTATTCCTATGGGCCTTCCAGTCAGAATATGTAAATACTCAACATTTACGGGAAACATGGGAATGAGAAAGATGAGTCAGGAGTTCAGCTCAGTACGTCAGCAAATCCAAAGGCACATGCCATTATGGAGAAATACAATTTTTTAAAAGTACTCTGGCATTCCAGGAAGGGAAATAATTTAATTGCTTTAATCATCACATTTATTTTACAAAATTGAATTGATTTTTGGAATCCAGCCATGACAATGTCTATTAACTCTGGCTGTGAGCAGGGGCAGCTGAAGCATTCTCCATTAAACTCAGTGGGTTTTCAGAGTGCATGTCTTGCACAAAACCATTGGCTAAAGCTGCATTTCCTCCATGCAGGATGTCTTTGTATGATGAATTCTTTAAAGCTTCCACAAAGAGACTTTAATTCAAGTCAAACTGATCATGTTTTGGGCTATGATTTTGCCAGGCCTCTGCACACTGAAGTGAAGTTGCAAGATAGTGAATTTCTACCTTGATAATCTGAAATGCATCTTTCTGCTTTATGAATAATAGTCCACAGTGTGCATGGTGATATAATTACAATACTTAGAACTTCTGTCTTGGGATGGCTGTCACAATTATCTGATTATATATTGCTGTAATTTAACTTTCAGTATTTTTTTCTGCCTACATGATCGCATAATGCATATTATCTGACAGCTATACTCATCCTACTCTTGGAGTGGACCTAGAATGGGGCCTAGGTTATCTGTAAATGACAAAGAGAGAAAAAAAATGGTTTTGCTAATAACAAATGGATTTATACTGTGGAAGAGGAAGGGAGGGAAAGCACTTAAGCAGATAGAAGGCACTGACAGAACAAGCAACCACATCGGTGATTCTGCTCATCTCCCTGAAAATCTTCCACGGGGCCTGGAGGAAGAGGTGTCTCTTGCTCAGCAAAAACTCTGCAGAAAGTGAAGAGCAGGTGTTAAAAGAGGACTTCCTGCAACATCACTTTCACATTGGCCCTGTGCCTGAACTGAGAATTGCAGCTGCCTATCAAAGAAATAGCTTTTGAAATCTGCTAGGGATAATTTTTGTCTAAAAATTAGAGCTTTTCAATTTTTGGCATAGAATGTGACTTTGTACAAGCATTTTCATTTGGAAGTACTGTTATTACTGAAACATTGCAGACACTGCACTTTAGGAAGTTTTATTAAAGCTAGAGTATTTTTAGTAATTGTTCATGATATACCTCTTGCTCACTAACGGGGGTAGAATAAAACATACTTTTTAAAACAGGTGACGATGGGTTGCCATATCCATCCAATTACGAGGGCTATACTTCGGGATCTAGCAATTATGTAGGAATAAAACCAGCCTTTTTTTTCTAACAGGCTATCAGCTATTGAATTGCAAGTAGATATCAAATATAACTCAAAAAGCTTAAACAGGCTGAGGGAGAGAAAAAATACGCTGTAAGCCACATATGTACTACAGCAGTTCAAAGAATTTAAAGCCAAATCAAAGGTGAAACCCAAGCCTATAAGCCCAATCCAAAACCTCACTGAAACCCCACTGAGGAGAGAATCCTTTTCTCTCCTCAATATAACTACCTTTCATCCAAATTGCTCTATGAATCTTTGTTTTAAAACCCCAGGACATGAAACACTTCCACAGCTGAAGTTATTAGGGAAATTGGTTTTGTGCAGGAGTGTTAGGAGCTCCCCTCCTCTTCACTGTTATCTCGTGTGTATGAGTGTGTGTCTGGATGTGCACATCTGTGTCTTACTTCATATGAGAGGAAAGCTGCCATGCTACACTCACTTTCCTTCTCTGCCAACTCTTCTCTTATTCATGCAAATACAAATAAGAAACAACATCCATTTTCGTCTGATATGTAGAAGTCTCCATCAGAAAAAAATAAATAGGATGAGACAAATTTCAAGACAAATAACAAACCTAATCTTCATGCTAAAGTGCTCTCATAGTATCTCTTTTTACAGTATCTCTTTTTAATCTGAGATCTCAGTTACCTAAACTTGATTTTGTCTCCCTCAAATGCTTTTCCTTCTGAGAACAGAAGTGAGATGAGACTATTTGTCTCACTATTCTTCCTATCATAAATAGAGTGGGGGGAAAATACATGATACAGTCTTTCCAAATATAGATGGGCATAGACAAGATATGAATTCCTTCCTTGACAGGTGAGACAGATGGGAGACTTCCACGTGCACTCTCTCACATATGGACATGTTCTCTCTGCTCATATATAAGTAATGTCATGCAAACTGTCTACCTCTCATGCGGTGCATTAACAGTCCATGAACAATATGCTCCATGTGGCCACACAGGTGGCCTGTGGACCAACTGCATTTCATAAAATCCTGCCATCCCCCTTGGCTTTTCCTAGAAAAGTCAGGAAAAGGTTGACACAGGTCATGATGTTAGAGCAGCAAATGCTACCTTGGAAGCCAACATGCCTGCGACTGGGTTAGAGCCCCAAGTCTGCCTTGCCCTTTCCCTCTTGCTTCTGCACACACTGCTACCATTTTGGGCTACTGCTATGTTGGAGGGAGGCAGTAAGAGGAGAAGGAAAAAGGCAGATGTGTTCTGCCAGGGACTGGAGTGACTGTTGGTACTGGAAACCAGTGGGGAGGGAAGAGCATCTCAGAGGAGGTCTGAGTAATACTTCCAGTTGTCTGCCCAGATTAGTAGTCAGGTTACTTCATATAAATCTTCTGTGCAAGACCTTAGTGAATATTTGGTAACAAAATAAAAAGAAAATAGTAAAGAACTTATTTATTGTCTTGCTTATCCAAACTGAAGTTACTAACTTTGATTATAGCATAATCAGTAACATCGTAAAATATTTTAATGTTCTTTTATACTTTTTATACTATTTACCAGGAAATCTGTCTCATCTTCTAGATAATTCCAGGTTTCTGTTCAGTAGTCATTATTCCAGGATGCATTAAAAACCATGTAGCCTGCAGGATGACAGAAGTTCTCCTCCTCCTCTACTTTGCCCTGGTAAGGTCACATTTGGAGTATGTGTTCAGCTCAAAAGAGACAGGGAACTGTGACAGAGAGTCCAGTGGAGGGCTTCAAAGATGATCAGGGAACTTGGGCTGTTTAGCCCAGAGAAGACCTTACTGAGAGAGGACCTTATCGACACTTCTAAATACCTAAAGGGCAGGTGTCAAGAGGCTGGGGCAAGTCTTTTTTCTGTATTGCCCAGTGACAGGACAAGGGGTAAGAGGCACAAGCTGGAACACAGCAAGTTTCACTTGAACATGAGGAGAAATTTCTTTCCAGTGATGGTGAGGTAGCCCTGGCACAGGCTGCCCAGGGAGGTTGCGGAATTTCCTTCTCTGGAGATTTCCATAACCCGCCTAGATGCATTGCCATCGAATCTGCTTTAGCAGGGATTAGACTAGATGAACTTACAGGTCCCTTCCAACTCCTACCACTCTGTGATTCTGCGATCTTATCACAAGGTAAGTTACTTAAATAGGAAAGAATCAACAGATGAACTTAAGCCTCTCCAAAACAAGGACAGAATAATATATGTGTATATATAAGAATATATATTACAGACACAATTATTTTGTTGTTTCGTACATTTGTCTTTATGGGACTGCATCACAAAAACCTTTATTGAAATTTAATTAAAAGTATGTTTATTTGGGTTAGTATATAGTTTAGCATGACAAAGCTGTAATGTCTAATTAGTTTTTCCCAGTGCAGTCTATCACAAAAAGAATGGTCACTTTTTGAAGTTGTCTTTTGAAAGAAATGTATGAACTACATTCATATATATGAAAAGAAACAGTGTCCTATATGCATTTATCATCTTAATGATGAAAGCATGTAATATGGAAATATAACTTCTGAAACTGAACACTCATATAGGTGCATAATAGAAAATATCTTAAAGAAAATATCTTATATTTCTATTTTGGAGATGTGGCTATCTGTTTCATAAGGAAGTTTCCCCTACTTCCAGTGTACAAAATATTGTCCAATTAAGAATCCTACACAAACCCATAGATATTACAATTCTCTATAACCATAAAGTGTGTATGTGAATTAATGCTCTGTAGTCATTCAGAACAATGAATTTGAATAAAAGTTTTTAAACCTATATTACTAACTTGCTGAATCAAAATACTGTGATTACTCACATTTCTGAGCATGTGTAGTATTCTTTTTTTATTAAAGAAGCTAGAGAGAGCTTCTGGAAATACACACTAAAAGATTATTTAGTTTGTAAAGTCAAACACGGCAAATACAAAGAATCAAAAATTTACAATTCTCTGTATTACTTTATTTCTTCCCCGTGTTGGTATGCGCTTCGTATTATTTCAGATAAGAGCACTATGTCAAAGATGTACTATTGCACCAATGAAGACTGATCATTGTGTACACATACAATGAACGTCTAGCCAGGGATGCCATGGAAATGGATTCCAGTCTGCTACTTGCATATTCAAACGTTCAGCTTGTATACATTATTCTGTCACCCTGCCTGCAATCAGTATTCAGGTGCACAATCCATCATGATCTCTACACTTCCACATTTTGATAATCTATCTTTGAATATCATTTTTCTTTTCCCTGGTTACACAGACTTCAGTAGCTCTTCTCCTCTCTTCCAGTAAACTCATTTCTTTTTGTCAGTGCTCTGATTTCCCCTATAGCTAAAAGTTCATAGGAAGAACTCTTTATATCTTGCTCATTATAAACCCCCTCCATTCTCTGTTAGGAAAGTTTTGAGGACAATTAATATTTGAACAGTTTGTTGAGAGAGAGTATTTGTATCTTGTCTCTATTAACCAAACCATGCACAGAACTCAGAGATGTCCTGATGGTCTTGTTATAACTACTACATTAAATTCTTCACAGGATGTGGCAGGCCACTGCGGAAGACATTGTAGTGAGGAGGCAGTGATTTCAGACACAAACTAGGCAGAGGTTAAACACAGGCCTTGGTGGCAGAGACCTGCATCTTAATGCGGGCAATGACTACCTAAGCTGAGCACACACTGCAGCATGAGTAGGAACTGCCTTTATCAATTCCACCTGAATGTTTTGCTTGTGAGAGCTTGCTCCTTTGCAGACTTGTTAGAGCATAATACTCTCAGCAAACCTCAGGGTACAATGTAAACAGCTCAGTACCGCACAGGTTTGTTCACTTGGAAGAATATATACAATAACCATGTATATAACAATGGACACATCATAACTTATTTAATAGATTAGCTTCAAGTAATTGTTCATGAATTCTCTTAACATTATTCTCTTCCTTTTGTACTTCATTTTTAGGGCATTTCATTGTCTTTTTTTCGGTCTTAACAAGGAGTTTCCTTACAAAAATTCCTCATAAAAAGAGACTATTAGTATCAATTGGTCTTAAGAGGAATAAAAAAATTATTTGCAAAATAACCAGTCTTCTCACATAGTACCTCCCCATCTGCTTCCTCTAATATCCCACACTAAAAATAACTACCGTTCTATACTGTCCTCTTTATTTAACTCATCCCTAGCTACTGCTATTGGCTTGTTGTCAGTCTTGTCCAAGATCTTTATTTGGCTTAATTTAACAACCTTTTCTCCTTGTTCTTTCAAATGCCAGTCCTCTCATGTCATATATAATTTATTTCTCCTAAAGTGGCAAAATGACCAAGATATCAAAAAAATATAAATCAGTCTATCTCAATTCATGGCTGTAACTTTGCAATAGCAACAGCAACCACATAGCACCAGAGACAGTTGCCTCTCTACCACAGCCTCATCTGACTGCCAAGTGGTGCGGATACTTAACTCTCTGTGGATCTCTTTCATAACCCGCAAACATGTCTGCACCATCCTAGTAATTCCACCAGGCTTCCAGATACTTTATTGCTTTCTAAAAGTCATCTTCACAATACGCTTTCTTAAATCTGTAAGAAAGTGTGTTTGGATTTGCAGTGTATCCCTATGCAATATAACACAGACTGTAACAACATTATACAAAAGAGCCTTTCGGTGGTGGAAGCAGCCATTGGCAGAGCTGGAAATGACCAAAATGGAGACCTTTCTATCAAAAACCTCTAATCTGTCACTGTAAAAAGTGTAGAAAGCATTTCAATAACTCCCTAGTGATGGGCTAGACAAAAGCAAATAGCAAATGGATATTTTTGAGATAGACAAGCTGCTTGTGGAAGAATTACGTTGTGACGTCTTTCAAAAGGCAATCAGAATCCTCAGGAGCAACAAAATCAGTTGCTGACAATGTTTCCAAGGAATGATTTAAACCAGAAGATGATAACCTAAATCTAAACCTTTGCTAATTAGTCACACTGGACAGCTGAAAACAATTCCAAATGAGAAACACAAAGCAGTCATATGGTCAACTGTTACGAACAAGTGGATGGTGCCCCATGACATCCATCTGTCTGTGGTACATTTATATACATTTTCTAATTTTACAAAGTAAAATAAAAATGATACAAATAACAAGTTCAGTGTGTATATAAAATTTTCATTTCACCAGTCACTGTAGGCTGTGCATCACATATCTATACTAGAATAATTAAAATATAGTGCACTGTATTACATTATCACTGCTAAACAGGTGTGCCACTAGGAAATGTCCTGAATAAATGCATTTTGGCATACCAGTATCTGTGTAGAACATACTATTGAGGATGCTTCATTTAGGACATTTCAGAAATGAGGCTGCTCACATCCCACTGCTTAAGCAACAATAAATGAAACACAAATACCCTACACTATCGTGCACAACGTTATCTATACTTTAACTCTTCCTTCTATTTTTCCTGCTTGTAAGGGGGAAAAAAAGTCTAATATGCACTAAATAATATCTCTAAAGAATGTCGACTATTGCCCAGGGCTATTTTATTTCACTGATTCAAGCTAAAAATAAAAGCATTTATCTTACTCTTTAGGTTTTGAAATCCCCACTAAGCATACTATTTAGTACAAGAAGCACACATAAAAAACCCTTCATTCTTTACTTTATATCCATTTAGAACTTTTAGTAGGATTAATTAATGGGGATACAATTTGAAAGAAATACGGATTTGTAACATTTCAGATGGTAAGATGTCAAAACATCTCTCATAACAATATTTAAGTACTTTTAATAGTGTTTTATTGTTCATCCTGTCTAGTGTGTAAATTTGAAATCTCCCTATCATGTCATTTTGCTTTTAACTCTTTTTTCCTTTCTTTTAGTCTTTTTGTGTAGTAAGTTTTTTCTTGACTCTTAAGCAGTCTCCTTTCCAGTCCTTCAAACAAAGCCTTTCTTTAGGCAAGGATCAAAAAAAAATCAATTATATTCTAGATTGAGCTTTTCACTGACTTAACCAAATAACACTGTAATCATTGCTAGCATACTTGGCACTTATTTGAACATTTTTAAATATCTGCTTTACCTTTTTGCCTAACTCAGCACACTGAGACAGAAACTTCCTCTGCACATCCCACACTGATGACAAGGAGCTATTTCAGTTCTCTCTGCTCCTTAACAACTTTTCAATCATGTTATTCTTTTTCACCTAGCTTTCTAAGATCCCTCTTCCACGTTAGCATTTGTTGAATTATTCACTTTTTAAACTTTGCCATGTCACTTATATACAATGTAAACAAATTATTCATACTGCTTCTAAAATTAAAAAATGGGACTCCCTAGTCTTATCGATGTAGCAGAAAATTGTTTTATTTATACCTTTCATTGCACATTCCCGAAATGATTCTTAAATGTTCAGCACACAATGTGGAGCTTACAAGTCTTCTAAATTGCCTTCAGTAAAGAACTTTGTCAAAAGCCTTTTGAAAGCCCAAATAAATTGGATCAAACATTTCTTCCTCATCCATTATTTTGATGACGTTCAAAGAGTTCTAACAGATCAGAGAAGAGCTTCTTTCAACAAAGCTACCCTGACTTCTTTCAGCAAAATTTAATCTAGAGTTATGTTCATAATTCTCTTATTGATGATGTATTCAATCCATTTAGCTAATACTACATTCAGACTTAGAGGCAAGTAAGACAATTCTAGTTTTGCCAGAAAAAAAGCACAACAAAGCCCTAAACAATACCCAAGTGTTAGCATTCATCTTTTCATGAGGCAGTAACGCACAAGTAAGATTTGCACCAACTCAGCCCCTTCAGTTCCTCATAAACGTTGTCTGTAGTTAATCAGCCATCTGATTCAGCTTTCTTTTTAGTCTTTAAATTTCTCTTCTTTTTATTCTAAGTTACTTCTACTGCTTTAAAAATATAGACATTTAATAATATTTTCTGTAGCAGAATCCAGGTAAATAAATCTTTCAACTTCTCTGTAACAATTCTTTCAAAATACGCTCTTTAAAAAACAGCAGGTCTGCTGATATTCTAATGAGCTTTTTACCTTCTGATGTAGTTAAAAGCAAACTTTGCAGTTTCTTTCATCTTCAGCTATAAGGTTTTCAGATCACCTTTTAGACTATATTCACCATTTGAAATCCCATTCACAAATTAATTCTAATAATTGCTAAAATTAAATTCAAGGTCACAACAGGACACACACACTTACCTTAATTGCAAGGACTGACAATAGGATATAAAAATGTTATCACACATAGCAAAAATTTTCCAACTCAGTTATAAACAGCATCAAAGATATAATAAAAGAAGTGGTATAAATCCATTTTAAAATTCTATTTTTACACCAAAGACTTTGATTAGGAATTGTTCTCTCACAGCCTTTGTAATGTTTAATTTTTCTGTCAGATCAAGTTTCATTTTTTACAACAATATATTGCTTTTATATTTCTTACTGACAGAGACAATTTCAGGATAGATTTTTGGATGTTCTATAACTATACTTACAACAATTTGATTTTACCTACCAGAATAAAATGATTCTAATGTTTCCTTTCTTCCAGAAAGCTCTGGCAGACTTTCCCCAGTCTGGGTAGGGTTTGTCCTGAAGCATCATATCAGTGACCTAAGAAGAAATAATACATAGTTAAACTTGTCACCAAAGAGAGTACTAACGTGGACTTTATGAACACTTTTATAAAATGTAAAATACACCTGCTTCAGTTCTGATAATTCAAATAGTTCAACAGTAGAAACATAGTACCTCTAATGATATTTGCAATCAAGATAAAATTTGTTGGCCTACATGTTCTGATGCCTGCAGTGCACACAACTCCTGAAGAAAGGGGGAAACCTGTGGAGATCCAAAGACCGGAAGAGAAGAGGAACTAGTCTAAAAGTTACAGCAACCTACAGAACATGAACTACATTCCACTACAGCTACAAAGCTTTCTGGTCCAGCCTGGGAGAACAAATCCACATCCCTGAGAGCAGCATCAGCAGAATTTCCACTCTTGAAATCAGAACTGCAGCCAGGGAGTACAAGCCTGTGAATTGAGCACTATATGCCATTTATAATCTCCTCTTGCTTCCTGGTATCAGTAAGAAAAGCACACTTGGGACTAGAGACAAGAAAACCCCTTAAAACTTGCACGGAACTTAAAAATTATGAAATATTGATTCTCGTTTTCATAATTCCTGTCTAAAGATTCCATTTGTTTCTTTGTCCAGAGAGTCACATGCATGTGCTGCTTCTATGTAGAACACAAAAGTAATAGAAATGACTTTCAGCTAAATTAGGGAGATGAATGCCCCTCAGGTGCTTGGACCTTTGTGAAGCTGTATCTTCATAACCATTTACTTCAAGTTAACTGTACTAAAAAGCATCAAAAGTTGTATTACAGTAAACTGACCAATTCCATTGTGCAAATGATCCAGAAGAGTGGAAAATCTACCCGTACATAGAGATTAATAAATAGTTGAAGAGATAAAGGAAAAAGGGGTGATCACCTGCTTCAAAATACAGATAACTAATGCAAATTCTTACTATCTGTCATTGGTATCAATATATAGTGGAAAATGACTAACTGTTTTGATTAGCCTGAAAATAACTCCTAATAGCATTCCAGAAGGCAATAACTTTAAATGTAAGTCAAGATCTCTTGTTTTTATTTTCCAATACATTTATTTTGATATACAGTTTTAAAAATACAGTTTACCTACCAGAGCATGAGCTACCACTTTCAACCAATGACATTAACAGCATTTATAAAAAAGAACACATGGTTTGTAATTAAATTAAAACTACATGTAAACCACATTTAACTTCTAAATCTTGGTCCAAAGTCCATTAGCTGGAACGGCTAGGTTCAAAGGATAATCAGTATGTTAAAAAACCAGAAAAACACATTGTAGGATTTTATGATTCCATTAAGCCCAGCCTGAAGAAAGATATCTCAAAACACCATCTTTACTAATTGTTTTATGTAGCTAATCCTTTTCTGAGATCAGCATGCTATGATACTTTTTAATAAGATTTCTATTATCTAAAGTAATATTTTGATAAATACTCAGTGGTGAGCAAGACCTCTGTAAAGATTTCATCCACTACTTTAGTAATACCTTTTTCTGTTAGGAAGAGCCTACATAGTAATAAATATTTGAAAGAAGATATATTTCAAAAGGTTTTATTAAATTTTAAAAATATTTTATCCAGACACTTTCAGGGAAATACTTATTATAGAATCATACAATCATTTAGATTGGAAAAGACCATTCAGATCACTGCCACATCTGCCATAATTGCCCAGCACTACCATGTCCATCATGTCCCTAAGCACCACACCTATACATCTTTTAAATACCTCCAGGGATGATGACTCCACCACTTCTCCACACAGTCTCTTCCAATGCTTGATAATCCTTTCACTGAAAAAAAACCTCCTAATACCTAATCTAAGTCTTTCTGGTGCAACTTAAGGCCATTTGCCCTTGACCTGTAGCTTGTTACAAAGAGACCCACCCCCATTTCACTACAATCTTCTCTCAGATAGTTGCCCTAGGCCTCCTTTTCTCCAGGCTAAACCAACCCAGTTCCCTCAGCTGCTCCTCCTAAGACCTGTTATATTTGGTAGAAGGATGCAATCTGCTGTTGTATGACCAATTATTAGAGTAGCATGTTTCACAAGAATGACATTCAAGCAGGATATATTTTCTGAGGAAAATGGCAAGACGAGGCAGGAAATGTTTTCTCTGATATCAGACAGTTGGTCTTTCATCTCCCAGCTTTGGCATTTATTTAAAGTCATATCACCAGATCAATGTCAGGTCGGTTGCAGCTAAATTCACTGAAGCAGAGACAGTCATTAAAGGGATGCATTCCATAAAGAGAAATCCAATTACTTTTTGCATTAGAGAAATCAAATTCATTTTCTGGTTTGGTCAAGGACAGTCACTGTGGAAAACAGCTCACGGGAGGAAAGCACTCAACACTGACATAGTGCAAATAAGTTTTAGATAGGAACATAAAAAACTCATTGCTGCAGTTAGATGATGATTTTAGAAGAAGAAAAAAAATGAAATTTTAATTTAATTTGCACAATTTAGTATAATGAAATGCATAATTTTTTTTCTCTCTCTTTGTATTTCCCAATGTAATTATTGGACAGCAAACGTTTCTTTTTTAGTGGATTGTATTTGAAAACACTGCAGATACTTAAGAATAACAATCAGAAATAACAGTAATTGATCACTTCAGTAATTCTATGTATGCATGCGTCCCACATAATCAAGATAAACCAGAGAAAGTCACAAAGTAATTAAGTAATTTTTTGTTGTTGTTTTTGAACCAAGAGATGTGATATTCTTTAATCAATTAATTACACTGCTGCAATTCAGAAAGGAATGGCCCCCAGATATAATGACTGTATGCTATTTCATTTTATTTAGTGTCTCATGAAAAAAAATCAGTGCACTCACTGCATAATACACATTGTCTGACTTCTTAAGTTACACACATGCATAGTAAAATATTTTCACAAAAAATTAGCGTGCCTCATACGTATTACAGAATCTTAAATTTCACATTGTTAAATAAAAATGTCTTTATTGACTATTCATATTATTGAACATAACTGCGTGTTAACAATGAAGATAACATAATGCTTTTTGAAAGGAATATTATAATGATTAAATTAATAATAAAATGCTAGTAATCACATCTTTTGTTAAAGAAAATTAAATAATTCCTTTTGATATACTGCAATAATATGAAAAATTATGTCATACCATACAGACAAGAGGACCTGGGATTCCAAGAAATGTTCAGAGCAAGTAATTTACACAAAGAACAAGAGCAGAAAGTAAAATCATAAAAACTCAAGAAAACTCCAACAAAACAGTAAGATGCCTAAGATAACCTGAGATATACTAAGCAGATGAGTAAGATGTCTTAAGGATCATTTGCTCTTTTTGGGTATTTGCTCATCGAGCATATAGTTCAGGATGGCCTGCACGTTACTTTAAATCTCTCCTCTCCATTTCAAATGATGCTATGTTGTAAGTCACAGAATCCTTCCCATCACAGGCAACATTTGCAGCACGAGCTTCAGGTAAAAATAAATATCTTTTCTATTAGTAAGTTTATTTAAATGAAGTTTTCTTTAGAAAGAAAGAGAGCGAGCGAGCGAGCGAGAAAGAAAGAAAGAAAGAAAGAAAGAAAGAAAGAAAGAAAGAAAGAAAGAAAGAAAGAAAGAAAATGACCTAATACTTTGGTCATTCCTTCAAAGTATCTTCCAAATTCTTCACTAGTAGGAGCTATGCTGTAATCTTCAGATGCTGATCATTCCTGGAAAACTCATATAGCATGGGTTGCTGGCCAAGCTGTTTTCATTTGCCAGATTGTATTTTAAAGACCCCGAAGTATAAAAGTATATCAAATATTTTCATAACATCACTTCCTCATTTAACAGATTGCAGAAACTGTATCTTGAAAGAGAAATGGACTCTGGACACTCTCTTAAAGATGCTGTGCACTCCATGCTGTAACATTCATTAAGTGGAGCCCAGTCCTCAGTGGATGATTTTCATTGCTTTATTAATACTCAGATAAATTCTCAAAACAGGGTAAGAGCAGCTCTCCAGAATTTAACAGAATATAGAAGAAGTCAAGATCCCAAAGAAAAGCATGAAAATACAAAGCAGATGGTGAACTCTGAGATCTTTATTACTTTGACACAGTAATGAGCAGTGACAGGTCTAATAGACAGTAGGCCTCCAACTTGTACCAGTAAAGAAATTGTTCACACATAACTACTCAGCCAGGAGGACGACATCATGGTGCTACTGCTGGAAAATAGAGTAGCTTGAATAACTGCATTTGGCAAAATATCTATTTCTACCGCTGTCAGGTACATGACCCAACTATGACAAGCGTTATTTTTTTCTATTATCATTTTACAATTTCAAAGAATCTTATTTTCAATCATAAACCCCTTCATAAGTAGCACCAAATTAATTTCATTTAAAACTCAATATGTAAATAGTTCATAAGTACCATTTTTCCACTCTCCCTAAACTCTTTACAAAAGTAAAGTTCTTTTCAGCCCTGCAGCTGAGGAATTTAATTGTTAAGAATTAGTATCACAAATTCTGTAAGTTTTCAGAAATTGTAAGGATGCCATTGTGGCAGGGCAGATCTGAGGACAGCCTCCCAGGCCAAGTGCATGCATGTTGCTTAGTTTTGTGCAGCACAATATCCCTCATCAAAAGAACCCATTGATATTTTTTTCAAAGGCTCAACACTGCTTCTGTATTTCTGAAAAGTATGTGGGGTTTTTGTGTTTTTTTCTAGAGAGTGAGGCTAAATCAGGTTAAAGTAATTATGCTTCCTGAAGTCAGAGTGTGAAGACCGTGATAGCTAATGTATACCACTGAGTGCATGCACTCTCTTTGCTTTGCTGTTACGTGCTTTTAGGTAAGAGTTATATATAGGTGTCCCACTAACTACACATCAATACTTTATCACATCTCAGTCTTCAAGCACTGAACTGTCATAATCATATACCAAACCAGGGAAACATTTAGTATTCAGTCATTAAAAGCTTCTATCCATCATTTTTGTCTTAATCTTCCTTGAGGTATTTTAAAATCACAGAGCTGTTCTCTTGATGTACAAAAGTAACCTATATGGAAAATGCTTTTATGCTTCTTTCATCTGGATATTAGGGAGAAAACTGTCTTCTTTTAATCGTATTTTAACTCCTCCATGGCTTACACAATGATAATATGAAATACCTCCTTTAATTCTGAAATTATATTGGTAGTTGAGCAGAAACGTTGAAAATTTTGTTACACATCCTTCAGAAATAACTTTCAATTTATTTTAATGCAATCTGCTATATTTTCCAATATACTAAATGCATAACTATTTGAAAACAAATGTAACAAATACTTGTAATTAGTCTTTCTGATCTGTGAGGAAGATGGTATTTTTCAAGATAATTATTAGTCAGTTGTAAATACAGTGCTGGATTTTAGAGTAGTTTTGTCTGATTTCTACATTTTCAAAAGCTCCTAGCATACTTCCATTCCTATCATGAAAATAATCTAGCTTGAGTTAGGTTCTTTCTCCTTCAAATTAATTGAAGAAATTCTTTCTATATTAGCATTTTGAAAGCAACAGCAATCACAGTGATAAAATATGGCCCCCTACAATCTGTTTGTCTTCTCATTTTAATCAGAGCCAGCACATTGTTCTTGTCTTAACAATACACATTGTTTTAGCAATAGGTAAATCCTAAAAACCAACATGAATTTTCTGTCACAAATCAGCGATAAATATGAATCAGGAATAATATTATGCTTCACGGTTTTTTTTTCCCCACAACAGCATCTGGTATTATTTTGTGTATTTGCACATTTCCCACCAACAAAACGTTTCCTAAGTGTTGCTTGTATGAGCTATTACTGTCCTGATCCAAGGCATTTACACACGTGCACCATCTTGCATCTGAGTTTCCAGCAAAACCAGTTAAAGAATTTCTTTTGTACAAACACTGAGAGGTCTTATATTAATTACTGTCATCTTTACTGCTCCATGAAAATTTATCTCTTCATCCACCAAGGAAGTTCAGAGAGCCTTTTTCAGCTAGGAGAACTTGACTTGGGTTTTGAGTACTATTCTAGAAGTTTTGGCCAATAGTCACAATCCATGCAGGGATAACAACTCAACAAAAAGGCTCAAATTTAGAAATGTCACCTCTGCCACCACCTCCTTTCAATTTCCAAATAAAGTTCAGACAGAATGCTTCATAAAGCCAGTGTTTAGTCCACAACCAATTTGTGTTGAAAAACTTCTTTAGATATCAAAATGTGAGTTAGGGTAAAATCTGGTCTGCAATTGTTTTAGCTCTATTCAAGTTATTCTGGAAATTACACTTTGTAGTTCAATACCAGAAGAAATAATTCCTAAATAAACATTAAAAAAAAAAGAAATAACACCTAAACCAAACAAAAAAGTAGAATCAATTTCTTTTAACTGGAATTTCCTTGACACTTCATAAATATTAATAGCTGTTTAGGAACAACTGTACAATTGAAGTAGGGTTCCTGCGAAAAAATTCTAAGCTGCACCATTTCCTACTATATTTCAAGTCTCTACCGTGCACACAAATCACTGTTTATGTGCAGCAAAATCTACTGGCTGCCACGTTGCAAGCACTTGCTGCTTATATAACCATTGACACCACGTTTCAGAAGCCTGTTTTTTCCCATGCTTTACTGCTTCCTTATTAGTGTTACAAATGCAGAAGCAGAAGTCTGGGTAATATCATGTATTACAAAGTGGGAGATATAAAGCCACACTGTGATTTTTGTTTAAGGCATTCAGCTCAGTTCCATCTTAGCCTGACATGGCAGGAGAGCTTGCTTTACTCATTTAGGGAACTTGATGTTTTTGCCAAAAGGACAGAGACAGAAGCAGTGCCATGTTTGAAGTACATATGCCATATGCATCTAGACCAATGTAGATTCTTTTTATAGTCAGCGTAAAGAAAAAGGCATTTCTAGGGTGCAATTCATTTCAAAATAGATTCTGATGTAAAGATGTACCGATTTCTCATCACTCTAAACCAGGACCCACTCAGATGTTCACAAAGCTGACACTGGAAGTCTGGTAACATGAATCTCAACCTTGTTTCCTACATCTCTTCACATTTCTCATCAAAGTGTCATTAACTCAGTTAATGAAATACTTGACAGCTCATAAGGGATGAGGGTTTGTAATAGGCAAGGGGACATACTCACACATCCTATGCCTAAAAATTAAGCTTTTGACCTCAGCAGGCTGATTCAGATAAATTTAGAGAATCCATGTTCCTTAGGTGGGTCCTGGGGGGAAGCAAGCAAAGGAGAGAATGGACAACTCATATCACAAAAGAGTGATCCAATCTTGTGATCAGAGACAGTCAATGCAAATACCAGATAGAAAGGTTTTTGCCTCGGTGCTTGACTCAGGTTGTCACAGGATATGTTCCTGTATTTTTGAGATAAAATCAGGCAGAGGTCTCCTGGGGAATGATGACAAAAATGCATTGTTCTACTTTTCTATAGTAGACTATTGCTTAAAGAAACCAAGTGGGGAGTGTCCATTTCTATTCTCAGATTTACCAGTACATTTAAGTTTAACCAGTGTTAGAGGCTTTAATGCAAAAGGCCCATCAAGTGACTGGGCTAAGAATCATCCTTCAGGACTCTCCATTTCATGTAGCTACAGAATCTGTCTCTTTCCCAATTTTTCCTGGCCTTCAGGCTACGAATAAATTTCTCATAAAACAAGATTCTCATAGTTTCTAGAAATACTAACTTGAAAATGAAAGCTAAGATAAAATAAACTGTAAAAAATCATTAAGCACTTCTGAAAAACCTTCTCGTGGCTTTTAACAATATTTTCTTTATCGTACTACAAGGGAAAACACAACTAAAAGAATTTTCATCTCAGCTTCTACTCCTTTGACAGACTTATAGGCAACATCATTGATTGGTTTTGATTACCTTTTTATACTGAAGCTGAACCATACTGCAAACCTAATCATAAAAAATTTAGAAATCTTTCTATTTGTCCACATTTCCTGTCTGCTTCTGCACTTGAGATGCAAGCATGGTCACAGTTTTATCTGATTCTCTTTAAAAAAGCCCTACTTTAGTCTTACTTCCAGAACAGTAAGTGTACATAGAAGGTACTCTCGAAAGTGGTTAGTACCACTTGCACCTCAACAGCAGAAAATCTCATTACTCTGTTACAAAGTCACTTGCTATTCTGAATAACCAGTATTTTGCTCTGGAAAAGTAATCCAACTAATTTTTTTTGTGTGTCAGATTTTGTTTTTTAAGAACATTCAGAAAATTAATTTTTTAACACCTCAAATTATAGCTAAAACGTAAAACTACCCACAAAAATGCACAAAACGAGTGTAGTGTCTTTTTCAGAAAGCAGAGAAATAATAATTACTCTTAAACTGTATTGTGAATGTTCAAGGTATTCTCAGTGCTGAAAGAAGAACACAAAATGAAGTATGCCCCTATTCCCTGAATAGAGAACTTTTGAGATTAATTAGTCAGAAAATTGAGATGACTTAAGTCATCTCTATTAAAGAATTATAATACTTGAGGCCTTTTAGGCTTTCAGGCATAGTGATATTGCTGGTTCCTTAAAATTGCATGATTGGCTCAGCTCAGTTATACCAGATTAAGAAAAATAAACCACAGTTTCATTTTGTTTGCTTTCAAGTTTTAAGGTTTGGGTTTTCAAAGACCTCCCATCAAATATGGTGTCTTGAACAGAAGCAGAAGACACTCTTGTAGTCACACAAAAATCCAAACTTTGGCTTTCAGATAAAATTCCTGTTATAGATTCAAGAAAAAATATTACCATTTTTAACAACTGAGAATAATGGTATCTTTTCATATAATAAACACAAAAGGGGAAAGCTTGTTATTTCATATTAATGGATACAACTGAAAATGTTTAATACCAATCCTTGTTTGGGAAGAATATTGAAGACACACAGGGGATAATGCTGTATGAAGAATTCTTAAGTAGTAGGTGGGTTGCTAGAAGGTATTTTCAAAAAGGAGGTAGAGCAAGATGAGAGCTGAGAGAAATGGATGTAACTCTAGAGACAGGATTTACACTTCCTTCTGGACTTGTGCTGAAAGATGTTCCACAGTCAATTTGAGAGCAAGCAGAATTTTTTTTTTGGGGGGCAGTTTTGCAGTTCGGGAAGTCAAGGATGGCTACAAATGACTGGTAGTATCATTGTTTTCTTGTATGCCCTTGGCTGTAGAAAACAGCAATCTCCAACCAAAATGCTTAGTTACCTGAGCACAGGCAGAATTTTTTATTTTTGTTGATTTAGTTCAATAAGAAGTAGAAGGATGTCAGGACCTCTGGGCAAACAGAATATTCAAAGAGAATGGAAGGAAATTTGTTCTGATTTTAAGCACACTTGAGAACCCTATCAATATACAGTTGTTATTCAGTCTTCTATATTATAAACTCTGCCCATGTTATACTTTCATTTGAAATTGAGTCTCTTTTATATAAACAAAGAATCAAGAGCTTTGGAGGTTTTCTTTCCTGGATTCACATGCATCTATTATCCATCTGCAAACATTCCTCCCATGGGGAAGCAGGATTGATACCATTTAGAAGAAAGCAAATAACATTATATCACAGTTGAACAGTTATTTGCCATTTGTTTGACATGTCTTTGTCTACTGTCTGCACATAAAGCCATATGAAGTAGGCTAATGGTCACTCATTAAAACATACTTTTACCTTATACATATTCATAAGACACACTAGAGAGAAAACCAATACATTCTTTAAAAAAGAACAAAGGAGAAAAATCTCAAGGAGACTAACTTTACATGAAAGGGAAAGTTGCTTTCCTTAAAAGTTCAGATGTTACAAATTAAAAAATGCGGCTTTATCAACACGGTGTAAAGCAGATTTTTTAATCAGATTCTGTTTTGAACAACAATTTTTGGTCAATTATTACTCCTCGTGTGGACATTTCTCAAGGCTGAGCCATACTGTGTGCATAGCTGATATGGTACAATCTTTGCTCTACAGCGGGTCTTGTTTGTCATCTCAGCTTACTTGATTAAGTATTTTAAACAGTGTTTTGCATAAGATAGTGCACCTTCTGCTGAAAATTGTCTGGATAATATTCAGTTGAAAAACAGTTGACTTCCCAACATAATTCTTAGGCTTTGGCTGTTTCTCATTCAATAACTTTTTAGGGGTTTAAAATCAGCATCTTAACAAACATTCTCCAATAACACCACAACTGGGTACTAATGTTAGTAAGCAGCTTCCAATGAAGCTGGGAAGCTGGTTTACATTTAGCATAATGCCATGGAGAGTATAGAACAAGACTGCCTTACTCTGCCTTAGGCATTGACCTTTTTGCTTGTAAAAAAATAAAATACTTGTTTTAGTACTGTATTTATCCCTTCTCATCTCACTGTTTTGTTTTCTTCCACCAGATCAGGTGGAGTGGTTATTTTTATAAAGTAGTTCTGTTCTTCCCCTCAGCGCTCTCAGGAAATTGAATGCAGATTATATTTACATGCTTGAATTAACAGTTTAAAATCACCTTTACTTCATTCATCATTTCTATGTTTCTACATGTTTCCCTTATGATTTAACATAACCAAGGAGCATTATCATTTGGGCATTTCTAAGCAGATCATTTGCCTTGAGATCCATCTCTTTTTTTTAGCACAAGGAAGGAAACACCATATTTGGGAGAAATATAAGTCTCACCTCCAGAGCCCAGATCCCACTATCTCCTAGAAATTTTTATTGATAAATGGGAAACAAAAAGCTTTCCAATGACTAATCATACGCTGAAAGACTTAAAAAAACTCTGCTGGATTATTAGTGTTCTCAATCAAAAACTGCACATTTTCAAGTGGTCTGAAACAATGAAATTTCCTTTAACTGAGAAAAGATAAAGATAGTATATTTACTGGCTCTTCACTATTGCAGTAAGTAAACAGACATTTACAGTTAATTTATTTTGTTATATCACTTTTATATCAAGCATCCACTTTTTGTTTTACTAAACTCTCATCCTCCTTGCCTTGACTATGATGCGTCATCTTTGAACCAGTCTTAATGCCTCTGAATTCTCACTGTAATGATAAGTCCTTTCTCAGAATAATGTTTTTTAAAATTAGTCAGCCCAAGACTAAGCACTTGTATGAGCACTGTAACATTGTACCCAACAACTCTATTCCACCACCAGTCTGAAAGGCACTTTGGCAAAACTAAGCCAGTGCTGATGCACTTGCTTTTTGACCTAGGTACATATTAACCTAAGAAGCACGCTGCTGGCTTAACTACCATCTAGCAGAGTTAATGTGGTAAACATTCAAGCAAAAATGACAAATTTAAGTGGTGCTGCTTGTTATCCATACAATGCATAAAGCTGGAATACAGATTCCCTGATTTATCTTGTCACATAAACAGGAGTCTCAGGAAAACATCCATGTTCTTTGGCTGAAAATTAAAACTAAATTTTTTACATTTATTTATATAAAAGCATATATATAAACATATGCTAGACATGCTTGAAAACCAGTAGTATCTGTAAACACTTTTATTAACATTGCAGCTCCTCTGTGTATTTTGGCAAAATGTTTTATAACAGATGAAGATTGAAATATGATTATAGCTCCAGATTAACTAAAATTGGTATGACCTCAGGTATGAAGTATTTCTCATGAAAAGCTACAATATATACAAGCATTTCTATTTTGTAATAGCATTCCCTGAATCCTATGCACAGAAAATCAAATTTTAATAAAGACCCTTGTCAGCTTTGAAAAAATCTGATCCATATGATGAGAAAATGAAACAAGAAAATAGTCAGAGGTGACCTAAACAGGTTCTAGAAAGGGAGTAACTTTGATGGAAGACAGGAAGAAGAGTGGAAATGTTAAAATATCAAAAATCAGAACATGAGGTTGAAATAAGCTCAATAAACAGACACACTATTACATAGTTGTAGAAACAATGGAGATCCATCTCAGAGCTTAAAAGTACTTCAACAAAAATGAAGGTTGACATTGACAGGTAGATTATCCCTAGATTAGAGAAAGCTACCACTTTAAGATGGATATTAGAATATTTTCTAGAACATCTCAGATTGACCATTTGTTCCTGAAATTCTTGAAAGACAATCATAGAATCATAGAATTGTAGGGGTTGGAAGGGACTTTTAGACTGCATCTAGTCCAAATACCCCTGCAGAAGCAGGTTCAGGTTCACCTAGATCAGGTCACATAGCAAAATGTCCAGGCAGGTCTTGAAGACCTCCAAGGAAGGAAACTCCACAATCCTTCTGGGCAGCCTGTGCCAGGGCTCCCTCAGCCTCACAGTGGAATAGTTTTTTCTTATGTTTAAATGGAACTTTTTGTGTTCCAGCTTCATCCCATTACCCCTTGTCCTGTTGCCAGCTGTAATAGAAAAAAGGGATGCCCCAACCTCCTGACACCTACCATTTAGACATTTGTAAATGTTAATAAGATCTCCCCTCAGTCTCCTCTTCTCTAGACTAAACGGCCACAGTTCCCGCAGCCTTTCCTCGTCTGAAAGATGTTCTAGTCCCCTGATCATCTTGGTGGCCCTGCATTGGACTCTCTACAGAAGTTCTCTGTCCCTCTTGAGCTGAGGAGCCCAGACCTGGACACAGGACTACAGATGAGGCCTCACCAGGGCAGAGTAGAGGGGGAGATGAATCCAAACAGCTGTTCAATTAATACAGGATATCAATCCACAGGAGACGAACCAAGCCAAGACAGACTAAAGACGACTTCTGCAAGCAGAAAGTTCAAGTCTAAGACCCCAGTGTTACCATGCACATGAGACAGGCATAAAATAGATACTATCTGAAGTTCTTAATTAGGAAAGTATTTCTAATTAGAGTGGTCTCTAGATTTTTCACTTTCGTGAATAATTAAGATATCTTAAAAAGACACAGAATCCAGTGTTGTCATGTGATTCTCATGGATGTCTGCTAGAGAAACAATGCTTATGAATAATATTAATATCAATATATTTTAATATATTGGTATTAACTAACATATAATTAATATATCATGTCATATGTATTTCATATTTTATGTATTGTGATATATTTTATATTATCTATCAGTTGATATCTTAATATAATATTAATAATAATAATTGCATATTAAAGTGTAAGCTTTACTATCTTATTTGACAAATATGTGAAGAGAGTTTATATAAAGAGTCTTCAAGGACCTTAGGTCCACAATGCAGCAATTCTGGAATGCAGCAAAGAAATTTTTAAACTAGCACTAAAACAAGCCAGAGTGTCTTCTCAGTGGATCACAATGCCATCTGCATGTAGTTAACTTTGGTTCACAGGCAGCTGACCTAAAATGCTGTGTCATCCTGAAAGCAAGCATATTAAGTTTGATGTAGTAGCAGAAAACACAGCTTTCCTTCTTATGATCCAAGCCTGACACCTATCCATTACACATACTTGTGCTTCTTATGATGCGGTTTGCACATATGGCTGGACACATGGTAATTTTTTCCAATTGACAAAGGAAATGTAATGAACTTAAACTGATTCATGATGTGCATTTTTCAGTACTGCTAATAGACTAACAGGTTAAACTATGCTGTAATCCTGTATTCAGTAGACAGCAATTAAATTCAGTTTAGCAAGACTTTTGAGTTTTCTCTTTGCTCTGATTGGTGATCTATGAAATGTTGATTTGTCAGTGCATGTCCTGTACTAGAAGTACAAATGGGAAGGTGATAAGCACTGTTCAATGCAGGTTCCCTGTGCCAGGTATATCTGGCACTGTATCTTCACCAAGCCCAGGCCCATCCCAGCTCTTGAATTCTGTGTTATTTACCTGCTATTTATCCCCACCATTCCACACAGAAGTGTTTACCGTCAATCATTTCCACTACAAAAATAAGGCTGTGAAAGATACGAAACAATTCTACCAACAATTACACACAGAATTTGCAAGCAAGTTAGTGATCAGGCAACGGAAGGACTGACTGCAGAAGCACATTCCTCATTCATTAACCACAGCACAACACCCACATGTAGTATTGGAAAGTAATATTTCTGCCCTTTTTAGTAAAATTGTTTTTTCCATTTCTGACTATGCTGTTACCAAAAATATGCTGGCAATTACCAATGATGGTAAACAGGATGCATTTAGAGCTATTACTTGCAATCTGGTGCACAGAATAGATGAAAATGATACGGAAAAAAAGGCAATTTGCTATTTGTTTCAGTATAATAACCAACGCAGCATAAAAACAGCAAGCAAGGCTTTTGATTTCCTCTGTCAGGGAGTTACTTGTATTGAGCTCTCTTGTAAGTGTAAAAAAATGGGATATAGGCTTGTGGAAAATAAATTACTTGAAGGATTGAAATTTGTAAAAATCACATTAGTGATTAGTTTCTTTTTAATGGTGAATTTTGTAGTAGCATGCTAAAATATGATAGTCGCGAGCCTCATACTAGTACATGAAAAGAAGTTTATAAACCAATGCCAGGTGTGTTTTTGTTTTGCAGTTTTTGCATGCATTTTTGTCTATGCATGTATCCTATGCATAAATGTAGGATTAAATATTTCATATGTATTTTCCTTTCTCAGCTGAACAGAGTGCTCTTAAGATGAGATTGTCAGATCTGAAAAATGAACTTAGGTCCCAGTTCCAAAAGACATTTGTAAGAGTAGCAGGTCATGGCCTGCAATGTTGAATACAAGTCAATGATGCCAGGCTCAGGCTCTTGCCAGACTCAAGTCTCTCTGGGGCAGGGAAATTTATTACACTGGACTTTTTACCACTATCTTACTGAATGATCTTCCTGCTTGTCACCTGCCTTCCTGTAGCATGCCGTCCTCAAACTACTCTCACAGGGTATCTTTCTATTCCTATCATGAAATAATACTATCTAATAATTAAATAAATTATCTTGAGGTTCAGAATGTTTTTTGTACAAGCTCAGGGATTAATTTTGACCTCCCTCACTCCACTTTCTCCATTGATTCTTTTGGCTTCATAAAAGGACCTAAAAGTGTTCTTTGTGAGTCAGTGAGAAAGTTCAAAGTAAGACAAGTTTCTGGCTATCAATCAGCATTGTCTACACTGTCACAACTCCACTGCAATTATTAGTAACAGAAAAGTTTCAAAATGCTAGGAAACAAAATGATCAGTGAGAAAGTCCTTCTAGACAGGAGAACGAAGCACAGCTAAAGACACTATGTTGATATAGAAGTGTAGAATTAACTGCTTCAAACAGAAGAATTAATAATTGGTCTGAGTGCATGCTCATGCAAAATAATTTAGGTATATTTACATATTTGGTTTTATGTATAGCATCACAAATGTTCCCATTTGAGCAGTGTAAAGGATATTTCTGAAGAGTGCTAACCATGAAGGGGATTTATGTGCCAAGATTCTTATACAACATTCTAAATATATGGTATGTACACATCCATACACATCCATACACATCCATATGGTACACATCCATATTTTACAACAGAATGACCGGTCAGCACAGACAGCATATAAGTCATTGCTGTTAAGAAATTCCTTTATAGTATTAATTCTGCTAAGGGAAGATAATGAATTTTAACTCTACTCATTCTTGGTTTTGTAACTGTCACTTAACTGTGTGATTACACTGAGTGTGAGTTTTTTTAATTTAAATTTTGGAGTCAGAATTCCTGAATTGCTACGAATGAATCTCCAAATTAGCTTCTTTCACATTCTAGATCATACTTTTTCAGTCCAAGACGTTTCTGGCTTTTTAAGTTTTGCAATATTTTTATTAGCATACATTGCACAAGTGTTCCACTTCAGAAAAAAAAATGTAATAATGGCAATTATTATTGCATTTCTTACAAAGTTTTATAATAAGTAACTTGTAAAGATTTTTTTTATTCTTGTTAATAGTGTGACAGCAACAAAATTCCAGCTTGAAAATAAACCCTGTGCTTTCTGACTATACTCCTTTCTCATTAATTGCATTATAAATTATAAATCCATTGCCAATATTACGGTACAATGATTAGAAATAGATTAAGCTGTCATTTGAAACATGACTAGCAGCAGATTCTTATGGCTTATAATGTTTTGTGATCTTTTCCATTCATTAATAAAGGAGTTTAAAATCTGTAGTTATCTTTCCCAGATCAAAATAATGAATCTTTTGGCAGCATTTTAAGCCCACTGACTTTGCACTGAAGTGAATGAATAGAGCTAACATGAGCAGTTCTGATGACCTCTATGTGTGGTCGTAATATCTAGTTGAATAACAGCAGAAAAAGACCAAAGAGGCCACTTAAGAAAGTTCTGCATGGCCATCACGTTCATTTTCACACTTTTGTT
Source organism: Urocolius indicus (assembly GCA_013401255.1). NCBI lineage: Eukaryota > Metazoa > Chordata > Aves > Coliiformes > Coliidae > Urocolius > Urocolius indicus. The sequence continues at coordinate 242,532 of WBNH01006634.1, read as the reverse complement.
TGACCCCAACACTGTCATGGGAATAAGAACGTGCTGCTTTGTAGCTCCTGCATACAAAGAAGTAATCAGACAAATAGTACCAACCACACAGAAATCTTGATGAAGACAAATGAACAAACCAAATTTAACTTTAGCTATTTGGGTTCAATTGAACTTGCTCAGATAGCTGTGCCTGTTTGCTGTACTCAAGATTTCAGCATTTTTTCATCAAAGTAAATATCAAGTTATGGGCACATTTTGGACATGTTTTATTTTTTTCTGTATTTGTCTTTACAGACACATAACATTTGTCTTCCATGTGAAAAACAGTCTAATGTCACTTGCCTTTTAAATATGTTTCTAAATAACAGTACTGCTTGGCACAGTAGCCTAGTCTAACACTTGCATATGAGTGAACAGTAAAAGCTTAAAACCACTTTTGTACCTTTCTGCTCCTAAAGTTCTTCAAGCTCTGCCTCTGCTCTTAATGTTAAGACTGTTAAACATTGACATCGTTTGCCCACCTCCTCAAGGCATCATCACCATAACAACTGTCCATCAGCCAGGCAAAGGGTGTGACCTGTCATGTCTGTAGCTTCAGCTGCACACACACAGATAGCTCACTCCTCTAGAAGCAGTGAGTTTCACACACCTGCAGTGATGAAATGTAGTTACAGCTTGCCAAAGATGACTTCTTCTTGGGATATTAATAAGGTGCTGCAAGCACAGTACATAATGGATATGGCTTGGGACCACCTAGTTAACTACTGGAAGGTGAGCTGGTATGAGACAGTTCCCACAGAAACCCAAGAGGCTGCCCATACATGGATAGTATAATATATTTCTGTGGAACTGCCATTTCCACAATTAACCTTGTGATGTTTAACATGGATGAAAAACCTCAGCTCTCCTAAACACAGCAACAGAAACGGGTTTGCCAACTCAAGGCAAAGACAGAAGAGTTTATGATTCACAAGGAGTCTCAAAATACCTTCTGCTTATCTCTTAAGGTCAACAGCAGTTGTGTCCCAGCATATCTGTCTTGCCAAAATCAATGGAAAGTTACCATGGAAAAGGATAAAAGAGCTATATTCTGGTCTGCAAACCTTAGAACAAGCCCATTGGTATGAATGTATGGCAAGAAGGATCATTATTTTAAATTCATCTAAAAGATAACAGTTCAACCTAAAGACTGTTCTGTTCTTGCATTCTGGTGCTTCGCAAGGCAGTCAGATTTTCCTGTCACAAATTATTACTCTCTCACTAGAATTGTTTGACATAAATTAAAGATATGAAACTCCTGTTGTCTGTCTCTTGTTCCTCATGAACAGTATTTAATGCATATAGCATGATTAGCATCCTGTGGATGGTATAGTTGATTTAGGAACAGGTATGCTACAAAGTTACTGGAAAGTACATATGAAATACAGAACTTTAAATGACAAAAATTCTGCATTCACTGAAGAAAATAAAGAAAATTATTCAATTCTAATTATGACACACAGTTTAAGAAAACAGAAAAACAGTTTTAGAAATTATACTAACCGTAATAGTTCCTAAATATTAATTAAGGGTTCTATTTATAATTATTTCACACATGATTTCCTTACCATCTGCATTTGTAAAACTTGAGAAGAATAAAAATGTAACATCTGGTTAAAATTATTTGAAGGTACTAATGCTAAACTTCTTGAATCTAAATTTGATTGTTCATCCTCTCTTAAAAACATTACTTTATAGCTGAAAAGAATACCAGTATATTCTTTGTGTAAACTTGTCATGTGTCTACAAGAAGTGTCAGACTGTATTTTTAGCTATGGAGTTTACTTAATCCCACAAGACTTTATCTTGCCTTTATGTTGACAAATGAACAATGCTGAAATATACAGGATCTGAGCTTCTGTCAAGATACACTGTGTTGCGAAAGTCATTGTTCTTGCACAGTTGTTTCCTTTAAGCTATTGACTCAAAAATAGTTTTATTATTCTTCTGGGCTCATTACCGAGCTCCCCAGTAGTTGTAGTTAAATTGTCTCCAAGTTTTACTTTTCCATAAAAGCCAAGAGAATGTGGCAGAAATGTAACATAATGCAGAGGTGACTTGGATGGCACTCATTCTACACATGCAGCTGTGGCTAGGATAGGTTTTCTTACTTCCATGTTCCTGTTTTTCAAAATAGACTTGTGGTGTATTGCCAGATTAAAGAGAAAATGCTACCTTGTAACACCTTTTAGTTAGTAATACAGTCAATAATTACTATTACCATTAAAATAATGTTTTTGTTCACATATCAGGCTTCCTTTTATCTTTAATGTGTCTATATTGAATGACAAAAAAGGCTCTACCAGATGTCTGTTTCTTCTTTACTAATAAACAGTACATCTCAAGAGTTTCTAAATAAATATTAATAATTACTAGCAGATAAAATATAAACTTCTTATTTTATGTTTTATAGTAAATCTCTTTTTTTCCCTCAAACTGTTACATTCTTGGAGTAAATTATGCCTGGGAGCAGTGCTAGAAGCTTCTCTGTCAGACTAACAATTTTTCCCAACATTTTTAAACCAATCAAAATAGCGTGCATTTGTCTATTTTAAGACCAAGATAGACAATAACATATGTACAGCAATTATGTTAATCTTGTCAACACATGCCAAATCTTAGACTCCTTTCTAAGTTTCTATTTACGTTAAAATAAAAATCTATAATTGAACTTAGAGAAATGGGAAAGAAAAATTCTCAGTATTGTTCTGTATCACCAGAGGACTAACAAAAGTTGTTTCACTGTTGAAAGACTTGCTTTGTGCCCATTGCACGATCAAGACAACAACGGTCTTTCCTTCATCTTACAGATAGAATTGATAATGGATTCAGTTTGTCAGTGTGGTGACTCCTGTGAAACCATGGCAACCTCTTTTGTTTGGCATCACTCCTAATAGTCGGTTGCCCACTTCAGTCCTCAGCAGGCTATGGGCACTATTAGAGGACCGATCAGCTTAGAGCTACCTACTGCTGCTGAAGTGACAAGCATTCAATGTGAATCCTTGTACTAGCTCTGGAAGAAGGAAGGGAAGAAGAGAGGAAGTTCAGTGCCCACTACTGTAACAGACATGTATCTGCTCTCAGTCAGAGTTTTCTTTAGACATCTCAAGGCAAGTTACTAAACTAGAACTGCCTGGTATAATAAAAAATATTTTAAATCTGGGAGAGAATTTAATCCAGCACAGGGCCACAAAAATGATGAAGGGAGTGGAGCATCTCCGTTATGGTGAAAGGCTGAGGGAGCTGGGGCTCTTCAGCTTGGAGGAGACTGAGGAGTGACCTCATTAATGTTTACAAATATGTAAAGGGTGGGTGTCCGGAGGATGGGGCCAGGTTTTTCTCAGTGATGTCCAGTGATAGCACAAGGGGCAATAGGTACAAGCTGGAATATAGGAGGTTCCAAAGAAATACAAGGAAAAATTTAGCTTTTGACAGATTAACTTCAAAAGCCAAACAGAATGCAATGACCGAGATTAACATCAGAAGAAAAGAAAAACCTACCAAACATCTATTTCTATCTTCATCTGGGTTCAGCTCTGTCCTGTAGTACTTAGCATCCCTGGCAGACAGTGTGAGGGCATATGCATGCTAATTCTCTTCTTGGGCATGTTCAACATTATCTTCTTTTAGAAAAAAAAATCACAGACTGGTAGATCTTGAATGTTTTCTTACCTTCCATTAATGTACACGAGAGCCTTGACTTAACCAAGACAGAAAGGCAGACACCTTCTGAGGACACTTAGCTCTTGGAAAAACTGAACTGCCTTCTGAACAAAGACTGATAGCACTGTCTAGAGAGAGGCACAAAGGTGGCAACGCTTTGTACATAGATGTTGAAGTTAAGTGCTTAAGTTAGTAAGGTGACCTGTTGAACACAGAAGCAGGAGACAGATTCCTTGCTTCCAATTTCCAAGCCCTTTCTCACCAGCAGTCTTCACAAAAAGTTCTCTCTCCTGATTTTCACATGTATGACGAAATAAGGATTGCTAGGCTGCCTATAAAAGTAAAAGAAGTGCATAATAATTTTACAAGTAAGTGATTTGCTTATTGCCACCAACATGAGCCAGTGGAGGAACAGAAAATACTAACGTATCATTAGTGGTGATAGCAGTGAGGTTTTTTCCTCTTTTTCATTACCTGTGTATGGTAATAAATGCTCAACAGAAACATGATTTTGAGTAATCCTTCGAAGTCTTGCTAGCTATTCTATGTAAAAATATTTCAAGAGTATGACATGAAAAATGTTAGTACAGAGTAGTTTGTCTAGCTGTCACAAATGCTTGTGAGCACCAAGTCTCCTCTTTTTACATTTAGGAAAGAGATACACAGTGTTTTGTTTTGTTTTTTTTTTTTTTTCCCTTAAAGCATCAACCAGTTCAATGGAAATACTGTTTTGTTGTTATTTTCAAGCAAATAAAAAGCTAAAGAAAACACTGGAGACACACAGAAAGCACAATCAGACTACACTCATTCTGCTGTTCCTTAGTTACACAGTCATGAATATAGATCTAAATTTGAACTAGAGTTCTTAATAGGATATTCTTATCCAGTCAACAATTGCCACCCTATGAGCAAACCAGGGAACACATAAACCTCAATCTGTGTATCTTGAGGATATACAAGCTGCAAGAACTACTCCTACATCCTGTCAAACCACTGTTTCTTCCTCCCAACTCACAAAAAAGTCAACAAAGAAATGAAGAAAATCTAAATATCAGCATTTTGTTGGATGAAATACCAAAAAACATAATTCTGTCCAGCATCTTTCTGACTCAGACTTGGCAGCAAGGATCTACACATGTATGACCTCCAGGCTTCATTGCTGCATCTCATTGTAACCAAGAACAAAAAATACATATTGTGAAAAAACTGCCGCTGCTAGGAGAAGCAGCTGCCAGTCTGCTTAGCAACACAAGCCACTCTGAACACATCGTCCTGGCATGCTGACCTCTGTGCAAACTTCCCCTTGATTTCAGAGTCCAGGTGAAGGTCACTGCCACAGTCCTTAAAACTCTCAGTGGGACTGGCCTTCAGTACTTGAGAGACTTCCATCCTCTCTGCAGCAATGACCTTCTCTGACAGCTACGTTCCCTTGGAACAATGAAACTGTCAGCCCAGGGAAGAAGCTCAGCAATGCAGAAGACCTAACTTTGCAGAAGCTAAATCTCAGTGAATGCACTACTCCTCAGAATAGAGGGATGTAACTAAATCTCAACAGCTGCAAATGTCAGACCTTTAGCTTACTTTCCCTAGACAGTTTCCTCTCTGATCAAACAAACCTTACATAATGAATGGATAGATTGTCTACCTGCCATCAGTGCAGAATCACTGCAAGATGTAAACAAAAACATAAATATAAATATCAAGATGAGTAACACACTCCTAGTGTGTTGCTCCTAGACTTGAAAAAAAAGTCCTAGAAGATCATCTATTTATCACAAATATATTTTATATTGAGGTCAATGAAAATCATTGATATCAGAGTTTCAAGTCATTCTTTCCAATTCCCTGTTCACTAATTACAGAATTACAGGTAATTACAATCTAAGCTCTTCCTAGAAAGACAATGTTCCTTACCACTAACACAGACATTTCTCTCTCTGTCTTCTATAGAGTGCTATTTATTTTATATCAGAGAACTGCTCAACAGCGATAGGAAATTCAAAGCAGTCTGCTTAAAAGTGTTGTATTTAAGCACTTTGGATGGATAGAAAAATGTCCTCTTGAGTATTCTTGAAAAAGGACAGGAAGATTCAGTCTCAGAAAAATGATACCTGCTTTAACAAGAGCTGTTTGTACCAAAAAGAAAAAAGGTTCAGGCTGCCATAAACATTTATTAGGATCAGATGGAATGGACCTGTACTTTTAATGCTCTTCTCATACTATCATGACATCACACTTAAGGCCTGGGACTTCACCCTTACCTGAGATATGGGTGCTACTGAAGAAAAGTGCTACTCAGACTTCAGAAAACTGTCAGCTGGTGGAAGCAATCGGACTGTCTATAAACTTTAGAGTAATAAGATGACCTGGCATGAATACAAGTACGTATAATTCACTCAAGGGATTACACTTCTGACATCATAAACTACAAGAATATTGCCTGAATGCTTTATGGACAGTGGCAGAGCCCAAGAGCAAAATCAACATTGCTCTCTGAAGTCATTCAGTATTTCATATAGAGTAGGCTGTGAACTCTGCAACATTTGAAGTTTGAAAACTTTCAAAAACACAATGAATAATTCAATTTTTCTCTCAAATGACCTCAGTGAAGTAATGCTGGGGACTGGAATCAATGTTTATAAGTGGATTGAAACTGGAGCAGCAGCTAATAGTACTGCAGCCCAGAAGGAGTGGGAGCTCTCTTAAAACTTTTAAGGGGCTTCTCTTTGTTCCCTGGTGTGTAGGCTTGATCTGTGCACTGCTGTTTATACCAATACAACTGTATCAGTTAGGGGATGATAATTTTCACATGGTCAAACTAGTTTTGATAAGGATGCAGTACCATTAGTATAAATCTGTGTGTTGATTCAGCCTATTTTTTCTTTTAAAAATATCTTGCCTTCAGCAGTTCTTTTAATTTATAGCTACAATAAAAGGATTTTTTTCTGACTTTATCAGTACTGTTTCTGATAGTCTGGATACCTTGCACAGATGTTCAGAAGCTATAGCCACATGGATGGCACACTGAGTGCTTCTGTAAGGGAGACATGTTGTTTTCCTGCCTGGTAACATCATTTGTGAATTGTACACAAGCTAATGTAGTGAAAAGATTACATTTTTTCCTGTGCTGCTAATATGGTTCAGACTTTGGTTTTATTTAAATGTAAGTGATGTAATCTGCTCCTCTTCCAAAAATGAACTGATCATTAGCCTCAACTGTACACTTAATTCTGAAACGTATTGTAGGTTTAGCAGTTAATTTTATTCCATGAATCACAATATCTCATGTCAATTTGAGTTTTCTCTGATAAATCTGCCCTACATTAGAGTGTTATAGACAATATTTTTCAGTTTGCACGTAAAGCTGTAGTTTTATTGCAAAGAGAGGAAGGACCACATTCATCAAGTCCCACTGTGTGCAAGTTGGTAAAAGGTAACAGTTACAGCTAGTGGTAATTCAGTCATCCATGTCTTCTGTAATTTCCTTTAATAGTGTTGTGAAATTAGAGCTGCTAGAACTGACTAGTGCATTGCTGTGGTCATGCCCCTGCTGTAATACTGTCAGTCTCTCAATATCAGTTACTTTTATACAGTCTTGTGGGCCACTTTGATTAAAATCTCAATAAAAGATATTCAACCACTCACAATTTTATTGACACATGTGACAGAGTGATCTCCTGGGCTGAAGAGAAGCATAGAGGTACCAGAGACTCGGCATCAGTACTGCATAGCAAGCACAGTTCTCAGTTCCAGTGAGAGCTGTAAGCTTGTACATTGTCCCCTCTGAGCATCAAAACAAACTACATCATTGCAACAGAGACACAAATATTCATGGGAGGGAAGAACTTAACTTCATTGCCCATGGTACAAGAAGAGAGCAAAGCAATTGTGCTAATGCTAAAATGTTCATCCAGCATTAATGTTTATAATTATTATTGCATTGAATAGTTTGCAAAAAAGTCACAGCCAGTGAACAACACAGTCAGTGCCTTTTCTACAGTACAGAGGTTTTAGAGAAAATTAAACACAGAAGAAAGAAGTAAAACAGATTAAGCCATGTAGTGGGGTTGTATGGCCACGTTTTGGTAGCAGGGGGGCTACAGTCAAGGAAAAGCTGCTAGAAGCTTCCCCTATATTTAACAAGGCTAGCTCCAAGACGGATCCACCACTGACCAAAGCGGAGCCAATTAACGATGGAGGTAATGCCTCTGTGATTAATATATTTGAGAAGAGGAAGAAGCTGCTGCACAGCTGTTTAAAACTGCAGCAGAAGGGAGTGAGATACTCAACAAGAACAAGATCTTCACAGACACGCAGGTCAGTGAAGAAGGAGGGGGAGGAGGTGCTGCAGGTGCCAGAGCAAAGGTTCCCTCACAGCCCATGGTGTAGTCTACGGTGAGGCCCTGCCCCTGTAGCCATGGAGGCTGTGGGAGAGCAGAGATCCACCTGCAGCCCACACTGGAGTGGGTGGATACCCAAAGGAGGCCATGACCCTGTGGGAAGTTCATGCTGCAGCAGGATCCTGGTAGGACCTCTGAATCCATGGACAGAGAGTAGTAGCCCATGACAGACCAGGTTTGCTGTGAGGACCTGTGACCCTATGAGGGACTCATGCTGGAGTAGTTCATTCCTGAAGGACTGTTTCCCTCATGGACGAGGTACATGGTGGAGCAGCTCATGAAGACCTCTAGCCCATGGGAAGGACTCACATTGGGAAAGATCATGGAGGACTGTCTCCCATGAGAGGGACTCTACTCTGCAGCAAGGGAAGTGTTTGAGAACCACTAGGAATATCATAGAATAGTGACACAGAGATAAGAGCAGAAAAAGACAGTATTTTTTTTTCTTGTCAAATAATTGAAATTTTGTAATACTTGGTAGTTATTTGGGTTTCATTCTAGCAATACAAGACTTCGTTACACTGAGTACCAAACAAGCCTTCAATAACCCAACAGTGCAGCAGCACTTAACCTTCAACATTAGTGTGGCATGCAGCATTGATCATACCAGATATTCAGCTCCCCTTTCCCAAGGTCAAAGAGGATATACAGTTAACCTCACAAGAAGCCAGAGGTTATGCCCTCACAGACAAATAATCAACCAGTATTGGTATCTGTTCTTAAGTCATCCCCAAATATCTGTCTTGGAGCATCATGTGGCCAACTCAGGCCTTTCATGCTACCTCAACTCATTTACTAGCCCTTATTCTACTCAATAGCATAAGATAATCTTGGAAACAGGTTAGAAAAGCACGAAAAGCCATGGTGGATGGTATAGGCCCAGTCTGACTTTAGTCATGCCATTAAGAAAATGCCTAGAAATCACCATGGGATAGGAGATTCAGGGGAAATCAATGAGTCTATGTGCTTTTTTCCCCCTCTTTTTTAAGGTAAAATCTAAAGTTTTAGAGGATACAGTCTAGAAAAGAGGAGACTGAAGGGGGAATCTCATTAATATTTACAAGTATATAAATGGTGGATGTCAGGAGGTTGGGGCATCCCTTTTTTCTATGGTATCTAGCAATGGGACAAGGGGTAAAGGGATGAAGTTGGAACACAAAAAGTTCCACTTAAATATAAGAGAAAATTATTTTACTGTGAGGGTGAGGGAGCCCTGGCACAGGCTGCCCAGGGAAGGTGTGGAGTCTCCTTCCTTGGAGGTCTTCAAAACCTGCCTGGACATGTTCCCGTGTGACCTGATCTAGGCTGATCTGCTTCTGCAGGGAGGTTGGACTGGATGATCTCTAGAGGTCCCTTCCAATCCCCATCATTCTATGATTCTATGCTTGTTCCCGTTACCATCCATGCGGTTTCACTGCTGTTGTAAGTGAATTCTTTATGCTTTATTTGCATTATGGTGAAATCACTTCACGTGAAGTTCTTTTACTGTTTCCTCAGGAAAGTCTTATCACTCTGGAAATATGTCTTTACCTTTCTTAGGTCCCAAGGGATGTTTAAAAGATAACATTGCCATGCTTTAACTCTTCTAGCTGTGGGACAACTTATGGCTTTTCTGTATCCCCTGTATCCACATAGATAACATTAATAACTCAAATGTTAACATCTGAGTCACCCCACAATTCCTTTCTTACCAGTGGAGAGAAATAATTGGTTTCACAAAGTGATTAATTTGCATCATTTCAGATGTCAAATATACTCCAGTGACTTAGCAGGTTTTTTCCTCTCCACTGATTATTAAGATAGTCCAGAAAATCAACTCTGATTGAAAGGTCATAATTTGTAGCTGTCTGAATTCAAATCATACCACTTTTATGCCCAAACCACCATCTGGTGGCGCAAATCCTGCCTTTATGGTCTCAGTCAAGTATTAACCCAAGCAAAACACATGTATCCTCACTTTGCACTTTTTCTATAGTGAATACTGTGTGGAAAATGTATAATGTGAGATGGCGTAAACATTATACAGTCTAAAGCCCTACCAGTAAAAATTCTGTTCTTGTCTGTTCTGGATATTGTGGCGGCCTATGAGAGATAAAAAGAAGTACATGCAAACACATCTGCAGTTAGAAAAGCATGGGCCTGTCTAATACAACATGTAAGTGTTGTAACTCGAGTTGCACCCTGCACTCTAGCTTGAGTTTTGCCAGTGCTACACTGATGTAGTCATACTCATACGATCTGTCCTCATTCTGATAATCCTTCTGATAGAGCTCTGCCCACTACACAGTAGATTACATTGTCTGATAACTCTACTCAAGTTGTTTCTTTAATATAAAATTGGGGTGTTGGGTGGTAAAAGTAACTTGTGTGGCATCATTTGATGAGACTAAAATTTAAGCAAAGATCCATCTGATTTCAAGTTAAGGGAACTAGAATACATGTCATGATTCTCCACAACCAGACATTTTTAAGAACTTTATCACTTTAGTAGAGTTACACAAGCACAAAAAGGAAGCAAAGTAGAAGAGAAGATAGACCAGAGGCATCCAGAAATGGGCACAGAATAGATCTGTTGCTAATATACAAACAGAGCCAGGAGAAAGCGAAGCACAATCCAGGGCATCCACCACTTTGAAGTATCCCTTTATCTATATACAGGTGAGAAGAAACTTATAGCATGCTTTTACCCTCTGATTCAGCTCACAGTGCACATACATGCCATTTCATTTTTCCATAAAAGAAATTATTCAGTATCTTCGCAGAGACTGGAACCTTTTAGTTACACTGGAATGCTGCCAGCAAAGGAGATAAACAGTTTCACTTAAAGATTTCAGGGAAACAGTGATGGGATGACTACAAAGCTGAGAGCAGGCTCTTGTCTCAATTCCCATCATCAACTTGCTACATAACCCAGACAAGCACCAAAGCATTTTCAATTGCAAGATGTAAGAACTAAGAATCTGCTGCCCAAAATAAATCTTTTTGTCATCATTTACACTAATATAAAGGTCAGTGTAGCTTAATTGGAAGTTGTGGGTAACATCTGATTAATTTGGCCTCAGAAAGCTTAATCTCTTCCTTCTTCCTTTTCTTTAGTTCTCTATTGTAAAACAGGGGCATATTAGCATACCTATCTCCACAAGTTGCTATAAAGATCAATCCCTAATGTCTGCAAAATGCAAAATCTTTTTTATTACTGCCAGTGTAGGAGGCAGTGATTTCTTTTGTGATTTGGAGAGGCGTAGTACTGTAAGAAATTACAAAAATAGCTTTTTAATGGAGGTTTTAAAGGTACTTACAAAAGTTTAAGTGAAATTTGACAATCTTTCTATCCATTTAAAAAACTACTTTGAGTTCCATTTCAAGCAATGTAAAATAACAATAAAAAAAGACTAAGACAAGATTGGACTCATCTTACCAAATGCCTTTTATTAAATGAAGTTTTATAATGAATTTTAATTCAAATCCATTGAAACCTTTTATTTTAATATTTCCATTTTTAAGACACACTTGTGTATTTTAAGCCTGTTGTAGTCAGCAGTATTGCATCAAAGTTAGACTTGGGTTTTGGCAACAAAGAGCTTTTGGAAGTTGACCTATCTGTTGGGTTTTTTTTTCTGTAGAAACTGTCTTTGAACATGTTGAATTTTCAGAGTTTCTTAAGCATAATCACGAGTATGGATATCAAAAAATTGACCTTGCTAGAGTAATTGTAAGCCTAAATTGGGCAGTTCCTAAGATTTCTCCATTTTAGACTCAGCTTTACTATCATCTTCCATACATTACCTACAAGGTGGAGTTAGTGATTTCACTTATAGAAATACTCAGTTTGATGCAGGGTTCTTAGCAAGGTGGATTAAGAGAAGACTTCTCAGATAGTCAATTACAGGAGGTTCCTTCAGTGCATCAATGATAACTTCTGATGCAAATGGTGGATGTGCCAACTAGAAGAGAAGCACTACTGGATCTTGTACACACAATCAAGCAGGGTCTGGGTGAAGTGGTAAAGGTTGAGGGCAGCCTTGGCTGCAGCGACCACGAGATGGTGGAGTTCAGGATCTTGCGTGGTAGGAACAGAATTCCAAGCACAACTCTGCACTTTAGCAGGGCCAACTTTGGCCTTTTCAAGCAATTGCTAGGAACATCTCATGGGACAGGGTACTAGAAGAAAAACTGGCCCAAGATAGTTGGCCTCTATTCAAAGATCACTTTTTCCAGGCTCAGGATCAGAGCATCCCAGCAGGTAGAAATCATAAAAGGGAGCCAGAAGATCTGCATGGTTAAACAGAGAACTGTTGGGCAAACTCAAGTGGAAGACAAGAATCTATGCCAATGGCATCCTGGGGAGTATTAGAAGGGTTGTGGGCAGCAGGTCGAAAGAGGTTCTCCTCCCCCTTTACTCTGCCCTTGTGAGACCACATCTGGAATACTGTGTCCAGTTCTGGGCCCCTCAGTTCAAGAAGGACAGGGAACTGCTGGAGAGAGTTCAGCACAGGGCCACCAACATGATAAAGGGAGTAGAGCATCTCCCTTCTGAGGAAAGGCTGAGGGAGCTGGGGCTCTTCGGCTTGGAGAAGAGGAGACTGAGAGGTGACCTCATTAATATTTACAAATACACAAAGGACAGGTGTCAGGAGGATGGAGCCAGACTGTTCTCAATGATGTCCAATGATAGGACAAGGGGCAACAGATATAAGCTGAAACACAGGAGCTTCCAAAGAAATACAAGGAAAAATTTCTTCACTGTGAGGGTGGCAGAGCACTGGAACAGGCTGCCCAGATGGGTTGCAAAGTCTCCTTCTCAGGAGACGTTCAAAACCCTCCTGGATGAGTTAATCTGTGGCTTACTCTAGGTGGTCCTGCTCTGGCAGGTGGGTTGGACTAGATGAACTTTTGAGATCCCTGCTAGTCCTTAAGATTCTGTGATTCTGTGATTCTCATGCCTTATTACAACATATTATGCAGTATCACACTGGAAAATTAATTCTGCAATACTGGCATTTGCTTATTTGCTTTTCTGATATATTTTATTGACCTTCAGAATGTGGAGGTAGAGTTGACCTATGGCAACATGGGACACCATTTTTAAGGTACGGTAGTTGTTGTTAGAATAATCTTTTATTTTTAGGCATAATTCAACAGAAAATGAATGGTATGCTGGTAATCTGAGCATTTAAACCATTTCCTTCTGGCCATAATATAAATATATTTTCTTTACAAAAGAGCATCAAAGATGAAACCAGACATTAGCAAATTATCATTGATTTCAGTTATAATCACTTGCACTCAGGGAATGTGAAATGAAAAGTATAAAAAGAGAAGACCTATCTATAAAGAAAGGAATCAGACATCAGATGCATCTGCAATTTCTTCTGGTATTGCAATAAAGTTTCTCATCTGAACACCCAAACATCAAAACGAGCAACAGTTTCTTCTTTCTTAGTTTACTAGTTTCAACCACACTGTCCCTTGCAGAGAAGTACAGATTTTATGCAACATTTTGTTAGGCAATAGTGCTGTGACATGCTTTTTCAGAATAAAAGATCTCTCTCTTCCCTTCACAAAGTTTCTAATAGTTCATTCTACAGACCCTGAAGGAATTCAGAATGAAATACTTTGCTGTGTACCACTGCCATCTGCTGCTAATCTCTCTCTGTGGATACAGAAGGTCTTATTTCACCATACATTGAATCAACTAAAGATCTTCAGCTCAATTTGCATGATCAGTTCAATATTCCTTTTACAATACTTATTAAACCTCCTCTTTCTATGCTGTTATACAGCTTCTTATTTCCCATCTTTGCAGATTTATTCAGGTAATGGTTTCAGTTTCAGTTCCAGAAAGAAAATTATTTTCCTCTGACAGTCAGTAAAAAAGGTTTGTGCTTGCAGACTCATACAGAACCAGGCTGTTCCAGAGAGGAAGTGTCCATCTTAGAGACTTCAACAGTTTACACATTTGCCATCTGTACTCAAAGATCTTCAGTAAGAACATGTTATTTCTACAGTCCCACTTCTGCAACACTTCTGACACCCACTCATTCACACCATTTCTAAGGAGAACATCATGTCAGGATCCAGAATTGCTGCACAGTTACTTTAATTTATATGGTACTCTGCCTTGAGTTTCTAAATACATGTAACCAGTATGTACCAAGATCTACGTAACTATTGTCAAGAAGCAAACAGAGTTCTACATGAAAAAGAGCAAAGGAGAGTATGATAAAAAGGAAAGGAAAATACAGGACCCTGAGTCTCACTTATATCTGTGTGGTTAATTGAAGCTACAAAACAAATCAACTGGACAAGATTTGACTTGCAGGAAAATACATCTTCTCCTTCACGCCGCATCTTTTGAAAAAGATGGAACCGTATCTTTCATCTACAACATCTGGAGAACAGAATAGCTCCCATTAACGTTTGACATGATCGTTCATGTATTTTTAAAGCATCTCAGAACGCAAGAGATTTCAGAACAGGTGTTATCAATGTTCTGGAATTAAAAGAAATTTTATTAACAGAATAAAATGCACAGTTAAGCCTGAGATAAAAAGGAAGCAAGTATTAGGCCTCAGTTTCATATTCATCGCAGTCAGAAGACAGTCACCTTACCCTCTAAGCACACCACTATATCACTGTCTAGGTATGATCGTTCTCACATTCTCCATCTGTCTGGAATAGTCCAGCTCCTCATGCTCTACATACAATACGGAAAAAAACATCACAGAACCATCACTGGCTAGCGAAGTCAGTGAGACCTGTTTTGCCCACACAGGCTCCCTGGGCAAGGTGCCATGGATTTTGACTGCTTTTTGAGAATTCTCATCTGCCTGATGAATGTCCTTTTTGCATTATGTAATTTTTGGAGGGTATAAGAGAGCACTATGACAATTAAGTAAGAAATAGGTTTTCTGTGTTTTCACAGTGAAATCAACTACAAAGCATTAACACAGACTCTTACCACACATTAAGAGTTATCCCAGCAGTCCACACAACAGAGAGTGCTGGTTTCAATTTTATAATATGAAAAAATTATGCAATTAATGTAATCAAAAAAAAGGAGAGATACTTCAGTCAGATAGATTTCCGAATTCCCAGAGGAATGCAGTGTCTATCTGAGCATTCAGTACATAACCAGTAGCAAGTAAACGTGTTTCACTTTCCTGCATTTCCTGAGCCTTCTCCATTCTGCCTGTGTCCCACTTATTTCAGTCCAAGAAAGAAGAGATACACCTTGTTCCTGCTGGATTTACTTTTTGATGCTGTCATTTCATAGGAAGGAATTTTCTTCCTTGTTTTGATCATGAAAAGCTCGGCTAGGCAGCTGCAGCAAACAAGCTCTGCAGTGGCCCTCACTGGCAGTGACTGCGTCTCTGGTTGTTGAAGACTTTATGAAAAATATAACTCTCTATCCTCTTTTGCTTCCTGTCTGTTTCAACCTCCCAGAGAGTCTA
Organism: Urocolius indicus; assembly: GCA_013401255.1. Lineage (NCBI taxonomy): Eukaryota > Metazoa > Chordata > Aves > Coliiformes > Coliidae > Urocolius > Urocolius indicus. The sequence continues at coordinate 226,994 of WBNH01006634.1, read as the reverse complement.
GGAGGGAGCTACATTGACTTTCACTGAGCATCTTATAGTGACCAGTGCAGGATGTAGGGCAGTGTACAGGATGAATGAGTGGTATTTTCCAATGCTGAATTCCTGAACTCATCTGAACAGCTTTTTTCCATAACTCTACACCCAGAACTATGGGAGAACTGTGTGCATACAGATCCTTAACCTCTCCAGCATGAGTCCTTTGCAATGGCTGCAGCTTCTGCTCACAAACTCCTCCAGTGTGGGACTCTTCTGCAGCAGCAGCATTCTGGGCACCTTCTGCTCCAACGCCACTCTCCCACAGATTCAGTCTCCTCCGGGCACAGTCATCACCCTTGGCATGAGGTCTTCCATAAACTGCCAACAAATCTGTTTTATCATTCCTCTTCATAGGGTGCAGGGGTACAGCCTGCCATTTCCCCACAGGATGCAGGAGAGTCTCTGCTCCCGCACTTCCTCTCTTCCCTCATTGACCTGGGGCTCTGCATGGGCGCTTCTCCTCCAACTCCTTTCACTATCACCAGACGGAAAAGAAGGAAGAACAGAAAGAAAGAATAGAGGAAGAACACTCCTGTATTCTTAAAAAGTGATTATGGAGGCATCTAATTGACTCAGCCTCAAGAAGGGGGTCTGGGTCTAAGCTGGTGACAGTTTTGAGCAACTTCTCACAGGAGTCATCTTTACAGCCCCTTCCCCATTACCTGAAATGGCTCCATACAAACCCATGACAATGGCTCAGCCCAAGTGCACTTAATTCTTTGACTGTGGTAGAAGTTGGAAAGTGAAAGTGCAAATAATTAAAGACTGTTTTGTAAAGGTATCATATCCAGCAAGAATACTGGAGAAGAGAAACATCCACATAAACCAATATCTCACATTTTGCTGAAGAAGTATCCAAGTATCCAAGTTAGCTTCCATCAAAAGTTGTATCAGTGAACAAGTCACAAGGCTGAATCACTGGGTCCACAGGAGACTTCAGCACTCAGTTCAAGTCACCTTGAGAACTAGATCCTTCCAATGGAGAGCATTTTATTTAGTTCCACCGGAACACTAAGTACAGTAGGGTAGAAGAAACCCATTCCTCACCCACTAAAGATTATAGGGCTGAGATTGTCATCAGGTCATCTTGACAGACCATTTTCATACCTCTGGCTTCAGTAGAAAACTTCACATCATCAGGACTGAGATTTGAAATTGAGGTGAAGAATCTGACTGAGAGCAGAGCTGAGAGTCTGGGCTCCTCTTCTTATAATACACAGAATCTCTCTAGCAAGAGTGACAGAGCTCTGTTCTTGTGGAAAAACCATTCATCATCAACCATTCTGCCTGGTCCAAAACCAGAAGATCTGACTTTACTCTTTGATCTGACAGTACAGATCCAGATAGTATAGAAATGGGCATACAAAGTCACAAAAATGTGTGTATGAGTTCATAGTCCTTAAAAAAAGAACAGTGAGGGAAATTTCCTTCCTATTTGAGAGAACCAGAATTAGTTTTGCTTGTCATATAAAGCTTTCATCAGCTGCTTTGAAGAAACTTCAGTACAAATTTTGGGGACTTGCAATTCTTACTCTTGAGCTCTGAGGTCAAACTGGCTATGTCCTTCTTTGGAAAAAAAAATCTTGAAGTTTTTACCGCTAGATACACCAAGCATATGTCTTAAAGCCCAGAAAAGGGTTATGGACAAAGATACCTGCTGTGAGGATGAGTTGAATGAACTCAGTGGCTGGAAAACAGACAGGGATGAAGTAACACCTCTGGCAATGCCTGGTCAGAATTCAAATTACAAAGTAACAGGGGAATACAAAAAAAGATCAAGCTTGAAAAGGCAGATAATTATAACCCAGAGCACATGAACAGATGGCTACACCATCAATCAATGAATAAATAATAGTGCAATCTGACTTGATGGGATGATTGTATGAACTCAGATGACACCAGGCACACTCCACTTTATATAACTAAGCACCAGACATGAAGCAGAGTAGGATCTGAGCGCCTTTGTGCCCCACAAAACTGAGAATACAAAATTATCAGGTCTTATATGACCGGATATACAAACAGCCATCGTGCCGATGAATTTCCACGTGGATTATCACCAGGAAACAGAAACACTAGCTATTGAATGGCTCTGCAACTGGACTGGCCCTTAAGAAGACAACAAAAAAACAAGAAACATGTGCAAACAAAAAGGGCAACTGGCATTGTGCCTGCTTCTCTGAAAGAAACATACTGTCACCAATGATGCTATTAGTCACATTCCTGTGCAGTCCTGGCAAATAAGTTCAGTAACATGTGTCATCCACTTTGCTTCTTCCGCTTCATGCTTCATAGTTTAATTTTATTTCCGCTACTGAACTACAGCAGAGTTGTTAGCTATACAGTATTTCAGATGCCACTGCAAATTCAGTTACAGTTTTATTTAGTCATTTGATAAGTCAGTGGAATAGAAACAATCAAGAAGACTGACGCTGATCATAATCTGAATTGTCATGCCCAGTCCTTGACAGATACATGAGTTAGAAAAGGTGTCATTCATTCAAGTTTCCTGACTCTCCAAACTACCTTGGAATGTGCATCAAAATGGTGGATTCTTTACTGCTTGCAAATAAAACAACATGTTTTGCTAAACAGAATTTCCTGGACAGAAGAATTACTCTTTAAGACACATAAATCTAAGACTGAACATTTGAGGCTATTATTTAAAAAGATACATAGTGTCCTGGCTTCAGCTAAGATAGAGTAGTTGGTACAGATTTGTGTTTTGGATTTAGTATGAGAGTAAGGTTGATAACACACTGATGGTTTAGTTGTTGATATATAATGCTTACCCTAGGTCAAGGGCTTTTCAGTTTCCCATGCAAGGAGGGCCACAAACTAGCCAAAAAGCTAATCCATACCACAGAATGTCATGCCCAGTATATAAACTGGGAGGAGTTGGCTGGGAATGGCAGATCGCTGCTGGGATATTGTCAGTGGATGATGAACAACTGCACTGTGCAGCACTTGTCTTTTCTTCGTTTTTATTACTCTCGCTTTTTTTGCCAGCTTCCTTATATATTATAACAGTAATTATTATCACTATTACTATCATATTTCAGTTATTAAACTGTTCTAATCTCAATCCATGAGGTTTTTTGGGGGTTTTTTTGATTCTCCTCACCATCCCACTGGGGACTGGGAGGAGTGAGCAAGTGGCTGCATGACACTTACTTGCTGGCTGGGGTTAAACCATAACATATACAAAATCAAATAAACTTTATTATTTTTAATAATGATGCTACATTTTCTTTCAATGTATATAGTTGCAATAGTTTAATGTGCCTGCTGTTATCAGCAACATGATAGTACTTACAGCATCAAGGTTGCTCACTTTGACACTGTGACTTAACAACACATACACATTATGAGATGAAATAAACAGAAACAGGTAAATCAACCTTGTTTCTGCATCATGGCAATGGATCCTTCTTTCCTCTAGGATGCTGACTTAGATAGTTACGCCTCAGAGTAAATGAGGACAAGAATAATCCTCTCTTAATGGACACAAGGGGAGTACTTCAAAATCACAGTAGTTTGTTACCCTATTCTACAAATAGATACCATTTTTCAGGATAACGATGTCAACAATGAAAAGTAAATACCTCCAAACACTGTTGAAACTTTCCAACAGCTTGCAAGCCATTAAAAATGTTTTAATGACAATAAGTAAATATCTACTCTTATTATAAAAATGAATAAAGAAGGAAGAAGACAGATTATAATCTATATGTATCAGAATCTACAGGTACTATCCCTACATACCCGAAGGTAACACCAAGTGATTGGTTTATTAAAATGTAATGTACATGCTGCATTACTTCACTCTACACAGTACAGTATTAGACTATTATGTTTCAAATTTATAGAGAAGGACCACAGTACCATTTGTAAGATCAAAACGAAGAGCTAAGTAGGGATACATTTGAGGCAGTTTAACACTTCTGTCCCAAACTACAGCAATTAGGTTGTACCTACTGCCTGTACAGCAAGGAAGGAAAACAAAAGTGATTCTCAGCAAGAAGAGGGGCTAAGATTCAAAGAATTACTTTAGCAGACAAAAGGTTCCCGTGTCCAAAATTATGACTCAAAAACTTCACCTAACCAAAAAAAAGAACACAAACTTGTTAAGACCTTCATTGTTCATCCTAAGAGATCCAACAACTATTTAGATTTTCAAGAAAGGGAAGTTATGTATCTATGGTTGATGTTCTCTGAAATATACAATCCATGCACATATGGCACATCTAGCAGAGATATTTCTGTCTTCAAGACGTTAACAGTCATGTTCTGTTTCTATTGGCTCTTGTATGTACAAGAACATACAAAAATAAGATATTTCTACCTTTCTGTTCACCTGCAAAATGAAACCATGTAAGAGATATAGTGCTGAGAGAAAATGAATGAAATGAACATACAAAGCTTAACTGCCAGGAAATAAGTTCACTGTCTTTCATGGATAAGCCACATGAAGATGGCTCCACACTGTTTCATACATTCATAGATCTTGAACTCCGACTTTTTGTCTTCCACATGAACACCACTTTCAGGGCCACCCACCATTGTCTGAATACCTTTTTAATGGCGGCAGGAAACACTGAGGCTGTGAAAGGAGTGCTAAGTGGCTGGCTCTGTAAATATCTTGAATGAGGATATTTCAAAACAAGATTACAGAATGGGGTCAACAAAGCATATGGATAAAGGAAATGTGGTTGAAATAACCTAACCTGCATTTCCTATAATGCTTTTGAAAAATCCCTTATCAAAGGCTTCTATGGAAACCCAACAGTAAGAGCTTGAGGGAAGGTCTTTATGTTGATAAATAAATGGTTAAAAGACAGGGAACAGAAGGTAAGTAGGTTAGCTAGACAGCTCTTGCAATGGAAGGGGGTCATTACCAGAGTTTCACAGGGATTTGTGCAGGGGATGCAGTCGTTCATCATATTCCTAAGCAATCTGGTAAAATGGGTGAGCGGTGAAGTGAGAAGGCTTTATAATGACATTAAGTTATGCACAGTAATAAGGGTGATGGTTTGCTGACTGTGAAGAAGTGAGAAAGGTGCTTACGGAAGTAAGTCCCTTGGCAATAAAATGGCAGATGAAATTCTCTTTAAATGGATGCAGAGTGATGCAGAGGGGGCAAAACAATTCTAGAATCACTTATGAAATGATGGCTCTCAGTTGACCATTAGAGTTTAAGATCTTGAGGTTATGATAATGTAATACCATGAAAACATGCTCTCAGTGATCCATATTGCCAACAACTCCTCACTATGAGTGTTACGAACTATTAGGAAAGGAACAGAAAACAAGAGAACAGCATTACATCACTGTAAATCCCATAGTTTGTTTACACCTGGAATACTGTGGGCAGCTGTGATTTCCCTATGAGGAAGGACATAGTAAAACTGGAGAAACTGAAAAAAAATGGCAACAAAGATAATGAAATACATGGAACACCTTGTGTATGAGAAAAAAACTTACTAGGCTAGAGATCATCAGCCTGAAGAGCAGACAAATTAGACTAAGTATGATATATGTCTACCAAATCATAAACATTAGGGAGAGAGTATATAAGAATGAAGTGCTCGCTGTATCTTCAGTAAAGAACTAAAGGCAGCACGTTAGGTTAGTAGGAAACAAAACAAACAAAAGGAGGTGATTCCTTATGCAGTGACCTCTGGAGCTTGTTGCCAAGTAGTTCTGTGGATGCTAAAGAAAGTAATTGGGCTAAAGGTGAGATTGTGCAAGAAAGAGGAAAAGACATCCATCAGGAGTTATTATATATGCAAAATTGTATGTAATTTGAGAGAGTTTTAGAGAACACTACCATATATGACTGGCTGGTTCTTACTCCCAAAGTAGGTTTCTGCTCATAGTCCCAGTTTGAGGCAGGATAGCAGGTTGCATGTCCAACCTTGTATAACTGCTATCTTCTTACAGATGTGGCCTGAATTCTAACATGGTGCATATGACAGAAAGGAGTTCTTGTTTAGGAGTCTACAGATTTACTGTGTGCTTGCATGGCAGTAACCATCCACTTACGCCTGTCAGCTATTGATGTTAATAGTATCAAGGATCACATGGACAGGTTTCAGCTCTGAATCATAGAATCATCGAATTGTTTGGTTGGAAAAGACCTTTAAGATCAAGTCCAACCACTAACCTCCTAGTGCTAAGCCCACTGCTAAGCCATGTCCCTAGCTGTGAAACAGCCTCTACTAGTTACACTGTGACCAGCCATGTAAGACATGTTAGTCTCATAAAATGGGAAAATATAGAAGTCTCCTTCCCGCAATGACAAATATAAAAAAAAAAGGCCTAATAGTGAAATGTGAATGAAAAGAACAGAACAAAATCTATTTCTTTCACAACTAGCAAAGTCAGAACACCTAACAGTGTGAGATTTGTCCTCTGGAAATAAAAGACTGAAAAGCTGGTCCATTGATGTACATTTCCTGGAGCTTTTTCAGCTAACACTGAAAATCTCAAAGAACAGAAAATACTTCTTGTGGAACAGATAAGCTTTATTAAGTGAAGCCACGTGACATCACAAGTTTTATGTCGTGATGTGGGAATTGCACACAAAGGGTTAAAAGCACCAGTGTCCTCTTATTTGTGCAGATCTGGGAAGCAGAGGCCTGAGAAGCAGCTGAGGGAAGGAAGCCTTGTGGTGACAAGTTGGTCCTATTTTGGCTATAAATTGCAGGACCAAGCAGATAAACAGCTTCAAAACAGTTTCAGCTATGCCACTGTGCCTGTAATATTAATACTAAAGTTAACACTCCTTTGACATCCCTAAGTATGATAATGAGCAAAAAGAGGTACATGCTGAACATTTATGACTATGTTCTTCAACGCTCCACCTGAATCATGTTAAACGTTACCCCAGAGGTGGGACAGAGAAGTTTGGGGTATAGAAGTCCCCAGGGAGTGAGAGAGAAGCTTTAGAGCTTTTTAGTCTTTTTAGCTTTTTGAGCATTTTTAGTCTTTTTAGCTTTTTAAGCATTTTTGCTCCACTTCTCAAGTCAACTAAGACAGAGAAAGATGCAGCAGGAAGAAAGAGACTGAAGACCCAGACGAGACAGTTGACAGGCTGCACTCTTCCTCTACCAAGACAGGGACACCTTAAGAACTGTACCTTTTCTCTCTGTGGTGAGAAATTCCTGGGATAAGTATTGCTGGCATTTTTATCACATATCAGTGCTCTTTCAGTAAGTGTTATTTATGAACAGCAATCTCGTACTTGTTATCTGTTGCCTTAAAAAATTACTCATATTCAAACTCCTAAAATTGTGGCTCATAAACTGAACTCTAACACTGACTTTGGAAAACTGCTTTCAGTGAAAGTTCCTGGGAGGAACTCTGACAGGCAAATGTCAAGCTCTCTACAACTTGATGTGTATGCATCATCAGCTATAATGCAAGAAACTTCACAGAAGCCCAAGAAACTTGTCTATGTGGAGGTCACTATCTAGTTCCACTAATGAGGAAAGGTAGGTGTGGATTCCTCACTCAGCAGTAATCTTTTGAAATCCTAATACTATGTTCTGACAAGAGGTCTTAGGTAGAAGGTCACTAACTCCATATCCATCCATGCAAGCAGATACAATGTGTCTATGTCAGTCCTGAATAATGGAACAGATGGTGACTTTTCATCCAGACTATGCTGGACGTACTACTTCCTAACTTCTTGTTAACTTCTCTGTTAAGACAATGAAAGACAGAAAGGGTCCTGGGTCTTCATAGTACCGAGTGAGAGAAGAGTCGAAGTCAAGTGAAGGTGTCAGAAAGAACAGCCAGGAATAGAGAAATGATTCAGCTTATACTGGAAGACATTGTGCCAAGTACTGTGCTAAAAGCACAGTGTTGAGAGAAGTCTTGGCTTCTTGTTAAAAAGAACATACTGGTACAGTATGTTTGACAAATAATAAACTAAACCACCCATTTGAGTTTATCATTGTTTCTGATGATGTGAGCCAGCAGAGTCGAAGCTGCTCAGTTATCTCTCTAATGTTCTCAGTTACATTTAGCAATTACTGAGAGAAAAGCAAATCTGAAAATAACTTTCAGAGGGAAGTTAAATGGGAATAGTATCCCTTGTCAAGAGAATCAGTCCCTGATATATTCATAGAGATTAGGGCTAACCTCTGGCTGAAGCTGACTGCTTCAGTTTCTGATAATCCTAGCAAGCAAGGTCTAAGCAAGCTGTAACATCTACTGTTAAGATTCTTTCACAGGTATGTAAGGCTTGTAAGTAGGAATATGTGTTTAATGTAGATAGCAACAGCAGCTGGTAAGCAAACCTCCCAATGTGGTAGGAGTACCATTCATGGCACAGGGCCAGTTTGCAATCTTTGGAGAGCCCAAAATGCCATCACTTAAAGTGGAGAACACCAGTTTTCACAGCCTAAAAGCCAACAGTANAAGCCACGTGACATCACAAGTTTTATGTCGTGATGTGGGAATTGCACACAAAGGGTTAAAAGCACCAGTGTCCTCTTATTTGTGCAGATCTGGGAAGCAGAGGCCTGAGAAGCAGCTGAGGGAAGGAAGCCTTGTGGTGACAAGTTGGTCCTATTTTGGCTATAAATTGCAGGACCAAGCAGATAAACAGCTTCAAAACAGTTTCAGCTATGCCACTGTGCCTGTAATATTAATACTAAAGTTAACACTCCTTTGACATCCCTAAGTATGATAATGAGCAAAAAGAGGTACATGCTGAACATTTATGACTATGTTCTTCAACGCTCCACCTGAATCATGTTAAACGTTACCCCAGAGGTGGGACAGAGAAGTTTGGGGTATAGAAGTCCCCAGGGAGTGAGAGAGAAGCTTTAGAGCTTTTTAGTCTTTTTAGCTTTTTGAGCATTTTTAGTCTTTTTAGCTTTTTAAGCATTTTTGCTCCACTTCTCAAGTCAACTAAGACAGAGAAAGATGCAGCAGGAAGAAAGAGACTGAAGACCCAGACGAGACAGTTGACAGGCTGCACTCTTCCTCTACCAAGACAGGGACACCTTAAGAACTGTACCTTTTCTCTCTGTGGTGAGAAATTCCTGGGATAAGTATTGCTGGCATTTTTATCACATATCAGTGCTCTTTCAGTAAGTGTTATTTATGAACAGCAATCTCGTACTTGTTATCTGTTGCCTTAAAAAATTACTCATATTCAAACTCCTAAAATTGTGGCTCATAAACTGAACTCTAACACTGACTTTGGAAAACTGCTTTCAGTGAAAGTTNAAACAGCTTCAAAACAGTTTCAGCTATGCCACTGTGCCTGTAATATTAATACTAAAGTTAACACTCCTTTGACATCCCTAAGTATGATAATGAGCAAAAAGAGGTACATGCTGAACATTTATGACTATGTTCTTCAACGCTCCACCTGAATCATGTTAAACGTTACCCCAGAGGTGGGACAGAGAAGTTTGGGGTATAGAAGTCCCCAGGGAGTGAGAGAGAAGCTTTAGAGCTTTTTAGTCTTTTTAGCTTTTTGAGCATTTTTAGTCTTTTTAGCTTTTTAAGCATTTTTGCTCCACTTCTCAAGTCAACTAAGACAGAGAAAGATGCAGCAGGAAGAAAGAGACTGAAGACCCAGACGAGACAGTTGACAGGCTGCACTCTTCCTCTACCAAGACAGGGACACCTTAAGAACTGTACCTTTTCTCTCTGTGGTGAGAAATTCCTGGGATAAGTATTGCTGGCATTTTTATCACATATCAGTGCTCTTTCAGTAAGTGTTATTTATGAACAGCAATCTCGTACTTGTTATCTGTTGCCTTAAAAAATTACTCATATTCAAACTCCTAAAATTGTGGCTCATAAACTGAACTCTAACACTGACTTTGGAAAACTGCTTTCAGTGAAAGTTCCTGGGAGGAACTCTGACAGGCAAATGTCAAGCTCTCTACAACTTGATGTGTATGCATCATCAGCTATAATGCAAGAAACTTCACAGAAGCCCAAGAAACTTGTCTATGTGGAGGTCACTATCTAGTTCCACTAATGAGGAAAGGTAGGTGTGGATTCCTCACTCAGCAGTAATCTTTTGAAATCCTAATACTATGTTCTGACAAGAGGTCTTAGGTAGAAGGTCACTAACTCCATATCCATCCATGCAAGCAGATACAATGTGTCTATGTCAGTCCTGAATAATGGAACAGATGGTGACTTTTCATCCAGACTATGCTGGACGTACTACTTCCTAACTTCTTGTTAACTTCTCTGTTAAGACAATGAAAGACAGAAAGGGTCCTGGGTCTTCATAGTACCGAGTGAGAGAAGAGTCGAAGTCAAGTGAAGGTGTCAGAAAGAACAGCCAGGAATAGAGAAATGATTCAGCTTATACTGGAAGACATTGTGCCAAGTACTGTGCTAAAAGCACAGTGTTGAGAGAAGTCTTGGCTTCTTGTTAAAAAGAACATACTGGTACAGTATGTTTGACAAATAATAAACTAAACCACCCATTTGAGTTTATCATTGTTTCTGATGATGTGAGCCAGCAGAGTCGAAGCTGCTCAGTTATCTCTCTAATGTTCTCAGTTACATTTAGCAATTACTGAGAGAAAAGCAAATCTGAAAATAACTTTCAGAGGGAAGTTAAATGGGAATAGTATCCCTTGTCAAGAGAATCAGTCCCTGATATATTCATAGAGATTAGGGCTAACCTCTGGCTGAAGCTGACTGCTTCAGTTTCTGATAATCCTAGCAAGCAAGGTCTAAGCAAGCTGTAACATCTACTGTTAAGATTCTTTCACAGGTATGTAAGGCTTGTAAGTAGGAATATGTGTTTAATGTAGATAGCAACAGCAGCTGGTAAGCAAACCTCCCAATGTGGTAGGAGTACCATTCATGGCACAGGGCCAGTTTGCAATCTTTGGAGAGCCCAAAATGCCATCACTTAAAGTGGAGAACACCAGTTTTCACAGCCTAAAAGCCAACAGTACCCTAGAAAGAAGGAGGCTGTTCCCCCTCACCAGGAGGCTGTAGAGAAGAGAGGAGGCTCTGGTTATACTCTGCCTTCTGTGTCAACGTTTAATACAATCCAGTCCTGTAGGTATACTCTGTGTGTGCCTTACCACACATGCTCAGGACTCCATCCCTCACAAAAACACAGCCACAGCAGGTTGCACTGGTTCAAAGAGAGGGTCAGAAGGCCACTCGACTCTAACCATCCAAGATTCTGCCCTGGAATCAGGTCCTTCCTCGGCCTGCTCACAGTCTCCCCGAAGACAGCCATAATTGCTAGTTTATAAGCTTGTCTGGGTGGAATTCAACCTTTTTTTTCAAAGATATCTTGCTGTGCCAAATCCTGTGGTGTCTGCCTCAAAAGAACTCTCCATGAGAACAGAATGCACACTTTATGAGAGCAGGAGATCAGGTGCAGAATGTATTTTCCTGGCTTCAAAGGAAAAATTACAGATAGATGGTGAGCGTATTAAACCCATTCCTCTCTTCACAGACTTATTTAGATCATCTAACACTTACTACAGATTTCAGCAAAGATTATTAGTAGCAGAAGTTCCTGTCCAGAGGTACAAAGATGTTGCTCTGCACCCACAGCATGGTCTCATTCTTGGGTTTTATTGGGAATTGAGTCAGACCCTGTCACCAAATTAGTCAGTGAGCTAGGAAGTGCTAAGGGGGAAGGCTCACTTCTGCCTTTTAAATCCAAAACAAACAGTAATTCAAAACATATTTTCCCATTTCAATCCCTTTCTTGATTTAATAAGCCTCTCCTCGCTGTACTAGAGCAATATTATTGTTTATTGATTACTCATTTTTTAAACGGAATTCCATCTGTTCTGCTTTATTCCTGTTTATTTCTAAAGTTTCCAATTAAGCAGGGAATAGGACCTTATATCCAGTATGGTTCAAATAGCAGGCGGTGGAGTCCCCATCCCTAGAGACATTCAAAAGATGCATAGATGAGGTGCTGAGGGATGTGGTTTAGTTTAGTGATGAGCTTGGCTGTGGGAGGTTAGTGGTTGGACTTGATGTTCTTAAAGGTCTTTTCCAACTGTAGGGATTCTATGATTCTATGAAATATACTGGAGTGAAGGCTATACTTGCTTTTTTCATCTCCTTTACAGGGTTGGCTATTCTTTCCAGTTCCCAAACAAGATTGGAGTACTTCACAAAATGTAATAATCCCACAGAAGACTCATTTTGGTATCAGTTTCATGCTGGGTTTGACATGCAGAAAGTCAAGCATATTCAAATATTATAAACAGCTTGATAAATTGTTCATATAGAAGAAGATTGCTGAAGTTAGGCTGTGTGGGAGGTTTGCACCAAGGTACATGCACATGCACCAACATACATGTCTCCTTTGTTACTAACACCTCTCTACCTGACACTGTAGCTTTTTTTGATGTTCCTAGGCTTAGCCATCCTTAAACACTCTAATTTCCATTGATCGATTTATATGCTTTGTCTAGAGATTTACATTGCAGAAGAATTCTCACTCTCACTATTCTCTTTTGCTTTGGAAATCTAAACACCAGCAATCACACTTCTAAATCACACATCTAAATTCTCCTCATGCAATCCAAGCACACCCTAAAACACACTGACCACCCAATCCCATGCCTTCTGCTCATATAATCAGCCTAGTTTACAAAGAGTCTCCCCTTTACAAACTGTCTCTGCAATCTCTCCCAGCATTCTTCAGTGATAACTTGATCCACCACTGCAATGTGCTGTGGCACAATCCCTTTGTGCTTCCATTGCTGAAAAGACTTGAGAAGACTTTGAGTACACAGAAAAGGATCAGGATTCTCATGCCTCTACATGCTGGATTCAACATCCAGCCATTTCCATGCTTTACAAAGCACTGCATGTAACACGGTTTTTTTTTCAAGGAAATGAGAAAAGGAGGACTGAAAAAAATGTAGTGCAATTTGTATGCAATCTATCACTGCAGCTCTAAGTCACATACGTATGATAAACAGGACCTCTTTTAATTTAGCTTAGTTTAGTCATCATCTTTCCTTCCATAGCGGAATAAAGCTGTGGAAGCCCATAAAAAAAAAAAAGCCATGCTAAACGTGTTCAGAAGTATCCATGAATTTTAGCAATGATTCACAAGGAATAAACAATTGTCAACATCAGTCAGTGCACCAATTCTGCAATTTCCTTACTGTTACGTTAAGTACAGATGATTTGCTCCATACTTGCTTTTCATGGCCACCATTTCACAGAGTATAATTTGTCTTGGACAAAGCACAGACTGAAAAATAGACTGAAAAAAATCCTTGATGCTTTTTTTCTTTTATCTGTTGTACAGTATGTTCGAAATATGTAGAGGACAGAAGACAAACTGATAGAAACTCAGCTGATCCTTCTAAGACATTTCTACATTTTCTTAAGACTACAGTCTCAGCACCTTACAGTCATTCCTGCTTGAAACTATTCCTATAGTGTTTTCCCCTAACACATACCACAGTGGTAAATTTTATTCACCTTGGCCTGTTTCTTTACTTCTATCAGAGATTATTGCACTAGCTACACATAGTGCTGAGATCTTTTCCATCCATGTTTATGTGACATGTGATAAACATTCACCATCAGGCAACACTCTCTGTGTTACTAAATTCCTCAAAAATTATGTTGATTCTTTTGAGTCAACGAACAGATCTATCAATGAATTATTCAGAAAAAAAATCTATTAATTAAAACTAATTCTGCAGCCTTAGAAATCACAGACTTCTTTCCCCAATTTAAATGAATGTTACAGTCGTGATTCTTAAAATCCTTACCTTCACTAGTCACAAAAACCTATTCTTACTACAAAAAAAAAATCAACTTTTTGTGTTTAAGAAGTGTTTTCCCTTCAACAATAAAAATGTGCACATTTCATCCTGTTCCCTATTAGCTGTCATTTTCTGATTCTCTTTCATTAAGCTAACCTTTGAGTTACCCATATTTCAGGAGAGAATCTTTATAACAATTATAATCCAAGTGAAGACTTTATTCTCTTAAATCTTAGAGACAATCTGATAGTTTCACATCAAACAGGCTACCTTCAAATTCTGGCATGTAACAGGCTTGATTTCCTTCTCTCATCTCTATCATTCTTAGTAAACTTTTCTTCCTTTTGAATCCTTTTCATTAGACATGTTTAGCTCTAGCCATTACTCACTGCTTCACCATATAGCAAGTCATGATGTTACTTCACAGCAAAGAAGGGCCACTGTGCTGCTTGCACAGAAGCCAATGGCAAAATTCCCACTTACAGCAGAGGAAATATTATTCTGACACATTTTAACTGAAACTCTCCTGGACTCTCAACTAATTAAATACCCTGCTATTATGCTACTCTGCCTTTGTGAAGTTTCTACTTGTCTAGGTTGAAATACTTGCACACTTCAAGAAACTGAGTTTCCTATCTTCTCCACCCCTTTCCCTGGAAACAAGCATATTGCTTTTCTTTTAAAATGTAATATTGCATTTCTTACCATCCATGCTGTGACAAAGTCTCCCATCCAAGTCCCAACTGCAGCTACCTTCATAAAATTTTCATTCCTGATGCCCATGAAGTCTGTTATAATGTATGCACTGTGGAAACAAGAACACAGACTGTAAGCTAGACACGTTTGCTTAATGCAGTTATAAAGAACTTGCTTTAGTGACAAAAATTATGATTAGCTGTGAAACATTTCCCATTTCTTTCATAATCATTTTTTCTGCTAGATCTGCATCCTGACAAAGAACTGAACCAGGATCAGTCAATTTCAATTAGAAATGGAAATGTGAATCTGATTTCACAGCTCACGTGCTTTTCAAAGGTGCTAAAATAATGATAAGAAAAAGCTTTAGTATTATGTAAGGCTTATAGAAATACAAACTATTTTACACTTTTTACCTCTTCCTTTGTATAAATGGAATGGCAACATTCTTGGAATCAGTGACTTTGTAAAATCTTTTTGAAGAAACATGGACATCTGTAAATTCTCTTTAAAAAGAACATTAAGACACCTGACCTTTCCCTGTCAGTTATACAATCACGAATCTAAGACAATAGTGCAAGCAAGCTTTGCAGATTTTCAGTGAGATGTAGCTGTTTCTTGATTTATACAATGTATTTGCATAGGTGTATTGTACTTCAACCAAAAAGAAGCATTTCCATTCTGCTTAAATAATGTAACAGATAGGAGTGAAAGCCTCACACAATAATTTGACCTCTACTTTCTAGTTCATTAAGATGCTACAAGGATAATTAACAAAGTAAAGTTCTTTGTGCTGGATTAAAATCTTTGTGAAAAAAAAATCATAGCTTTTAATACACTTGCTAAAAGCCTTTTATAGTGTTTAAGAAGAGATGACTCTCCTCATGAGCTAACACACTGAATAATGACAGCAATTATATTTTAACTTCCCAAGTGACATCTTTGTTTTCAAGATACCTATAGACATTGCTTATATAATGTTATGCCTATTTAAAGGTGCATACAAGTTGCATGTGACAACTTCCTCGAACACTGTGTTATCCATCATTCAAATCTTAACATACACCAAATGTTGCAATGTCTAGGAGCTAACAGACCATATCCCTGTAACTGGATCAGTGCAAGCCAATCCCACCTTCTAATCTAAATGTTTGATCTGGATAGACTGTCTTGCCACGCACAGCGCTGTATAACTTCTTATATAAAAGCTAACATGTTCTAGAGTAGAAACAATAACATCATTGAATAGTTTCATGACACATGTAAAACAGCACACCCAAAGAGCTCTTTTCATTATACACATCATGACCTTTCAGCTGATACTTCACTAACAAAAATACCTTCATTTTTTAAAAACTATTCTTAATGGTGTTCTATGTAGTTAAGAGCATCAATATTCCAAATTCACTGTCTTGTAAATAAAGATGTAAAAACACAAGAACACCTACAATGGGTCAGCCTAAGGTCTCTCTGTTTCAATGCCTCGTCTCCAAGAGAGGTCAATAGCAGATGCCTAGGGAAGATTGTGAGAACAGGCAAGCACACTCCTCCTAGATACATTCTCCTCAACTCTTTGTAACTGGGAAACATTTGGAATTACTTTTTTTCCTGCCTTTTGGGTATGCCATACTTGTAGCTTCTGAGAAGGCAAAAAATGATTGAGTCTGTGCTCCTTAAGAAGATTTTTCATTAATAAAGAAGGTACAAAAATAAATCTCAGTCATAGGACTGTCCCCAAAAAGCAAACCATATATTTATCCTCTTCCTGAGAGTGAAACATACACAAACCTCACATGCTTCCCACCTATTTTTTACATTCTAATACATTCTAACATGCATTATACATGATTACAGGTGTACATAGCTAAACGAACATTGCACCACACTCCTGAAAAACAGGCCACTTGGATAAGTCCTACAGTCTTCTCATGCATAGAGGCCTGCCACAGCCACCCAGGGCAGGCTGATGTACAGAAGACAGGATATCCAAAAAGGCTGACAGGTCACTGATCACTGAACGTAGGTGTTACCAAGTAGAAGAGATATCAAACCAGACATAAGCTATTATTTTTCATCAAAATTCTCCAATTAGTTACTTGTTTTTTTCAAGTATTAAATGCACCTAATGTATTCTAATAAGGTTGGATGAGCCAGACACAATACTTAAATACATAGAAAGGCCTTGAAAGTACCAGATCATTCTAATAGTCCGCTTTGTCGCTTGCCACATGAACATTTGAAGTAGCCAAGAAGCCTAGTATAAACTTTGCATTATGGTCTATAAGTAATTAATGTCTAAATTAAATATGCAACTTGACAGAATTTCAGTCAAGAGTTTAAATAGCGTATTATTATTATAAGGAAACTCTTAAGAAGATAATCTGTGCGTATTTTAAGTGTATTTACTGACTAAAATACAGCTACAACTTTTTATGGAACAGGCAAGACATTTTTAGCACCGTCATTATCTTATTAGAACTAGTAATGAAATCCACTGCTATTTTATTAACTTATTTGTTAACTATTAGCATTACATCCTGTCTTTTATGCTCTCTGCAGTATAATTTTCATATCACAGCATGAAGAGAAATTACAATTTTTAAAACACAGACTTTGAGCTGCTAAAAATAATAAAAAAACTCCTTTCAAATTTTAATTTTCAGGTTTTAGTTTAAATACGACAGTAGTCGACATTTTCAAAAAATGCCAAGCCTGCCTGATGATGTTACCAGAATATATATTTCAGCAGCACCAAAAGTAAAATTCATTCTATTGTGGAAAAATCCCCACAATTTTTCAAGCTTTACCTAGTGATTAGAGCAGTTTTCATTAATTGGTTATTCTGCTTCCTGGGAGGACTAATAGCAGCTCTCTTCCAGTTAACTGTCATGGTCAGTGCAGATTTTCTATAGCTTGTCAAAAGGCTTCCGTTTGCTTTGCCATACTTGTATTCTGAAGCAACATACATTTATATTGCATGAATAGCACAATCTAAAGAAAACACTGAGTGGAAAAACACAGTGTTTAAAGCTTATAACAGAGGAAAAAAAGCTCTTCAGAGCTAAGTGTAAATAATTAAAGGTTGAGAAGCCAATACTCATGAACATTATAGATAAGGAACAAGTTCTCAGTTGGGATTTGGGACAAACCCACTATTAACCTTCGACAGTAAGACTGGAAGATGCAAAGCCACAAAAATTGCTCTTAGCAGGCCAAAGCCTGTGGAAGGTATACCATAATTTGGATAGAACAGGACAAAAACAGGTGAATCGAGAGAAAACAGTCTCGAGACACATAACTCTAAAGCAAAGATGAAGTACTGGCACAGGCTGCCCAGATGGGTTGTTGAGCCTCCTCTGGAGACATTCAGAAACCACCTGGACAAGTTCCTGTTTGACCTACTCTAGGTGGTCCTGCTCTGGCAGGGGGTTGACTAAATGATCTTTTGAGGTCCCTTCCAACCCTTAAGATTCTGTGATTCTTTGAAAGTCTTAAAAAACATCACCATAACATGCTGACTAGGTTCACACTGTTGCAAAATGTAAGTTAATAACAGTGAGTAAATAAAAAAATGCATGAGTCCAATGTACTTAATCACTTGTCTGGAGTTAGCAGCAGAGTGTGCACAGAACAAAGAGGGAAATAACAGCAGTAGCCCAGATAAATTGTTCAAAGGAAGATACTAGAGGATTTTTCCAAAGATGGATGTCACTTTAGCAGCTGCTGAAATGATTTAACAGTCTGAAAGCAAACAGAACACTTTAAATTTTATGTTGGATAAAAATGTACAAGCCACAGTGGTGCTATCAGCATTGTTATAGGCACTGGAATAAAAGTCATGGCATTTTTTTTGCACTCAGTTCAAAAGTCATGGCTTGTTTTTTTTTTTCACTCAGTGCATGCAACAATGTTTTCTTGACTTTCACAGGAATCTAAAACTGGGATATAGCTTGAATTTAGACCCTTAAATTTAAGTATGTGTCAGGGATCCACACTCTCAATGGATCCTGGGCAGGAGAGCAGACAAGCTGAGTGAAGGATTTGCTTGCCACATGCTACTGCAGGATGGCTAGCACATACAAAATAGTATGTTCACATATTAAAAGGTATTGCTAAATCTATGTGACTAAGTAATTCCAAGTGCTGGGATATATCCTCATCTCCAGGTGATAATCCAAAGAGATTCGGATCTCTTATAAGGCCTGTAACGCATCTGACAATCCAGATGCACCTGAACTGAACCCTAGGTCTCCATGGACTGCAATGAGAACATAAAAACTTGAGGAGGTTTCAGTTGCCTTTCAATGCCATTTTAGAAATCTTCATGCTTAACTACACGGTAGCTGGCTCCACACTCTATCTATGGTACTGGGCTGGTACATAGCACACAGGGCATTTTCTGCACAGGGCCTGCAAGAACTGCATCCATAAAGAGTGGTTAACTTTAGAGTTTTGAAAAGGAGGGGAGGCAGAGATATCTCTTACGTTGAGTGATAAAAAACCTGTCCATGTCTTGCAGTCTGATACATGCCTCTCTAAGGCAGTTTTACTATCTGTCATTCCCCCTAAATAGCTGATTATCTATTCAAAATTCATCTTCCTTGATGCACCTGACAAAGTGAAATGCCTTGACAATGGCCAGCAAGTGACAGCATGAGGGTTCATGTAGGCTGCAAACAAGTATGTGTTTAGACATGGCACCACAAGATTCCATTACTCTTAATTTAGCAGAGGCAAAGAGTGTCAGAATAACTGCAAACATAAATAAAAGACTGCAGGTACAGTTCCTGATCCATATTTGTCACTGTAAAACAGAATGGCAAGTAAGACACTTGGTAGCATTTTGCTCAGTTGAAAAAACTAATCCTCTGCTGCTCAGAACTGAAGTTAGAGCTACAGAGAAGTAGAAGATGTACAGAGACAACAAGATCTGCCCTATAAATTGATATATCATAATAAGAATTGCATAATGAATAGCTACCTACAAACAGTACAGACAGCAGCCAGTCCCTAACCATCCCGAGTGCACACTTTAGAGGTAGAGATGAAATTTTTTCTGTGACACCATAACAGAGAGAATAAGAGGCACTCAACTAGGAATTTTACTTGACAAGATGTCAAAGAGCCACAAGAGGCTCAGCGGGCTAATCTCCAAGACACAACATAAGGAGGATGCAAAAATGGCTTGTCCATAGCAAGACAGATCCATGGCACAGTGCAGAACACCTGAGACTGATGGATTGATGCTGTAACTGAGCATTGCTGGTTGGTAACTCATTTATATATGTTTTGTTTGAATCAGGCAACAGAATTGTGATTCTCAAAACCTCTGCTCATCAGTCCACAGGCCTAAGGGCTGCGTAAATTACCCTGGGGACTTGACTTTTAAAGCTTCCAAGCCATTTAAAGTTCTGCTGCTAGGCATGTTTCTCACTCTCCACAGGAATAAGCCATTTGGCTTCTAGCTTACATCTGACATTGATTGATATCCATACAGTAGTAATTCCTCCACTTGGTTTGCCTGCAGAGGTCCATCTGTGAAGTGCTTCACAAGCCTGCCTATAAGACAAGGCCCATTGAAAAATGTAGCAATTGTACCTCTGTCTGTTAACGTAGGTGTACGCACGTAACTTAAACCATAGGGAACACATGAGATGCAATCCCAATTTCAAGGGACACTGGTTCAACACATTTCAAAGTCAGAGAATTGCATCTCACTGTTACGCTCAATAAGAAAAGGAAAGGTGATGACCAGCTCCTGTCAGGACAGTAAGGGGTTTTTTTGTATATAGCACTTTTTGTATATAGCACTCTACAAAAGGATAAGAAACATGTGTTTCATCCTTCTTTAGGTAAGGGGTAGCTGAAGCTGTACACTCCATGTCTTGTACAACATTGTCTTTCACACACAACATGGTCACTCTTTTTCCTCTGCTTTTAGAGAAGTGGAATGGATGCCACTGGTCAGGACAAAGGTTTGGATTAGATCACAAGTACAATCCCAGTTAAGGTGTTTCAAGCAAGTTGGGACAGGTTTTAAAATATGTTCTTGTCCTAAAATATTTTTTTTATTGCAAACAGCAGAAGTTTCTTGATCTCTGTGTGGGTTTTTGGGGATCCTTTGCCAACAACCTTGATGCTTGATGCCCAGCTGTCTGGATTTCTTAGAGACCAGATTAATTTCTGCCTAATGATGCTACTTTTCACATGCTGTCTCCATAATCAATGGATTTGACAGAATGAACTCAGAGCAGAATGTTAAATTAATCACTAAGGGCCAACAGCTTACTTCTAAAGGATTTGCAAGAGGTAACTAATAGCAGCACTACTGCCAGGGGATGTGAGAGTCTATATCTCTACTGGGAAAATTTTAGAGACCTGCAAATTTGAAAGTATTAAGGACCTCCACTGTGGGAGGAATGGAGCTTCCCCAGCTAAAGGTAAACTTTCATGAGTGCTGGTCCATACTCTCAAAAAATTTCAGTTATAGGATTTGCTACATGTAAGGCTTTTAATGTCAAGCCTTAAATGGCACAAATAAAATCAGAGGCAACCAGTGGCTGAGTGGTGAATGGAACCCAGATTTCTTCTCTCTCAGATGAACAACCCTCTCCAGCATTTATCCAGCAAAGTGCACTTTGCAGAGCACTTCCTGTGGACAAGGTAGTCAGGGAGAAAACAGAAAAGGTGCCCAACAAATGAATTTAACAAATTGATTTTTAAAATGTATTATATCCATGAGATACTTTTCAAATTTTCCAAGATGTTTGCTATTTTTGTGCCATGTGTATCATCACATGTATATTCTGCAGTCCAACAAAAGAAAAACAAAGGCTGCAGAGTGCATTCAGCATTTTTGTGTAGCAAGTAAAGGTTACAATACTCAGCCAAGGACAGGTTGCTTGGAACACTTCAGTACTATTGTGCTAACAGATGAACGCTCATCTAAATATCCATAGCACAGTGTTACCATCCATCCACCACTACACACTCACACGGACACAAGCACTGAAGCTGTTTATATGTAGCTATTTGCACTTCACCTAAACTGTATAACCACTATGTAAGTTGTTTTTACTGAAGCAATGAAATAAAGGGCTGCCTATTACATGCCTGTTTGATACTACAGGCGAGGATGAAGGTATTTACTTAGTGCTAAGTAAATTGCTTATTGTAAATTGCTCTAGTGGACAATCAGACAAGTTAGGAGAACTGTGTCACTTTCTAGTGTCTCTTTTAATAAGCTAGTAAAATTCTGTGATTAATCCACAAGATTATAGTACAAGCGGGTACATTATATGCCTTATTTTACTCTCTTTATCTGTATACTATGTCATCAAAATAGTTCTACAGTAAAAAGGTCCAAAATGCTAGCACAAGTGTGCCCAAGAACAAAAATAGGGTGAGTGGCCTCAGACACACACATTCTGAGAGTATAAAGAGGATACTGACTCATCATACTGTAACACATTGCAGACATGCAAGTTTGCGGTCTCAGTCCCTGCTGTACACATCCTGAGAAGGATAATGAGTGCTGATTTTCAACAGCTTACTAAACAGCAAGCTAAATTATGCACATCTGCATTGGAGAAAAACGTATGCTCACTTTCTAAAGCTTAGAACAATGCTGTATTTGTGTAGGTTTTTTATATTTGACATTTTGTTAAATGTTGTAGGTTTTCTTATCTTAAAATACAGATAATTTGATTGGTGAGTGACATTTTAAAAAAAGCTACTAACATTTGAAAATCACATCAACAAATTTGAACATTAACAGAAACTAAGGAATATAACAGGAAATGCATTAGGGAAGGATATGTTAGGTTACTAATTAATGAAAAGAGAAACACAGTAAAACATTGTCTTTTAAATAAATAATTTACTTGTTTTCAAACTTGGGGAGATACTGCTAAAAACAGCTTTGAATGATGCTGTACTGGCTGAAAGCTTCAGAATGGGATGTGGCTTACACACATCCATTCTCAGTGTTGACATTTCAGTACAGCTAAGAAGGGACAAGGACAGATGTGCAGCAACATCCTCAGAAGTGAGTTACAAGAAAAAAAATATTCACTTGGGAAAAAAAAAATAACTATTTATATCATTGCCAGAATATAAACAAAATTAAATCTAGTTGGAACTTTACCACTTTAACCAAATGCTTTAATAATATTTAAAACTTCTGTGAATTCCAGCAAAAGCTTTGTACTTTCTATCCATTTCAGTTTTAAGGATGGCAGAGAAGTTTAAAAGCATTATTATAATTCTGAATAAACTAGTAACTGCAGTATTATTGCTATTCAGAAAGGGGAAATTAGAACAATTTGCTGTTTATTAAAGTCACTGAACGAACCTGCTTGTAAGTAGCAGCCCAAGTAAAGAAAACAGACAAATATATTTTAACAAATTTTAGTACAAATTTCTAAATATTATCAGATAATGCTAGCATACCTGAAACATTGATATATAGATCTTTTATGAATTAAAATCATCAAATGCCAGAAAATTGCAAACAACATATTAGAAGTTAATGAACTGGAATAGAGGAAACAAAAAAAAAATGCCAGCACAGAGTCTCTGCTGACAAATTCTCAGCAATTATTAGTTAAAACAATTTCAGTTGGCTCTGAAAAAAAATGTAAGCCCATAATGTATAAATAAGCTTGGTGATTCTGTGGTTTTTTTAAGACTATATATTAAAAAAAAATGATAAACAAAGTAGATTTTTTTTTTTTACTTTATTTAATCATAAGGTTTTATGAAGGCTAGCATTAGTTTGAATTCCAAGACTCTATTCCAAGGGTCTAACAGGACAAGGGGTAATGAGACAAAGCTGAAACACAGAAAGTTCCATTTAAACATAAGAAAAAACTATTTTACTTTGAGGATGATGGAGCACTGGCACAGGCTGCCCAGGGAGGGTGTGGAGTCTCTTTCCTTGAAGGTTTTCAAGACCTGCCTGGATGCGTTATTATGTGACCTGATCTAGATGGACCTGCTTCTGAAGAGGGATTGGACTGTATGATCTCTAAAGGTCCCTTCCAATCCCTACCATACTATGATTCTATGATCCTATTATAGTGATTTAGTGAAGCAAGGACCACATGCCTTCTTTCACCACTTTATTTTCAGGATAGTCACTGATACCCTGCAGTTGAATGAGAAGTGGCCAAAGGACTGTCCTTTCAGCATGGACCAAGGGATCTCTTCTGTACTACTGAACAATGGAAGACATGGCAAAAGCCTATATATTTGTGACTGGAAACAGGCGAGATGATTCACTACAGCACTACTACTACCTGTATCTGAACCTCTTGATTGGAGTCTGAGCAGTAATTGAAAACACAGATGAAAGCAACCTGCATGTGGATGCCCATTTTAAAGCAGTGGAGACTGACCTTACAACTTGCATCAAAGTATGTAAATATGTGGTGGAGGAATGTAACTGCTGCCAAACAGGCTAAAAGGATGGAGTTTTTAGTACATCAATATGGTGCAGCAGGTTTTAATTTTTGTATTTTTGTTTCCAGAGTTTTGCTGCAGAGACATGTCAAAGCATCTGAAGCAGAGAAGACATCAGTTACAGGCTAGAAGGTGATTTTCCTGACACACAGGCTTTAAATGACAATGTAAAATCCATCCACAGTACCGTTTAACTAAGATATCAAGATATTCTATTTGGCTTATGTGCCTGTACTGCCGATGCTGATGGTACCTTTCTTCAAAGCTACCAAAAGTAAAAAAGGGTCATGAGCATTTTAGTATTACCATAATATAGCAGTTCACACAGAGTCTGCAATCACTTAAAGGAATATATTGCTTTTAATATATTAAAGAATTAAAAATTTGAAAGTATAAATATATTTACAAAATGCAAAAAAACTTGACAGTTCTCCACTGAAAATAATCTTGCAGTTTGATTTTAAAATAAAGTTACTTATATTTAGAATTGTTTAGCTTGACTTTTTTTTTAACCTCTTTCTGTGATAATTCTTTCCAAATCTGCACATCATACGTGTTTTCATTACTTTAATTTCTTTTGCTGGTTTGGGACAGGAAATCCTTCTAATCTGCAAAAATTGTTGAGAACTGAAAAATTGTTTCATGTCCAAATCACTTTGGATTAGAATTTATTGTGCACATACTTCCTTTCAGAAAATTTAATTTCTACTTCAAACTACAGTATAAAGTCAGACGTTCCTTTAGAGGATTCAAAGTGTAACTACAAATATGAAAAAATTCACCTTTCAATAGTAAGGTAATTTAAGGCTTAATTATATCTGAATAATATCAAAATTGATTTACCAAATTTCTGTTTCTACTTAACTGTTGTTGTTGCACAAGAGACTTAACGTTTTCTTACAAACCTAGTCCACAGGATGTAAGCAAAGTTGTGAGAGAATGTAGGTCCTGTAATGACTATTTTGACTTATGCAAATGAATCTAGTCTTTATATCATGATAAAATACTACAAAAGTGCCAAGGTTGTATAACTGGTTACTCAAACCGATTTTAAAAACACAATTATTTCCTTGACTTATTCTCTGTAAAGACAAGCAATATTTGAAATGAATGAGTTGGCAACAAGACCAGCCAGCAATCACATCTGAGGCTGAATGGACTGATGGTGGGGCAGAATACCACTGCTTTGCACTGCAGAAGTATAAGCTTACTAAAAAAGCAAGAGTTACTAAGAGTGACTACCTGCCATGGAGGTTGTGGATATTTGCTGAATGAATGAAAAGGAGATTTGACTTCACAGAAGTTTGTGGATAAGATCAAGATTTCTTATGTATTTGACTACAGATAGATCCATCAAATAAGCAATCAGTCATAGTTACATAAAGCAGATAAAATCACAGAAAATAAAATAGGTTGGAAGGAAGTTCAATGGATGAACTCATCCAACTCCTCATGCTAAACAGAACTAACTGGCATTAGATCAGATAATTCAAGGCCTTATATATGCTTAAAGATTGTTTATTTTAATTCACATTAAAACACATTTATTTAAACCTAAATATTTTATCAAAAGCAAAGCTAACATTACTTAAATATCTGAACAAAATTTAAAAGGACACCAGGAATGAGTTCACTTTACAATTGACTGCTTCAGATTTCTAGTTCAAGTGTTCTCTTTCATTTATGCCAAGATTTTATCCATTTAACACAGTGCTAAAGCAGCCAAAGAACTTCCAAGTAAGGTTTTCCTCTTTCTATTCTGTTATTAGAGTTCAATAAAATAAAGCACATGCTGTGAGACATCACCCTGAATAGTTTGAAGACAGTACCTCATTTTTAACTCCACATCATTACAAAGTTTAGTATTTGTTAAATATCATCCCCCAAATCAGAAAAATGTATTTTATATTAATATAAATAATACAAATTATCCATACACACAGACATTTATTGCTTATACAGGATATAAATTAATTGTTTTTACACTGCGAGACAAAACAAGTCAAAATGCTAAGAATAAAGCTAAAATATAAGCTCTGTTTTCTATAGAATTTTTGTGTTGTATATAGGCAACACCTCAAAAAAGAAAGGCACTCGAAATATAGACCCTTGGAGAATCTTTGCTTAGTTATTTCTTTGTGAACACCACTGAGTCTTGCACCTCCACAGATTCCACCAGTGGGTGTTGGGATCCCTTGGCATGACAAGTTATGCAATACTGAATTTGACAAAGGCCCCAGGAGACCATCAATCAGCCAAACCCAGAGAAAATCATATGCAATAGGGGAAATAGAATATTAAAAAATACTTTTAAAAAGGAAGAAAGGTAGGAACGCTGGGAAACTGGATTGACAAAGTTGATGGAAATGAAATTACAAGATAAGTATACAGTGTCATAGAACCATAGAATGGTAGGGGTTGGAAGAGACCTTTAGAGATCATCTAGTCCAACGTACATTTCATGCACAAAATATTTGAAAAGCAAGAAAAGACAAAGTCCAGAATGGAGCTGATGTGGTCACAATCCTCAAATGTTTTTAGGAAAAGTGTTTAGATTCAGCTGTATTTTGCTACTCCTTTTGTTAAGATTCAGCTGTCTAGAATCTCAGCATTGTAGAACAAGCCTCACTGCAAGAGGAAAAACAGAAGAATCCTTCCTTCCTTGAAAAGCAGTCAGTTAAAAGATTAATTTCAAACAAAGGACTAGGTCTAAACTTTCTATCATGTTGAGTGCTTATAGATAAATGAGAAAAAGTTATTCATTAAAGCTACTTACAGGAGCAAAGAAATGGAAATACTTTTCTGTTATGTATGTCTTATTCTGTATCCGTTGAAGATGACTGGAGCGTATATCATGTTGCAGTCTATAAAACCAGGCTGAGATATGGAAATTATTTTAGTTCTTAACAAACAATGATCTACCATGCTCACTGGTACCTTTGAGAAGAAATGGAAGGAAAATGTGAAACGACAACTCAAGAGCTGGTCTGAGGATTTGGTTGGTTTCTCTCATAATGTAATAACAGCAGCAGATTGCAGAGCAGATGGAAAAGAACTAAACTTCAAGCAATGTTCAAATTAACAAATCAAGGAGATTGCTTCTTTATTATATCACTTGAAAATAGTATATACAGAGCAACTCAGTCTAAGGCCAGTTATCTGACAAGAGCTGGCATATAATCACAGCAGAGAATTTCACATGGAAAAAACAGGGAAGAAGACAGCCTGTTCCTCCACTTCTTGGCTGACAAAGTAAACACCTTTATAATGACTACATGACCATCCAACGGCTTATATAATCTGAAAGAGTCTAACATTGTATCTGCTACAATTTTGCTCTGTAGTGTGCTGACTGATATATTTTCTGGCCCTTATACCGCTGAACATTTTTAATAAAATAATGATTGAAATAAAGAGACAAAATTGTCAGATGTTTGAGGATTTTATCCTGAAAATACAACTCTATTTCAGACCATCCATTTCACTGTACAGTCTTATTTTAATGACTTGGAAATGAATTCTGAGAAGACAAACATATCAGAACCACATGCTGCAATTGTTTGCTCAGTCAGTACCACTTGTAGTACAACTTTAAGACACAAAAATGGAGAACAGACACAAGTTGTGGCATGAACTTCATCCTCAAAAAGAATATTCCAATTTTTCCCAAATAAAAGCACATCATCAAATGCATACGCATTTTTGAGACCCAGACACTAAACTTTGATGGTTTTGCCTATATTTTTAAGATCAGTTAGTTACAAACACTGAATTTCATTTCAACTACTGACTTACAAAAATAAAGTCTCCATTTCAGCAAGTAATTACAGGATCATAGAATCATATAATGGTAGGGTTGGAAGGGACCTTTAGAGATCATCTAGTCCAACCCCCCTGCAGAAACAGGTCAACTTAGATCAGGTTGCGTAGGAACATGTCCGGTGGGTCTTGAAGACTTCCAAGGAAGGAGACTCCACATCTCAAAGAAGAGATGTGTCTCCACAGTCAAGGAAGAAAAGAGCAATTTAGGAAATGTAATTAAACCAACTTATCTTAGACATCTGCACTGAATCTGGCTGGGATGGAGTTAATTTTCTTTATAGTAACTCAAATGGTGCCATGCTTTGCATCTTAGCTACAGTAGTGTTGATAACACACCAATATTTTGGTTATTGAGGTTAAGCTGCAAGAACATCCTCAAATCAGAATTATCTTCTGGAAACTTCATTTTAGTTAAATGTAAAAGTAATTGGTCAATTTAAAACTCATCTTTATTGGATTCTTAGACTATGAGTTATGAAAATGTATGGATTTTTAGGTTTTAAGACTGGCACAGTTTAGATTATTAGAATGAGAGTCTAACAATTAAAAATGTCCTTGCAATCTCCACACATCCAAAACTACAACCAAAATCAGCAAGATATGAAAGATAAAATATGCAGTTTGGGAAAATACCATTCTAACTGCAAAAAAAAATGCTCGCCTTTTATTTAAACATTTCCAAATAGCGTAAAAGATTACATGACAAATGTTTGCCAGTAAGAAACCCTGACAAGAATGATTAAAATGCAATTAAGATTTCATTAAAGTAGTAAGTTAAATCTAAAGTTGAACAGATGGTCAGCAGGACAGATATAACCAGGATTAAATAAACTATGGAGTAAATATTCTGTCTTTGTCTGATGCTCATTGTGGAAAACATTTCAAATTGCTACTGTTCAGTGATAATCTAATCCAGAAATATTTTCATACTGTCTGAAAGTTATAATCCACATGTTACTAACTGGAGCAAACAGTGTCATTAATAAAAAGACCGAGAGGTCTTTTCGTGGGATGCATGCACAACTTCAGGAACAATGCCAATGCATTTTACGGTAAGTATTTCCTTAGTTTACTTATTGATTATGTGTGAGATTTTGTAATTAAACTCATATTCTACACTGATGAATGGAAGAAAAAGAAGGTTGCAGAATGGTTCTGCAGAGCAATTACAAACCATCCTCTCTGCTCAGGATCACCCACTGCAGAAATTCTTCCTGCGTTCTGAAACCAGTTGAGGATGTGAGAATGCTTAGAAGTGCCTGCTCTGAAGCAGACAAGACAGAATACAATTCTTCAGTTAAAAATATATCTTTTAAGCCTCGTACAACAATATTTTATTTGTCACAGAAGAAGATAAAGATAATAAACAGCTCACTTTCAAGCAGTAATGGACATTCCACTATGCAGGTAGAAGGCGGTAAAATACTGAGGGACCTAATCAATAAAAACAACTGGCTAGAGTATGATTAAATTTTCTTATTTCAGGACTTTAAAATCCCATTTATGGTAAAAATTTGAAAATATATTTTTTTAATCTTTTATTATTTTTCTAAGTAAATATTTCACTAGCTATATGTCAGATGTAATATCCACTTTGTGTTTGTTCAAATGTCAAATATTCACATGAAAATTAAAATGTCAATTTTACCTAAAGACAGGTACCAGCATTAAATCAAACCATAAGACTGCACATGTCCTTTTGATGTACGTATTGGGTCTAGCTGGGATAGACTTTCGTTAAACCAGCCCATATAATGCTATACTTTGTATTTTACCTACAATGGTGTTGCTAACACACCAATATTTTGTCTGTTGCTGTCTCTCCAACTCAATATTCAAGGGACCAGTAGGCTGGGTATGGGCAAGAGCCCGGGAGAAGACACAGCTGGGACACTTGATCTGAACTGACACAAGGGACATTCCATACTACACAGTAGCATACTCAGCAATAAAGGTCCGAGGAGGGGGGAGGGGATTGTCCTGGTTTCATGTGGGATAGAATTAATTTTAGGGCTATGTCTTGGGTTTACACTGAAAAGATTTGATAACATGGAAAGATGTTTTGCTTATTGCTGAGCAGTGCTTGCACAGCATCAGTGCCTTTACTGCTTCTCACCCTGCCCTGCCAGTGAGGTGGCTGGGGGTGCACAAGAAGCTGGGAGGAAGCATGGCCAGGACAGCTGACCTGAACTAGCCAAAAGGCTATTCCATACTCTAGGATATCACAGCCAGTATATAAACTGGGGGCAGTTGTGGAGGCCAGATTGCTGCTCAGGCATTGGTCAGCGGGTGCTGAACAACTGCATTGGGGAGCACTTGGTTTTGTGGGATTTTTTTTTCCCTTGGGTTTAATTCCTCTCTCATTCACTGTATTATATTTCTTTTAATTACTTTATTATTATTGTTGTTGATAGTTGTTGTTAGTGTCATATTTTATTTCATTTTAGTTAGTAAACTGTTCATATCTCAATCCACAAATCTTACTTTTTTCTCCCAATTCTCCTCTTCACCCCGCTAGCAGAAGGCACAGGGTGAGTGAACAGCTGCCTGGTGCTTAGGTAGGACACTTGTACTTATGGGGTTTGTCTTGTAGAGAAACTTCTATGCTTACTGAGGCCATGCTTTCCAGGAAGATGCTGGACATTTGCCTGCTGGTGGGAAGCAGGGAATAAATTTCTCTTTTTTTGATTCTCTTCCATGCCTGGCTTTTGCGGTTTTTTTTAATATAAAATTGCCTTTACTTCAGTGCATGAGCTCATCCATCTTATTTTCTTTCCCTGTCCTGCTGAGGAAGGGGAGCGAGAGAGTGACAGGGTGGAGGTCTGTCAGCTAGCCAAGGTCAGACCTCCACAATGTATTATGTTCATGCCAGTGTTCTAAGTAGCAAAAAGGGGTCATAACTGATAAAGTAGCACTCTTATTTCATTTTAGTATTACTTTAAATATTACAAAAAACAAAACTTGAAATACAAATCATAACTAAAAACTACTGGTAGGATTTCCAGAGATGACCAGCACCAACACTCATCATATTTAGCTTTTAACAATATACTGGTAAAATAAAGACAATTAGAGATTTCAAAAAACAAGTGTCCTCAGCAAGTTTGCTGATGACACCAAACTGGGAGGACTGGCTGATTCCCCAGAAGGCTGTGCTGCCATTCAGGGAGATCCTGACTGGCTTGAGAGTTGAACAGAGCGGAACCTCACGAGGTTCAACAAGGACAAGTACAGAGTCCTGCATCTTGGAAGGAACAACCCCATGCACCAGTACAGGCTGGGGATTGACCTGCTGGAGAGCAGCTCTGCAGAGAGACATCTGGGAGTCCTGATTGATAAAAAACTAACCACGTATCCGGCAACATGCAAATGTGGCCAAGAAGGCCAATGGCATCCTGTGATGCATCAAGAAGAGTGTGTCCAGCAGGTCAAGGGAGGTTCTGCTTCCCCTCTGCCCTGGTGAGGCCTCATCTACAGTCCTGTGTCCAGTTTTGGGCTACTCAGCTCAACAAGGACAAGGAACTTCTGAAGAGTCGCGTGCAGGGCCACCAAGATGATCAGGGGACTGAAGCATCTTCCTTATGAGGAAAGGCTGCAGGATCTGCGACTCTTCAGCCTGGAGGAGACTGAGGGGGGACTTCATTAATATTAAGAAGTATTTGAAAAGTGTATGTCAAGAGGATGGGGCAACAACTTTTCCTGTAGTGTCCAGTGACAGGACAAGGGGTAATGGGAAGAAGCTGGAACACAACAGGTTCCACTTAAAGATAAGAAAAAAATATTTCACTGTGAGGGTAATGGAGCCCTGGCACAGGCTGTCCAGGGAGGGTGTGGAGTCTCCTTCCTTGGAGGTCTTCGAAACATACCTGAACACGCTCCTATGTGACCTGATCTAGGTGAACCTGCTTCTGCAGGGGGTTTGGACTAGATGATCTCTAAAGGTCCCTTCCAAACCCTGCCATTCTATGATTCTACGGTTCTATGATTTTCTAACATACCAACAAGTCTGTGAAATTCGACTTCCACCTTTTTTTCAACTTATCTTAATCTAGATAAAAGTTCCACATTCTCATTTATATACTAACCCTATATCACCCACATTGTACTACTGTCTAGGACATTTACAAGCTTTAGGTGTTCAGTTCAAAGTTTATAAAGCAGAAACTTTCACAATATCATATATTTATATTTACAATGAATGTATCAACTTAGTTAGAAATCTCAGCATTATGCAATGCAGAGGATGTCTAGTCCCATATTTGTCAGCTTATATCCTCTAACGTTTAAAGGCTTCATTTGAAGGCTGTTCAGTCAGTTGTCATATTTGCGAACTGATATTCCATTTCACGCCCTGCACTTCAAATTAAAACAAAATCCTCTTCTAGATAAGAGAAAAAAGAATGGGCTGTAACAGATAAGAGAAAAAAAGAATGGGTTGTGACTCTGCTCTTCTTCATTTACTGATTGTACAGGCACACTGTGCATTACACTGCATCATCTCTTTAATTTCCCCAAAGGTTGTATCTCAGGGGCAACAGAGCCAGCAGAAGATTTGCCCCTTGCACCATTTCACACCCAGTTTTCACATTTCCTGTTATACTACAGGGTGGTCATTTGCCAGCATTTAAAGCTGATGGTCTTTTCTCTGATAATCTTTTCTGTACTGACTAGAATTTGACTGTTCTACAGGTGATTCTTTATTCCAAGTAGGTAATAGGCTCATAACAGTGTGACAGAATTTTACATGTTTTCATGTTTTCATATTTCTCAGGAAAACATAGAATAATTTAGGTTAGAAAGAACTTCTGGAGATTGCCTAATCCAAATTTCTGCTCAAAGCACGGTTGATTTCAACCTGATCATGTTACTGAGCTAGAGAAAATGCTTATTTTATTCTTCTTTGCTTAGATGATATCAGACTTCAAATATTTGAAACTCCTACAGAAACCTTCTCACTTACAAGCATGAATTGAACTCTGAGTGGAGAAATGAATGACGAGAGAATTGCAAGAAAAGGGTTTAAAGTATTAAAAGTGCCCATGCCACTTATCTGTTGTGCAGACACCCATAAGTGGGAGGCTGCAAAATCAGCATGAGGAGCAGATGACAGAGGAAGTCTTACGGTGGGGAGACAGTTAGGTTTTGGATATAAATCATGAGACAGAGGAGATAAGTAACTTCAAAATAATTTCAGCAAGGTCATAGTGTCTGGAGTGAGAGCTTTGCTTGATTAACTGAGAAATCAATATTAAAGTTAACACCCTCTTTACACCCCTAAATATGACAATGAGCTAAAAGGAGTACATGCTAAACATGTATCGTATCACCGTGATCCTCAACTCTCCACTCAAAACATGCTAAATGTCACCATATATTGCGTATGTATTTGATAGGTCATCATAGGTGGGCAGTTCACTTTCTGAAATGTATGTAAGGTGTGTTCTTTTGTCTCTTGGTGTGCACATTAGGTGGAGCGATTCCCCATGCACCCAGCGCCAAATAAAGGAACGTTAGAGAGTCTCTTCCAAATCAGTTTTCAGTAACAATCTGATTCAGGGAAGTCAAGATGATCCCTCAAAAGTAGAGCACAACCCAGAGTGTTGCTGAAGCTTTAGACCTCCACAACTGCTGCTGAGCCATAGGTGAGCAGCACAAAGGATAGACACGTCTATGCTGAAGATGCCATTTGGGAAACTGCTAAGGCTTTCATTAAGATAACTATAAATATCCCTTCTCGCTTTTGCAGATTGGATGACCCATTTCAGGAAGACTGACAGTGGTAAGTACTCCAGAAGGAAAGTTTATGCCATGCTCTGCTGATTTAATTACTTTAAATACATTTCAACAGATCAGATTTGAAAAGATTAAGACAAACAATCTGCTCATCTAAATTTGAAGTGAAAGTTACCTCATTTTTTTTTTGCCAAAAAATGTACCACTTTCCTTAGTTTTAGGGTTTTTTTTCTGATAGGTATTCTGAAGTGATAAAAAAGTGCATTCAAGTTTTGAAAACTTAGGATGAACTACATCCAACTTGGCAGTAATCATGTTGCCACACAAATAAAAACACAATGCAAAATAAAACCAAATGTGTTCACTGGTTTTGCACTGAAAGCCTACAAATATTTCTTGTTATACAAGGATTTACTAATAGAATAGCTTTACTAAGAAAGAAACAGCTATACATTTGGATAGTTAGGAAAGCATCCTTACTGGGCTTGGCTTTGGTCTTTAACTGCTGAAGTAGATAGCAATTAGTAATTCCTAAAATACATAATTTTTTCTATTGCATTAAAGAAAAATAAGACTTAGGCACAAATTCACTCCATTGTCAGAAAGCTTTTCTAAGGCTAAGAGAACTCTTTCTTAAAAGCAGACCACTCAGGAGTGAAAGAAATCACGCCACAGATGAGGAACATACGGGGCTCCCCCATAGAACAGTTGCGCTCTTAATGTGCTGTGGATGTGACATATTTCCATTATTTTATCAACATACTGTTTCACCCTGTGCTCTCTCTAATCTGTTGCAGGCTTGACAATGTCTGGCACAGTCCCATATCCATACTGTAACTATTATGGCTGGCTATAACAAGTATAGTGCTGCCTTGTTACGCAAAAGTACCTGTGGGAAGACAGCACTAGCCATATGGCTTTTTCCACATAGAGTAATAATTTAGGGTTTGGCAAATAAGTATCTGAACTCTGCTGGTATCATGCCTTCATTCTGGAAAAGAAACAGCCTCATCAACAGAAGTTTTTTGAGGGTTTTATTTCCTTTATTGCCCTTTGTTTCCTGCAGTCCTAACAGTCAGCTTATCATTACATGAATCTCTCTGAATGTCTTTCAAGTAAGATGTAGTTATCAGCATTTCCATCCATCATAAAATGTTATATTGCTACCATGAGACAAAACTGAAACCTCAAAGGAAAATTTGTTTAAAGTGAAGTTTTCTTCCTGCAAAATAGATGTTCTTAAAACTTAGGCTCTGTAACAGGTGTACTGCTTTATTTTTCTCTATTACCTTCTAATTGCTGACACTTTTAGATGCATAGAATCCAGTTTTAAAGCTTATTTATTCGTTTGAGAATAGGAGCAAATATTTTTCCATTAAAATCAGTGATTCAATAATTACTGTTTATAGGGGTGATATTAAATTAGGTAAAGGAGTAGCAATATTTTATCTAGTCACAACATAGATTATTATTCTTTGAATCAACTTCGAAGCAAACAAACCCCAGATGACTTGGCCAGACAGGCAACATACAAAACAGCTATGCTTTGAATGCATTTCCTTATCAAAAATTGTTTTCATTAAAACAGATCATGTTTCTCTTACAAAAGTTTTGCAGCTCCTCATTGAAAGAAGCAGTTTCCTTCAAAACAACAAAGAAGAAAAGATTACTTTTGGAATGGGACTAAGAAGTTGATCCTATTTTTATAAAAGCTGAATGGATTGTACAGATATTCAGTGGTCTAACTCTTAGAACAGATTAAGTAATCAAGAGAATACCACTTTCTTAATGCCATTAACAGTGCCAATTTTGAATGAATATTAGCTTTTAATATTCTCAGATGACTTCTAGGGCAGAGAGAGACTATGAAGTGGAATGGCTTTTATGTTACTGGGAGTATTTTTTCCCATAGATAGTCTGGGGATAAATTCCCCAAAAGATGAGAAAGGGAAGTAATACATTACGACACACGTTTGACAGGCCACGTTTGGAACTCTGACACTTTGCATTCCTACAGTCATAAGATAAAAACCCACTTCTCTGTTAAGAGTTCTTGAATGTATTTTCTGAAACATTTCGAAATAATTGTAAGCACTATGGTCAACTTGAATAAAATATGTATGAAATGTAAGGTAAAAGTAATGTTCATATTCAACATCTTGAACGTCTTCTGGACAGGGCTGCAATAAAGCAAAAGAATGTGACCTGTTACAGACAATATCAGTAATAAGAAAAAAAAGTAATGAAAAAGTTCGTCATCAGTCTCTCTCCTTGTGGGCAATTGAGGCACTACAGTGAGCTTTCTTACTGGGAAGAGATTTTTGCCACAACATAGAGGTCTTCATTATTAATAGGTAGTTCTTTCCACGAGCTGATGCCAATGGCTGCAGAAAGAAATTCATGTTTAAGGCAGGCTGAGTGAGTAAGTGACTACTACTTACTGGAATGAGAGCCATAAAATATGAGCACAGTAAGTGCCAAAAAGAGAAGAAATATTGAAAGAGAGGAATTCTTGTATATTTGTGATTTCAGGCTTTGTGTGGCCTCTAGTCTCACTCATCAGTCTTTTCTTAATGGGGTGAAATTACTCATTGTTGATAAGTTTATAACTGGAGGAAAGAAATGGTCATTCACTTCAGTTTTACAGTACAATTTTCAGGCTCTGACCACTACTACCTCACAGATGCTGCTTATACAGTTTTGCCCATACCTGTACACTCTCCATTTGAGGTGAATTTCTTTCATATTTCAACTTTCAAACTACTTTTTTACAATGTTTTGACTAGAACATTTGTTTTTCAATAAAAAAATAAAGCATGTGATGGTTAATGGTATAATTACTTTCAAATCCACAGGTTTAAAGGCTATAAAGCATAAAATACCCTCTTCTGCATAAGCCATGTCATAAAATTCTATATAGTAGTTCTGAGAAAAAACGGACTCCTTCTAGATGAAGTTAAATCTATTAGAAGTCTTGATTTCAGTACTCTAAGCATACATACAGAGAATGTATATATCAACAAATTTTTTCAATAGTTACTTAATCTCACTACAAAATATCTGCACGATTCTGAAATCGTCCAAACACTGCTTTCACCTACTGCATCTCTTACACTTTTGTTAGACTAAACCTTCTATTACCATAAATCTTACCTTCCAACTCAGTAATTAAAGTCTTCATTCAAGTCCCACAAGGCCTACTCATGTATAAAACAAACAATCTCAAACCAGAGAGCATCCTTTTTATGCTTTGAGGCTTTCTTAAGGTTTTGTGGGCTGTTTTTTTTTAAATTCTCATGAATTTTCATATGGAATCTCTATGATGTTGTATTCATATCTCCTTATTTCAGAGAAGAAATTCTTTTCTGTGTATCCAAGTTCCAACACTAGCTCATCTGGACAAGTTCAAAAAAATTGATGTTAAATTCATTGGAGTGTATATCGCAGCTCATACACTTGACATGCACAAAATAAAAGCCAGCACTGCTCTATTAGGAGAGGTGCAGGAGCCGAGTGTTTTCCTGGTAGAATTACTCATTTATGAACATGCTAATTCTGTTGAAACCACCTACAGTGCTGTTCAGGTACTGTGCACACATCTTTGCAAGTACTTGCATCTCCGTAACACCAATAAGAGCTGAACACAGAAGCTTGTGTTTGGATGGATCTCTGAGATATAACAATTCATTGTTCTTCTTAATGAGCAAAATGGAAGTTCTCCTTAATTTTTTTTTCTTTTTGGTATTTCTTTTGAGTTTTTTTGTTTGTTTGTTTTGTCTGTGTCAGGAAGAAGGGGAGTTTATGTGATTTTTGTTACTTAAATTGGCTGTTCCTTTCTTATAGAATGATGAAAAAAGCTGTTACCTATCTCTCTTCCAAAACTGTGAACTGAAGCATTTTACTCTTCGAAGTCAACAAAGAAAAATAGATTATTATAGTTGACCTTGATCCCACCAAAATTGTTTCTGAGATGTGAAAAGCTTTTTTGGTAATTGCTGCAATTTGGATGAAAACATTAAGGCGGCACCTGACTTCCTTGAAACAATTAGTTCTATAGTCCTTACAAACTTAGTCCCTGAACAAAATCAAACCTTACAGAGGAAAAAAGTATCAAAAGACAGATCAAAGTTGCAGAATAATCTGGGATACAACTTTTCCCAAAACATTTACCAGTTCAATACACACATATGCCTAATAAAGGTTACCAAAGAACTTTCCCCTTTTTAGCACTGAATTTTAAAGGCATTTCAATGAGACATAATGTGGATGTTTCTCTCCTTTCTGCAGCCAAAAATCTCAAATATCCTCATTCAATCCAATTCTGATTCGTGGTTAAAAAAAAAATCAGGAAAAGGGGGCTGAGAACTTGAAAAACAGAAGATTTGAGGAACAAAGAGAAAAAATTTCTTAAAGGTCACTGCTGGAGTAACAGACCAAAACTAAAGGAGGTTAGCATAAGAGAACATTAATTTAGAAGAAGAATATGAGTTTTGCAGTGAGGGGAACAGTTTCACCACAGTTAAACACCAATCTGCCACATTTCTAGGCCCCATCACAGAGTTTTTGTAAAATTAAGATTCTGAAGGTAATAGTGTCATGTAGCAAAGTGAAGCTGCCTCTGAGAATGTACGTGGTGTAAGCTGACATGCTTTGGTTTAAAACAAATGCTTCTAACTGGAGGAGAAATAGTTGTAATGGAAAAGAATATTTAAAGCAGTAAAAAATAGATTAATCAGAGTCCAAAGACCAAACACAAGTACTAGTAACCAATATAATTACCGCTGGTTTTCAGAGCCTTGACTTTTTACTTTGTTTGCTTACAG
Source organism: Urocolius indicus (assembly GCA_013401255.1). Classification (NCBI taxonomy): domain Eukaryota; kingdom Metazoa; phylum Chordata; class Aves; order Coliiformes; family Coliidae; genus Urocolius; species Urocolius indicus. The sequence goes on along the minus strand of WBNH01006634.1, from coordinate 188,665 downwards.
GTTCTAAAAACATGCTTAAGATCTGCTGTTCATTAACTCCTCTCCTGAGGTCCCACTCTTTAGGCAATATAAATTAGATCTTGAGCAATATGAAGAAGATAATTCACGTGGTAATCTAAAGACACTCTACGCTAAGTATGGATTTGCAAAGCGAAATCAAAAATAGGGCAAGAACACATTAAAAAACGCCAATAATGTTCACACTCAGGTTCAAACATCAGTGTGTATGTGTGAGTCATTCTGGTCCTGACTATATTTCAGCTCTTTCTGGAAACAAGACTCAGTCACACCTGTTCAACAGCACTGGTCCCTTCCTTCCTCACGATATAATTTTAATGATGTTGACTAAATTCCATTTTCATTCCCTTATGGTTCTAAGTATCCAACGGTATTAATACATGCAAATTAACATCTTAGGTAGATACCGACATGATGCACTTCTGCACATAGGCATTTCAGTTCCTTTCAGACTGATATAATCCAACTAGGTTTTTGTTATAACATTCTTTGACAGAAAGGCTATTATGAATCAAAATTAATGTTTCTGAAAATGTCAAATCAAAACACAAGTTTCTTTAACCCAAACTTGCAAAGAACTCACACTGTTTATCTGCTGATAGGACTGCAATCTTAGCCACACACAGCCAAGGTTATCAGAAAAGACATTTGTAAATCCTGCTTTTCACCAAATCAATACTACTGTTAAAATGAAAGATTGAGTAACATAGTAACTGCATGGGTTTGACACCAACAACACTTAAAATGGTTTGTTCTTAAACAACTGCATTACATCGCCATAAAATAAGCCTAAAATATCAGTATGTTATTCATTAATTTATTCTGACAGGATTTCATTAATGGAATTGCAAGACATCATGTTACTGATCTGCTAGGCTTCCCTAAAATAACCTGCTTGATGAGATAAGGAATTTATATGTACACTCTGTCAGAGGACTTGTATCTTGGAACCATTCCAGCCTCAAAATGTGTCCCATTGGGAATCATTTATTTTCAAACTGGTAATAGTCAATAATTCTAGAAGCTCAATTTAACAACTTCAAATCAATGTCATGATACAAATAAGTTCAAAGTTTAAGATGTTTTTTTAAAACTATTGAGTCGCGGGATTCAAAATATTTAAGACTCAATTCCCTCCACGACAAAGTTCAAGAATTAAGTATTGCTGTCTTCTACAATCACAAAGCGCTTAGGAGGATATGTAAAGCTTGCAGACAGGGAGCTCAAAATCTCAGATACGTTTCATAATGTTTTGAAATTCTCAACTAACCATCTTAACTGTGTTCTAGTCTTCGTGTCTGAGAAACCTAAAACCAATATCTTAACAAAACCATAATGTATCCAAAGAAAACAATAGCCTAGTGAATATGGTTATTTCCATTGTTTTATTAATTACAATTACGAACAAGTACTAAGACAAAATGATGCAAAAGGAATCCAATGAAATTATATGTCCAAGATATGGCATCTAAGGAGTAAAATATATGACTGGTCCTTACAGTCACGTGGCTACCAGAGAAAGAAAAGGGCTATTTAGTATTTTTCTGGCAATTATGTTCTGAAATGTAATTTTTGTTCTGGTAATACACCCTGCTGCATGCTGGCTGTTGTAGTCTGGTACAATAGAACACATGTTCAGGTAGATGTCAGAAAGTGTGCACTTAAATAAAGCACGTTGCTAGGTGGGTAGCTGAACCAGAGAATCCTGGTAAAACAAAATTCTTTGGAAGCACTGAGAAAACAGTGATCTTTTCTTATCAGTCATTACACAGCAGATGTTTCTCTGCAGTGGTTTAGGTGATATAGTCTGCAGAGTGTCTTCAAAATTCACATAGGAAAAGTGAAAGAAACCAAAAGGGAATATACAATCAGAAAGATTTAAAAATTACTGTTATAAAAGTACAAGCATTGAAGGTCTAGTTCTGCACTCATGTGATGTATGCAGTGCTTCTCATGAAGTGAATATAAAGTTACTATGGAAAATGGTATATGTTTGCACTGGCAAATGTCTGGACCACTATCAGGAAACTGGACAACATATCCTTACACACATAGCTCAATAATACAAGCTAAGATGAAGGCACAATATATAACCATATTAGGAACATATAAAATCAGAAATAATCTACAAGTAGATTTATCTAACTGTAACAAAGTAGAATGTAACATCACATATTCAGGCCAAGATTTCCTGGAAGAAAAGATATGTCACTAGAAGTTACTAACACAGTATCAGATAGCCAGCTAAGGAAAGCAGCACAGAGCCTTGGATTTACAAATTTAAACAACTCATCTTTTCATCTCAGCTGGCCTTCCTTTCAGAGGTTTCCTTGCATTTTCAGAGTCATGGAAGTTTTAAATAAACAGTAAAGACAATTTGAACAAAAAGGGCTAAGGCTGAATGCAGGCTTCTAAATTCACAAGTACAACTCTAAAAGCTTTCACCTAATCAGTCAGATTCTAAACTACCTATTCCTGGACTACTACAAAGAGCAAAATTTTAAAAAAAATGCAAAATTTAGAATATTAGTGCAAGTTTATCATAAGTTTTCAGTAATTACTTTCAAAATTAGTTCATGAAGTAGACCAGTAAGTGAACACAAGAGATCACTATCAAACAACATTTGTTCCTGATTGATTCACTACTAAATGTCAAATAAATTATCAAATTGTTAGGTCTAGTTGTAGTTCTATTTGGAATTGCCAGTTTCAGAATAGAAGTTCACTTCAATCATTGATCTACAAAGTATTTTGCACATATTACTTGAACTACAGTCACATCTTAGCATTAAGATTCAAACATAAGAGCAAAAAGAACATCAAGTATTTAACTATAATTCTGAAACTCCTCACAAGGTTATGGAATGCTCTAAATAAGTGTGAGCTGCCAGGTATCAACTGGACTGCACTGATTTACATTCTCTGATAAGTTGGCCCTACCTTTCACATTTATCTCATTTCATTAACAGACATTAATGATAGTGATTATCCAGAAAGGAAAGAAAGAATCTCAAGATGAGATAGATGATAGTCATTAACAGTGCATATTACCTTGTTGTTAAATTGCATAGAGATTGATTTCACCAGATACTAGCATTAACATATAATAGAAGGCTCAAATAATACTACTTTAAAAAACTGTAGTAAAATGAAGAATAAAACATCTACAAGTTTCCTGTTGCCTACTAGCTGTTTGAATTTGCTCCGCTGAAACAGCATCATCAGCAAAGTACTTAAGGGCACGTTTAATTTATGGTAATTCCTCACAGTTCATAATTAAACACACATGCTTCTCAGCTTTTTTGACTCAGACCTAAAAACAACAGACACAGTACTGAATTTGTATTTCCCCTCTTTCATAGCATTTTCAAGTAGTTCATACTGTGTACAACTTTCTGTCTGTTATTAATACATAAATAGAGGGGGAAATCATCTGATTCCTTTACATTTCCATTCCTGAATCTTAATCTACATCTCTTATTTACTTGCTTAGTTCTTTCATCTCAGTCCTACTGTTTCTGTGATTTGTCCTTATGCCACCATTCATCCTACCTGCTTAGACTGTGGATTACAGCAGTACTAGGGTGTGAACAAGGAGATGCTGACACTGCAAATCTGCCTGGCTGAGGAGAAAATAATTCTGTTAAGAATGAATATTGCAGATACAGACCAAGGAAACCACCTGGAGCTGACAAGAGATAAATAAGATTATGCTGCTAGAATCACTTGCCTTGCTCGAGAGAATGCCAAAATCAGAAAGACTGACATTGCCACTAACATTTCAAGGTTATAAATATAAACAGAAATAATTTACCTTAACATCTAGTAGACAGACATTTGCTCTCACAAAAGCAATGAATGTAGTTGAGCAATGTAACAGATGGCATTTCAGAAAAAAATGCTACAGAAAAAAATAAAAGTTGGGTCTCTTCAGAGTAGCACAAAGGTGTAGTCCTAATCAAATTCTTCATTGGAATGGGATGTAGATTTTGACACGTTTATCTCAGCACAGTTTAGGTTGTTGCTTACATCAACTGCTGTTCTATCAATTGCAAACTAACTCTGACAACAGAACACATTTTATGTATCTTAGGGATAATACATGTTTCAACTTCTAATGAAAGACTGCCCTGGGTCTCTCCATTCAAAGAAAAAGAACTATAGAATGGTTTAAATTGGAATTGACCTTAAAGATCACCTAGTCCAACACCCTTGCCATGGTCATGAACATCTTTCAGTAGATCAGGTTGCCCTAAGCTCCATCCAACCTGAGTTTGAACTCTTCCAATGACAGAGCATCCAGAACTTCTCTGGGAAAACTGTTCCAGTGTTTCACCACCCTCTTGGTAAAAAAAATCTTCCTTATATCTATTCTCTTTGAGTTTAAAATTGTTGACCTTTGTCCTGTCACTACAGGCCTTAGTAAAAAGTCTATCTTTCTTATTGAGCCCCAGTCAGTACTTTTCTGGTGATGCCGTTTCAGTGGATCTGGCTCAAATACGTAACAGGCACAAATATTGAAAGGCTGCTCTGAAGTCTACCCAGAGTCTTCTCTTCTCCAGGCTGAACAACCTCAATTCTCTCAGACTTTCTTCCCAGGAGAGGTGCTCCAGCCCTCTGATCATTTTTGTGGCCCTCCTCCTCTGGATCTGCTCTAACAAGTACATGCCTACCTTGCACTGGAGACCCAGTACAATGGGCGCAGTACTGCAGGTAGGGTCTCATGAGAATGGAGCAAAGGAGGGGAATCACCTCCCTTAACCTGCTGGTCATGCTGCATTTTATGCAGCCCAGGATAAGGTCAACTTTCTGGGCTGCAAGGATATGTTGACAGCTTATATTCCAATTTCCTTGGTAACACAAGAAAGGTAATCCAAAGATCTTTCCCACATTTGCATTTACATAAATACCTAGCTTTAGAGCCACTGACAGCAAAAAGATCCATAAAACGATATATAGATATGCCTCTTGTAAGCAGCTGTGTTAATGAACTATTTGCATTGCTTGTAGCAGGTTAAGAACATTTAGCCTTTGCTCCTGCTGAGTGTGGCAGCTACTTTCTGCTTGCTACCTCCCTAAGAACCTGCCATAGTCTCTCAGTGATGGTATTTTTTTATCTGCTGTTACTGTTTAGTGGGTAAAAAGTATCTGCTTGACATCACTGATAGATTAGATATGGCACCTGTATAGCAGATCTGACAGTTCTTTAAAATTCTAACTTTATAAACAGTCTATACCTTAAAGATGACTAGACCTCCTGCAGCTGTGTTTAAGGGCCTGAACTTGACCCCGGCTTCCTGCTTGAGTCTACTTTTAAACAAGCAGGGTACATTTTGCTACAACTTCCTACAGCTGCTTTGATGTTATTTTTGCTACAAAAGGCTTGTTCTCACTATTTCAAAGGGTAAAGATCCTGAATATTCTTTTATACAACCTGAATGACTAATGAGAAGTAAACCTGCTGTAAGGAGTTAAAGATTTCTCATTCCTGAATAATTATTCCTCATAATTAGAGCTTTCTATAGAATCACATCACCAACTGAATGGATTTCAACTACTAAATATAAAGCATGCATTTTGTAAAATAGTTGTTACAGGTGCTACATCCTATTATTGTAAGATTTCTAGTCAATATTATAAAGGACAAATATGTGAGGGTCACAGAGCAGTGGAACAAGCTGCCCAGAGGGGTTGTGGAGTCTCCTTCCTTGGAGGTCTTCAAGATCCACCTGGACATGTTCCTGTGTGGCCTGATGTAGATAGACCTACTTCTGCAGGGAGGTTGGACTAGATGTCCCTTCCAACCTCTAATATTCTATGATTTTATGTTAGTATGGGAAAAGTTTTTGAGGGAAAGTGAATTCCAAAAACTTTCAGTTCCAAAATCTATTTTTGCAGACACATCTCTCATGCTGTGCTACGGATCATCCCTCCATCAGAGAAGACATAGGGCATCACAAGAAGTACAGTTTGGCTGTTGAGCACTGGCAACAGGGAAGTATGAACATACATGAACAAAATAATGATTTAGATTAATGCAAGGAACAATGGAAAACGGAAATTAACAGCCAATATTTCACATTTCCTGTCCTTAAAAATAAAAAAGAAGTAAACATTGTCCTGTAGAAAATTATCATTTGGCAGAAAACACATTTTCTGTGAAATATTCTGAATTTAAACTTTTAGCCTATTGTAATATGAATTTATGAGGGGTCATTGGAGGAGTTTTTCTCTGCCAGGTCTGTCTGTACTGCCAGTCCTTGGTCAAGCAGCACACTTGAAGAGCCAGAGCATTTCCCACCTAAGTCTAGCTACAGTTATCTTGACAGCAGATGTCAAGAAAAATCTAATGCAGGGAAATCAGAAACATACATGGAACAAATTTGAGGAAAGACTTCAGGAATGGCAACATGGAAACATTTTTAATGACACACTGCAGGAGTGCTGGAAATCATTATTTCAAGAGGTTTAACCAGCAATGAAACCAGTAACTTTTGTAAATACAAACATATCACTTCTATTCCTTGACATATTTTCTGCAGTAAGCTTAGTGGCTGATAGAAGATAGACTACATAATGAATACAAATATCCTTCTAGATTAAAGAAATACCTAAGTGCTAAAGAGCATTACAGTCATTACAACAAAATTTATGTATTAAGAGGCTATAATTTCATTAAGACACTGTAAGGTCTCATGACTTAAGATATCAATAAGAAATGATAAACAGAGGTAACCTTGTTCTTTTTCTGCTGCATTGGTCAAAATGGAAGAAACTGAAGGCCAAAAATAAGATGTTTTGTATGTAGATTTCCATCTATAACCAGAAGGACATTTGAGCTCTATGAGGTGAAACTTCATTTGAAAATATTTATACTTTACTATTCCCATTTCTCTTCTCTTTGCTCTTGGCCTCACCCAGTTATCACTCTCCTAGTTCTCAGTCTAAGCACCTTTCCAGTTTCACTCGAGTTTTGCAACTGCTGATGTCAGAATTGTACGTATATAAAACATGAGTAAGAGTTTCAACAATGTCCACAAATAAAAGTAAATGTACCTTCCCTTCTCCTGTTCTCTCTCCTGAATTAATAAACCTACAGACACTGTCTCACATCCCAGCTTCATCATGTTGTTTCTTTTCTCTTTCTCAGTAGTCCACAGGCAGGAGGATACATTTGGAATTGCAGTATTTTCAATCAGACCATCCCTTTCAAAGCCTTCATTCCCAAGCCACAGACAGAATAAAACTCTTCAAATCACCATGCAAAATTAATGCTTTGTTATGAAACTCAGTCATTTGGTGTGCTTGCATAGAACAACCACTTAGCAGAATTCATCACCAACCTAATAAAAGATAATAGTGTATTTTTACTCCATCACACTCCAAACTATTTCAGATTATTTCATTTTCAAAATGGTAACAGCAGCACAGTGTTATCCCTGAATTTCAATGCCTTGTACCATGGTTCAATTAATTCATTCAACAAGGTTTCTTGTTGTCTTAACTGGTTTCACCTACAGACAGCAAGATCAATTTCTTTAAAACGAATGCTCTGTGATGATATAAGCAAGTGGGGAAAAGCTTTAAATGTAGATATTTCCACCATGCCAACCATAAGAATTAGGTCAAATTTTGGTCCCACAGCCTTAAGAATAACCTATTGACAAAATGTTTTTTAAGTGTTTTGAAAAGAAGCAACAATAATCCTAAGTATATGTTGCCTTTGTATATTGAGTTAGAAATAATTGTACAATAGATGAAAAGAAGACAAAATAATCTTTGAAGCATTGTTTTTTCCTTCCTGAGCCAAAACACCACTGTTATCCAGACAGAATAATGCCATTTTAGTCATGATGCAACAAGGGCTAAATACAGGGGATATTATGAAAAAGAAAACCACTCTCTCTGCTCTACTTCACTACTCTCTGGGTGTAATAGCAATCCTTTTTTCAGTGGCAGTATGCAGAAAGATACCTTTATTTTACAGGGTGCCTGTTTGCACTAACATGTAAGGAGCACTAAGAAATTATAAGGGAGTTAGCTGCATGCAAACATAACAAAGGGAAGGAAAATGCAGACTATGACAATTTAGGGAATTTATCTACCTAAAGTCCATGAATTTCCCATTAAAATGTGAGGGTTTTTATTTTTTTCTTCTGTATGTCTCAAAGTATGTTCCATTTTATCTGCATTTTCTCATGCAATTTTTCCTTCAATGAAAACTGAAATTTCACCTGGTGATGATGCTGCATCAACTGTCACATCCCCCTTTGTTTTTTTTCCCCTTTAACAAATTAGTCCCTACTTTTGTTTACTGGTTGCCACTGAAGATAGTGTCATTTTCTAAGCCTAAATTGGACATTTGAGAGAAAAGAAAGTGAACAGCAGAAGACATGTACAGGACCCAATTATAAAAGGAGACATGAACAGAGACTATCATTCATTCTGTCTGCTGACAAAAAAAACCTAAGAAACAGCCAATGACATTATCAAGATCACTACAGAATGAATCATGTAAGCCTAGAGCTCTTCTTGCTGGGTACTGTATTAGCAAAAGTGTAGGTACTTTGAAAAATCAATATTATAAATTCATATAAGAAAGCCCAATAAGTGCTCATAGTATATAGATACACCACATAGACCAGAAAATTTCTGAGCACTGCACTAATGGAAAATGTAAGGATACAGTGGAAGAATCATCACTATATCTTTCTCCTGTGCTCCTTTCCTAGATACCTGACCACCATCAGAAACAGGAATTTTCTAAAAGTTAGATGAACAGTCTGACACATTATAGGCTTTCTTATATAATTATGAGATGATGGATACTGGCAGATCATAAAAACAAGCAAAAAATAACTTCTATGATGTGTGTAAACAGCTCTAAGAAATATGTTGGTGTGTTACTTTCAAAAGATCCTCTACATGGATTTAAACTGGGGTGGAAAAAGGCAGTATCATCACAGAAGCTTTATGTTGTGCTGAGTCCCAGTGAAAACAGACATACAGCAACAGCGTTTTATTTAAGGATACGCTGGCAACAACACTGACAAATTATTTATTCATGTATTAATATTTCTCCTGGTGCAACACAATTTCATCCAAGGATACTTTGGAAAACTTCACGGAGTGACTAAGCACTATTTGTCTGAAGTGCAGACAGCTCCAGAACTCTTTTTTAACACTCTGTGGTACCACTGAGCATATTTTAACCATAGCAAATTTCACCAGCAACTGTTGCTCTCCAGAAGAACAGCAGTACAAGACAGCCCCCCTGGAGCTGTTAGTATACAACACCAATAGGCAATCATAACTTGGTGCATCTATTGAGCAAAAGATATTTTGAGAAAAAACACACAGGAATAAAAAATCCATTATCTCAGTTTAGTCCATACTTTTCCTTCACATTATTGCATTCAGGGAATCACTTGTATGTCTCATTTTAGTGGTGACTAGAACTTCAGAGAAATCACACAAAAGGATATTATTACAACCAGCCTAGTGGCCTGGAAGCAACATGCTTCCCTATTTATCCTGAGACAGAACAAAACTGGAGCTATCATTGCACCTGATGTTATTCCACAACTCTCTACAAAGCGTTTGTCCACAACATATATCACTATCAGGGCTGCTCTGCAGCATAGTGCTGGCTTGGATCCTGGGCATAAGCTGCCTCCCAGTGGTGAGGAATATAGAAAGCAAAATGAAAAATATGAAATTGAAAGGGAAGGTTGTGGGCTACTGACGTCCCAGCTTCCTACTCAATTCCCATCCTCTATGCTCCTGCAATGGCACGGGTGCTCACATGAAAACCAGACTAAACCTGGGCTGAATTAAGTCCCTCACACACCACAAGTTGCAAATAGTGAGGATGCCCAGCCTTCAGTACCAGTTTTTTTTTTTTTACAGATCCATTCCTGTTTTGCCACAAAACTTGCTAACATGTATGTAGGCCACACAAGTTCCTCTTGCCTAGCTGAAAGCAAGATGAGTCTGCATTTAACATTTTGAGGTCAGAAGTCAGTCCTATCTTAGCACAGAGCCTATTCTTGTCACTTATATTGTGTCTAACTGTGAAAGATTACACTCCATGCATTTTCCTTTTCCATGCAAGGGCAAATTTTGACATGACAAAATAAACTGGACAAAGTTGTTTTAGACTGGACGTAGGCTGTCAACAGAATAAAGGTTTCAATATCCAAGCTCACAAAATATTACACCATATCAGAAGGTAAGTTTTCATAGCGGGTATCATAATAAAGCTAGCTTTTCAGAGTGGTAGGGTTTACCTATGCTATGACGTACAAGCACAGCAGGACAGGGAACCAGCCCTTTAACTGGTCTTCTGGAAGACCCAAACAGATGTGGGGAAGCAGAGACTCCATCAAATAAGTAATAATAACAAACAAGGCTAACTAGAGTACTTCTTTGCTCTGTCAATTAAAGCAGTCCCTTGAGGCTAACACAGGCTGAAGCACACCAACTAATTAGAATGTTCACCTGGAAGATGTATAGATGGTAACTGAGTTTCTTTTTTGCTGCAACATTGACAACAAGAAGAGACTACAACTAGCAGCCCAGAGCCAGGCCCACAACAGGTCAGATGATGAAAATAAACTTGATTGTTTGCCTATTTAGGAAATTACTTGGATTTAATGCATGCCAAGTGAGTCATATGAGTCCTTTGCTACTTAAATACATGAGAAACTGCTCGAATTCCTTCCTATCTTGAAATGGTAAGCAAACCGATCTATCTGAAAAATGTGTGCTTCATCTGGTCCTAAGATGTACAGCTCTGTAGTATGCCTACTTCCATTCAACTTTCCTACCTGTTAGGAGGTGGTGGCAGAGGGCTCTACTTCTCAGAGTCTGCTCCTTCCCTCTTTTTCCATTTTCCAGCCTGGAAAATTCACCTTTAGCTAGGAATGAAAAAAAATGTTTCCTGGAGTGACCAAGTTATGAAGAGATAGTGGCTCGCCTGTCCCTGCTCCTTCCCTGAATCTTCCATTAAGCGTTCACTTCCCTAAAAGGCAGGGCAATGTACAAACAAAACCTGCTCACCAGTCTGAAGCAGATTCCCAAATACAAAATGGCAAGTCACACACAAAAGTCAGACACCAAGGTGGAGTTTACAAAGAAAAAATAGACTTTAAAAACAAGTACAGACACACTTTTTTTTTTGTAGGAAATTAATTAATAATACTGCTGAATGAAATCTGTGGCCTAGAGACTTGAACTCCACTTGTCTGCCTCCCACAGATGTTTTCATTGTCCTGCTATCTATGCTCATTGTTCCTGCAGTACACTCATTTCTATCTAATGAATTAATTGCTTCCAATTAATTGACAGCAGCTTCATACTGTATTACCAAAGGATTACAAATTAAATTTTAATTATGGTTCATTGTGCAGGAGAAATCAAGTATAAACATAATCCAGCTCCATTATAAAGTAAGTACACTAGACATTTTCCACAACAGATGCACACTGTCCAAATTCCAGTCAATTCTGATATATTGTAAACAAGTTAAGACTCATTTATTAAACTGAAAGTATCACACCTCCCACACATAAATGCAGGAGATAAATGTTTAAAGCTTCAAATTTTCACAGATGGTAGCAAAAAGAAAACATTCTTATACGACAAGTACTTCATGACTGCAGTCTTCAGCAGCCACTGGTGTTCCACTGAAAGGAAACCCAAATTCCCAGTATAGTTTTTCCTGTACCATGGTAGCAGCACCATCACTGCACTAGAGTCACTCACTGTGACTTCAACCTGTTATCATACAAAACTTGGACTCTAACAACAGGTTGCCAGGTGCCTAAGTCCAAATAGTTAAAATACATGTATGAAAACAAGTTTAATGGCTGGTTAGGGCAGAAAACATTCCTTGCAGTAAGGGAATCTGAGTTTGAAAAAAAAAAAACAGACTGGGAGATCAGAGATTAGAGAAGTGGAGCATACTGCTCAGAAAAAGTGTCTCTTCATCAGACAGCTCTGTTTTCCTCCTATATTCTGTGAAATTTCACCCGCTCTGGGAGAGCAAGCGAAGTATTTTTGGAGGTAGTGGGAGGAAGAAGGATAAAGCACAGACAGATACCTCCAGAGCAACTTTTTTTTTCTTAAAAGGTTGCCTTCAAAACATCTGATTGTCACCCTACTCAAAATTTACTACATAAACTAAGCCAGAACCTTAGCTCATAGAAATTTGCATAGCTCCATTGACTTCAGTAATAGGAAAGGTGAGTTTCAGAAGATCCAAGAAAGACAATGCCTTCCACAACCAGCCTGTAAGGATACTGCCTATAGAATTTGATTCTCTTTTAAAATGTTATTTTATTCATAAACAGCTGAGTAAACTTTTTAATAAAATAAATAAGAAAAATAGTTTGAAATGGGTGACAAAGGCTTTTCACACATCATTATTTCACTTCACTGATTATCATTAACGGCCTGAAAAGTATCATTTCACCATGTGACAGATTCCATGTAGATGAGCATTCTCAAAATATTCATGTGAGTCTTCTCAAACATTTCAATTTAAGAGACCTGTCATCTAGAACATGTAGCAGCAACACAATACAACTCAGATGTTGAGATGCAGGGTGTGCCCTACTGTCAAGCCACTACAGGGTGGAAGTAGTGTGCACAGATGTGGAAGATGTGTTCAGGTGGACTAACTACTCTGATTAGTGGCAGAGCACCACAAGGAGATGAGTAGGTCGAGGAGCATCAGGGAGTGTGAGAGAGAGATGATTGGGATCATAACCTAACCTCCCCACACAAGGTCCAACAGGGTAATAAGACACTCCACACAGAGGATTCCCACCCCTTCTCTTTGCCCAGCTGAACACACTGTGTTCATTCAAATAATATTTTAATATTTCAATGAAATAGTGCCAATCTGTAAAACAAGAGGAATATCATCTGAGAAAGCAGACTATGAGCATCATTACAGCTAACAAAACACAAGGTCCCAATGCAGTAACTACAGCTAATAGATAACAACATCCCTGGGAATATAAACAGCAGAATACCTATCAGGGCTGCAATGATGGTATTACTCCTAGGTATGGAGTAATACCTAGCACATGTGTTTTCAGAGTGTTCTTGCAGGTTCCTATCATCTCATAGAAAACACCAGAAAAAAAGGAAAAATACGTACACAAGAACCGCTAGATAATCAGAGGATTGCAAATCCCACCTCACAATGACACTTAAGGACCTGTATCTATCTGATCAAAGTGAAGATTAAGAAGGGACTTGACTACACTATGCAAGTACCTACATGGGATATTGATAGTAGAGTGCTCTTTAATCCAGAACAAAAAGACAAGTAACAATATTAGATGGTGGAAAGATTAAGTTAAACAATACATATAGAAACAAGGTAGAAATGTTTAACTGCTAAAATAATTAACCTTCAAAAAGTCCTGAGTTTAAATGATTTCTACATTATGTAAATAGTAGAATTTATGGCAGTAGAGAGATGCTTCTCATACACCTGAATTCTAAGACATGCATAGAAATGTTTCACACAAAAAAGCATTTCACAGAATCACAGAACGGTAGGGGGTTGGAAGTGATCTTTAGAGATATCTAGTCCAACACCCTGCTAAAGCAGGTTCATCTAGATCAGGTCACACAGGAACATATGCAGGTGGCTCTTGAAAAACTCCAGAGAAGGACTTAATCTGCACTGTTGTAATAGTTTAATAATCCTCTGCATTCATATTATACAAATGTTGCTAAAATGTAATCTATTATCCTGCATCCCATTCCTGTACAGGAAATCCCTCAGAATTCACATTTCATTTCTGAATCCACTGGTACACAACTCTAATGATACTGAAATACAGCCTTTTCAGACCATTACGTTTTCTACATGTTCTACAGAACAAGCAGAACTACCAGTACTCTCTCTCTGTGAACTAGTATCATTTATTTAAGTTAAAGGTTGGTGTAGTGAGGCAAGCAATGTTTGTGTGAGAACCACACATAGGCAATGTAACACAACCAATAAAATTGTCTCCAAGCCACCTTTTGTTTGCTTTCTACTTCCTTACATTATCCTACTGCCGCCTATGTGACCACACAAGGCTCAATTGATTACTTTATCTTCTTCACATGGTGAGCACCCAGCACCTGTTCTTAATGACTGGGAGCAGTTTGCTGACATCAGCTCCTGCATCAACTCCTTTATTTATTCAATACCTTGTTTATTCAACCACTACCTTTCTGGCTGGTTCAAAACATATCCTTTTTCAATTAAACATGCACCTACACCACAGCTTAGGCCACTAACTGGAGTTCATAGTACTGTCATTGATCTGATTGGAAGATTTACACTGACATGCATACAGGCCTGTCAAAAAGAAATACATGCACGCATCACAATCAAATGACTGCTGGCAATTTTTCAGGCTATACTCCTGCAACTTTAAATGTATTCATTGTTAACTTCTCACATGGGACCTATAGTCTATTACAAGATGCTGGCTTTTATGCACACTGCAGACACTTCACTGTCATTTAGCAGTCTGGTGACAAAACCAAAATTATACTAGTGACATGCAACAAAAATGTGTTATATACATGATTTGTAAAAAGGAAACCATAATATGTGTACACTTGTGGTGATAAACAGTATGAAAATTGAAAATACAAGAACAGATACTGAACTTATTTAAGCATTTGAATGTTTAATATGTTGCATGACACATGCGCGTGTGTATGTGTGGGTGTCAGAGAGACTGAGAGGAGCTGCTGTATCCTGTCAAGCTCTCAAATGTTTTCTTCTTTGTATATTTATAACAAGATGTCACTCTTTAAGGTCAGGTTACCGATGGCTTATTTAGCTAATATTTTAGGACTGTAGAGAAAACATTTGATGGAATATATACAGTCCAGTGTCTGATAGGTTTGGTATGAAGTGAATGAATGAAATGGAGACTGAATGAAATAGGCAGTTTGTCTTTAGTATAGTTTTGTGAACAAACCAGGATTTGGACAGAACTAAAACCCACAGGGTACCCCAGGGAATTTACAGTATTATCTCTGCTGTTCCAAAAAAGGCTTTCAAAATACTTTTCCATTTTCATTTTGTCATGTCCATGTTTCTTTCATCCACAATCTCTTTGAAGGAAAGGACAAGATTTTATAATAAAAGGCTAATAAACAGTCTGATAGAAGTCAACTTGTAAGTCTGCTGGTACCAGTGAAATACGTTTATATAGTGTTTACCAATTTCTCACACAAAACACTACAGTAATTAATAAATTCCACTTACTCTTTTGCAACAGTGACATATTTTGCATTATAATCCTTCCTATGAGTTTAGCAGCATTGTAAGAGTGAGAACAAGACCAGAATCTCAGATGGGTAAATAAACACAGGCCAGCATTTTCAACAATTCCATTCAGTGCCAAAGCATTTCCAGATTTCTAAGGTCATCTCGCATGATCTTAGAAGCAGTCTGTGTATCTATAAGACAATTTCTATCTTTCATGAGATTGCTTAGAGGAAGCCTCAAAAAGCATGAATTTTCTGTTCAGAGACTGGTGAATGGCCCTGTTGGGGATGTGCTCTATAATGCTCTTCAGTCTGTATTTCACATGGCTTAGTATGAATGTTGCATTTTTTTAAATACTTCTTTTATTATGATCTAAAATTTACGAAACAGATGCAATGAGAACAACAGGAATATAATGACGGCTGTACTTTGACAGATAAAATATCTGTCTGTCCCAATATTTCACCTCTGACAGATGACTAAGGAAAGGATGAGAATGGGGAAACAGAAGTTCTTCTGTGGTTCTTTGCAGTGAGCTTTCCTTTTTGCTACAGTGAACGATGCAGTACTACCAAAAACTTTGCCATTCCACTCCTTAGCCTCCTTTCCAGTATACTTCTGCAAATACCAAGTACAGATACCAGCACAGATCCTATTAATCATCTCCCTTTATTCTTAAGACAGACCATTTGCTTCTACCCTTTGCCTCCTGGCTTTTACAAGCTGTTCACCTCTGAACACATCTTCACTCTAATGATCATAAGTACATTTTAGGACTGTCAGGAACCTGAGAGAATATAGAATAGCCACTTTTGGTCATTAATGCAGTAAACAGGAAAAAGTACTGTCTATAAACTAAGAAAAAAAAAACTCACAAAATCAACAAACATCTGTTACTCAACAACAAATGGTCTCAGCAGGAAACAAGGTAACATCCCACAACTGTGAACGGCTTCAAAAAGTCTTACATAAACAAAGACTGTGATGGTCAGAAACTCCAAGGATTAATGAGGCACAATTACATGTGAAAAAAAAAAATTCAGGAATGCTTTTAATCCAAAAGCAACTACCACCTCCACAGTTCCTTACTAGATGTGCAGTGCTAGTATACAGGATTTAGACATTCTCCCTGAGCTCTGCGTTTCTAGCTGTGCTTTGGCTCAGCCTCACCTACACAAATCCTATCTCTGTCTCTTGTTCATGTTATGCAGTGTTCTTGCAAGATGGTCAGCTGCTGCGCACTGAGGGCACTTGACTTGCAATGCACTAAGTCCAGTATTTGCTCTGTCATATATTAAAGTGAGTCACCAAGAGTCAAATACCAGGCTCTGCCTCCATGACACTCATCTATGCATCCTGCCAAGTTCATTATTCTCCCCACTTCCATCTCCTACCTCTTTCCTGAAGTTCCAGGAGCAACTCATGGCATACCAGATACTCTCACAGTACACACATTCTTCTTCAAACACAGTAGCTTCTGTTACAGAAGCCAGAAAAGGTTTAAGCTTTAAATCCCTCTAGCCATAGGAAAAAAAATAAAAACAACAGAAGAAAGGAATAAAGTTGCACAGTTGTATCCTGCCATTCACCAACACAAACTCAACCACTGGACGAGCACTGATGGAAACAATCAAAACACTAAGAGTTCCAGGTGCCTCAAACACCAAAAACATTTCTTTCAGTACCTCTTATGTCTCTAATACTTCTACTATGTAACTAGAGGTAATGCTAAGTGTCACATTTTGCACTAATCTCCTCATACATGTGGTATCAAGATACCTCATCGTTTCACTAGGGCTGTCAGCAGAGGATGTAGAAAGTTGTTCTGGAGCAATGTAGTTGGTCATCAACGTGGCAACTGCCTTAAATACTGATGATGTAACCTTTGGTATAAGCTCTATATTCTCTTGGATATTTCAAAGGGTAGCGCTGTACTCAAAAATGTCCAAAGGAATAAACGCAGCAGTGTTGTGTGTCCTCACAAGTAGGAAATCAGGAAAAGGAGACAAGAGGCCTACATGGATGTAAAAAGAATTACCAGATCTACTCAAGGAGAAGAAATAAATTTATGTAAGGTGGGAAAATGGCCTGGTTGCTTGGGAAGAGTATAGGAACATCATCAGAGTATTCAGGGACAAAACCAGGAAGGCCAAAGCCCTTTTGGAATTAAACCTGGCAAAGGAAGCAAAGGAAAATAAGAAGGGCTTTTTCAAAGCCCTTGAGAGTTGGACAGAGAAGAACCTCAAGAGGTTCAACAAGGACAAGTNTGAGGAAAGGCTGCAGGATCTGGGACTCTTCAGCCTGGAGAAGAAGAGCCTGCGAGGGGATCTCATTAATATAAGTATTTAAAAGGTGTATGTCAAGAGGATGGGGTAACACTTTTTCCTGTAGTGTTCAATGGACAAAAGCTGGAACACTAATGTAATGGACAAAAGCTGGAACACTAAAAGTTCCGCTTAAACTTAAGGAAAATTTCTTCACTGTGAGGTTGACAGACCACTGGAACAGGCTGCCCAGGGAGGCTGTGGAATCTACTATTCTGGAGCTTTTCAAAACCCACCTGTTTGCATTCCTGTGTGACCTGATCTAGGTGGATCTGCTTTGGCAAGCGGGTTAGATTAGATGATCTTTAGAGGTCCATTCCAATCCCTACCCTTCTGTGATTCTGTAATTCTGTACTAGACACGATAGGGTCAATTGCCCGTACAAGGGAAGCAGTTTAGAAAAGAAACAGTGAAATATGTCTATTAATAGCAACTGGTCTTTTTATCAAATTCAGTGGGCCCTTCTTCAGTGCTTTTCCAAATACTCATAGGTAGTGAGAGAAAAATCCAAGTGTATATTAGAATGGTCTAATATACTGCTTATACCAGAAGCAATGTTAGCTAATTGAGGGGTGGATATGAATAATGGATTTCACTGGAACACGGATGCAGACAAAAGATTTAGGGAAGTGTGTGCTAATTTCCATCAATGAAAGAAGCACTACATGGAAAGAAGAGAAATCATTTTACCTTTAATACACAGCATTGGTGAGATTGATACCAAAAATGCTGCATACAGCTCTGGGGTCCAAAAACTGCATCAAAAATAGACTGTAGAAAAGACATACACTGAGTTGTAAAACTTATCCATTTAACTGGTTAAAACAGGACGGAGATGTGACCTGGTCACAGATTACACATATGTTCATGGGAAAAAGAAAGAAAGCACAGGGGACAGAAAGACTCTTTATTATGGAAAGATATAAAACCATTGAGTCAGAGCTGAAAACTCACACCAGAAAAGCAGCACAAGTTTACAGAAGAGCTTACCAGAGGAAGAAGCACGTTCACTAGCCACTGACATACTTAGTTCTTCAGATTAAGAAGATTTTAGAACTATAGATTCTTCTCCATGAGACAGCAGAGTGTGCATATCCTAGTGCGTGTTACCAACAGAGGGCAAGTACTATATCTGAGCCCTGTCAAACTCATTAATGTCCAAAACTAGTTAATATTTAATGGTCCCAAATATACCGGCAGTTAAGCTCCATAAAAGGTAAATAACATTCTTCCCAGTTAAAGCTCAGAGCACTGAGAAGTAAGCTCATCCCTGAGAGCAGCCGAAGGGTGGGGATTCACCTGAATCACAGACTGCAATACACAGAGAACTCTGTGACTGGGCGTTTGTAGCCACACAAACACCAGGTACACAGAAGGCAGGGAACTGGATAGACACCATCCTCTTCTAACACTTCATTAGTAAAAATACAGCCTGACACTTCATCAGTCTCTGCCTCTCTTCATTTATCTGGGAAAGACTTTTATCAGTATAAATCAGACTTGGATTTATCCTGCCTTTCTAACCATCTACTTGACTATGATGCACAAACAAGGAAAGAACAGATTTGGTCTTATAATACTTGGGTTACAGTACACTGTCAACAATGACAAAGAATTATGATGGGGACCAAAACTGCTCAGTGGGCTTAAAGGATTATCAAATGATCAGAACAAATGCAGTTTTCAAGTTTCATTACATGTACATGAAATCACAGTTTAAGTAGTCACGAAACATTGGTGCAGAGCAATATTTCTCCTAGCTTAAATTAATTTACTTACGAAATAAAGGAAATACATTTCTCTGGGGACTTCTGGATTTTACAAAATTACTTACAAAGTAACTGTTTTGCAGAATGGACCACTAGGAGGACTTCTATTTAAAACATGCACTCTACTGAATCCCTGAATTATTCCAGCAGAAGGGACTCAAACCAAGTCTCCTGCTGGACAGAGGAAGTGAAAAGAGAGGAAAAGCAATCCATTGCATGTTTGATTGCCTCAAATATATCTCGGAACTAACAAAGCCATAATGTAGAGAGTTTACTTTATACATTGGGAGACTGAGTCTCAAGAAGAATCAATTATCCTGGGTAGTTTCCTTGTGATCTAAGGATTTGAGCAGGTCTTTTTGATTCTTTTCATACCAACTCCAATAAATGTTCATTCCTTTTTGGTGGTTTATTGTAGCATTTTCGTCCTTGAGAGAAAAGAACAACCCAACTGATAAAAAATCAGTTGCCTTTAATTAAAAGTACTGAAGGTTAAGCTGGCAACAGACCTTACAAATCATGAATTTAATACACTTAGTGCAACCATTTGTTTAAGTCAGCACAGTAGGTTCCAATTAACATTTTCTAAAGTATACTTTGTGCAGTACTCACAGAAGTAGAATAGCTACCGGTAGAGTGGCAAAAATTAAATAACCATATTCACTGTTTGCAAACCTACTGCAAATTCAGATGTTCTACAGGATATACCTAGCGCTGCTGCAAAGGTGCAGACACAGATTTTTCAATGACACTGGAAAATGACAAGGCCAAAAATCAGGAACAATAGGCTCAATAGTAAACAGCCTGAAAAGGAAAAATTCCACTCCCTAAGGACAGAAATCATTTTATCTTTGCCTAGAGCATGCATTCAATCCACCAATAAACTCAAGACTGACAACTGGCTCAGCTGTTACCTACAGAGTCACCTTCCTGAATAAAACACAGACAAAAGAAAGGAGTTGAGTCATGGTACAGCTGCAATACACAGCATGAAACTAATCCCAGCTGAACTGCACAACTGTGAACAGCTACCAGCATACATCAAATTAGGTGGGATTAATAAATGATTCTATCAAATAGATGGTGTAATTAAATAACAGCAGTTAATTGGTATGTGATTTATGTAGATAAAAGCATTCAGACACGTCAGATGTAAACTTTGCATTAAAGAACCATGTACACAGTCATGTTGCATTCTGATGAAATAGTAAGCCAAGAACTCTAGAATTGTGAAAAATAATTTAATACTTAATTTGATTAGCACAATTTTTAAACAGGAAACAAAAGCTAGCATTCTAAATTACTTATTTTAAATTGCACCATAGCCCTAAGTATCTCAATATGCTTTTCTGTATACATTTAAAGATAGACTTATCTATTTTCTCCATTACCTACACATGTATCACATTTACAGCAAAGATTAGGCATGACTTAGAGTGAGGTCACCTGACACCTGACTTAATTACTGCATATAGCAGTTTTCTTATGGACAGACTCAGTGTATTTTGCCCATATATGCACCAAACCACAATAGGCTTTTCTACTGATTTATATGAGCTCACAGGAGAGCTAAGGCATTCCTTGAGGAAATCTATACAACAAAATCTGACTTTTAATCTGACCTTGTGGTTTAGAAGCTGACATTCTCTGTAAGTCAAAACCATCTTTCTTTGGTAAAATTTCCAAGATATTTCATTTCACAAATGAAATATTGGTAGTTACATGTGAAAGAACCGATCAGGTTACAGAAAACTACTTTTGTTTTTCTCAGTTTCCCAAACATCCAGAGTAAAAACCAAAGAAATCCACAAAATAATATTTTATGCACTGCACTGAATCATTGATGAGGGAAGCAACTTTTGACATATATAGGAATATCTCATCTGCCACTTATCTACACACACAAAGAACCTAGGACAATGTATGGATAACAACTACCCATGAAAATTATTTAATTAATTAGGCAAATTGAGTAATGGGTAGAATATTTCAACATCTAAAAATGTGCAGATGGCATTGTAAATATGTATAGAGTTAATAGTCAAGATATTTTTTTTGGTGAGAATTCAATAATACCCTGTTCTGTATTGTTTTGCCTCTTCATTCAGAAGCTCATCAAAGAAGGAAACAGCAAACCTTTCAAATACTTTTCACAGTAATTTTTATGCATTCTAGAAACAACAAAAGACAGGAGGGGTAACTTTAAAGCTCTTGTTAATTCTGAATTGTAATTTACACCTGGCAAAAGTAAACTAGGTCTTGTTAAAAGGCAGACTACAAATGTTTAGCCACAGTGCCCTCTAGCTGCCTAATTCTGATTTTGTAGTTTCAATACACTTTTGTATACAGAGAAGAGGAACCGCTAGCCCTTACACCAGCACAAACTGAATCCACATCTTCAACAGAGAAACTACCTGTGATCTATCCGCCTTGCTCTCCTTATAATGGTGACCCATCCACTCCACTATCAAAACAGCACTTCTATAACATCAAACAAACAAAATGTACTTTTCTCACTTAATTTCTCACCTTGAAAAGTAGAGATCAGGAAACCAGCCTCAAGAAAGTAACAACTGACTCAACATTTTTATTAGGACTCAAACAATCTCAATAGAAAGAATGAATTTCTACCTTTTGCTGCTTATTACTTTTGTGTGCACTCTATCTATCTGTTTCAAATCAGAAAGCACTAGTAAACAGCAGCAGATCTAGGCTGGACTGAAAATGTAGGCTGTTACATAAAACATGAAGTTTAGGCTCTCTTTCTGGATGACACTGGTCAGTTGCAAGCAGATACAAACATTTTAGTAAGGATTATCTTAATCCAACTGGTTTAGGAAAGTGCTGGGTCACTTTTCAATGCCCATATCTTTCAGGAACACTGCTTGATGGATGCCTGCATTTTTTTTACACCCCTTTGCTCTTGAGACCTGGATTTTGTAGGTTTAAGACTTCTCAAACCATAGCCTCAAAAACCTAGTAAAACCTGATGTACTTGGTGTGTTACTTAATATTCCTTCACAACTGCATCCTCTGTAACAAGAAGCAGTTAGCTTCTTTGTTAACCTTTAATAAAGATAACTTATATATAAGGATTTTTTTTTAACACAGACATTTTTGTTTCTAAAAAAATCCACTAGACAGATGCAGATCTTTACAAATATAAAGACCTCTTCAAACTCTTCTGCAGGGAACCATCTTCATCAGTACATCTTTACTCCTTCTGTAAGGCTGAAGTCTGACCAGTGCTTTGGACATGGCAAAGTCCCTTTCCTGCCTTTCTTCTCCCAGTCCAGTCTTTCTCTAACATATGATAGTGGACAGTCTCTCTTCACAGCATGCACTATTCCTTCAAATTCCCTCAGTCTCTTGAGAAAACTCAAACCCAATAGGGGCTTTATTTAAAATCTCCTACCTCTTAGCATAAAATAATAGATGAGACATCCATAGTCAACACTACATTGTTCTCCACCAGCTCTATTGATTATCTATGTTCAACGATATGTCAAGTTTCCATCCATAAAAAAAGATGCTCTTTTTATAATGATACAAAGAGTACTGAAAATAAATGCTAAAATTAAGAACTGAACAGAGAAATAAAAACGTTAGCAAGGTCTAATTTGTGATTTCATACAAATAAAAATTACTAGTAAACACACATAAATATAAATAATATAATGCTATATAACAAATAATATATTAATATGGAACTATATTGATTTTAATCCAGCAGAGAAGTGTGACAAGCAGTAACCTTTTATCTAGAGAGGAAGCCTGTTACTATTTAAACTGATAGGAAAACCCTGAATAACCCTGACAGCTGCACAGTTTTGCCTGTGCCACAAGGCAACAAGCATCATGAGTATGGGCCAACTGCCCAAAGTCTGACCATGATTCTCATAGTTTCTTTGTCTCAAGAGATATTCTTTGGAAAGTGGCATATATGTGGTACAAGCATCCGGCAGAACACTCTAAATTATGCTCTATAAAGATATGCAGGACTACATATTTCTTCAACCTCCTTTTGATAAAAAGTGGTGCATTTTCTTGCTCACTGTGGAGAATAAGGAGCTCTACTGATGCACCATTTGCTTTTTCCTGGTCCTATGCTATTCAGAGACTGTTTGCAGTTCCTGCATAGAGCCAGAATGATGACATACTGGAAAAAGTATCCAAGCCCTCATATATGTATGAGTTTTTTCTTCTTTTCCTCAATTGGAAGGGTCATTTTAAGAGACAAATCTTGACCAATTCAGTAGAAGTATCCTTGATTTATCATAATATTGGAGACACTCTTGCAATTCTCAGATCACTCTGTAACCTCTTGAACCTAGCTAGAAAGTAGCAACAATAATATAGGCTGGTTCAAATGCAACAGTTTCCTTTAGAATGAACCATCATTCTGGTGAGCTCAAGCCTTCCACCGAGATTTAGCGATCTCCAATCACATCCTTAGACATTCCCAGGGCACCTTAGAGAGACATGAAGCCTCTCCATTCCCCAACCATCGTGTTTTTCTTTGAAAAAGTAAAAGTTTACTGAAGTGAAATGTGGAACTGGAAAAGCTGGGTTTCAAATCACAGAGGTCCTAGTAGCATTTGATTTTATTTTTTTTCTAGCCTACTGCAATTTTTAATGTATAAATCCCGAGTCTAAGTTTGTGGCCAACCAAAAAAATATTTACAGCCATTTTCACTGTGTTCTCATTTTAAAATAAAAAGCAGCTGAAACCAGTAATACCACACGGGCACATACAATCATATGCAGTGTTCACCACTACAGAATTCAAGCAATCTTTCTGACATCATGCACACGCTGCTTATTTATGAATCACTTCATTTATGCAGCTGCAATGTAAGGCAAATTAGACCGGGGGAAACTGGACCTTAACATCTACTATGTGGAAATACTCTTGGGTATGGCCTGTCCCCTGGATGTAAGATGCTTTCAGCAATATATTAAAATCAAAGCTTTCCTCTTCAAACCTGACAATATGAGAACTGATAATTTACTCTCTGTTTCCTGAAGGAGGTATATTTGGAAAAAAAACAAAACAAAAACAAAAACAAACAAATCAATAAAAAACTCCAAACTGAAATATCTCAAAAAGTATATGTTTCTGAGCCACAAGAACTGACCACAGGTGGATTGGTTGTGGTGGTGGTATGCTCTAGATTATTGAATTTTGGTTTCAGCTTACTGTCAGGATTTTTTTGCTGCATGTAACATTTCCCATCCTAACTTACATTCACCTTTTTACATGCACATACAAAAAACGTTTCAACATGGAATGCTTCTAATGGGCAAGTTTTGTGACAAAGGTGTTTTTAATTATCAACAACATAACTCTGCAAAGGACTAACAGACATCTTTGTAGCCTCAAGTGCTACATGCTGCTACATACGACCACAGGCTAAGAGGAGTATTTTCAGTCCTGGAAACTTTCAGGCTTTTGTGACACATTTCTGAAGTCTATAATGTAAAGTCTCTCTTTTTAGGTTCCTGAGTCAGTCTTGCAAGCCTCAGTAGAAAGCCCAAGAATTCTGCACAGTACACAGAGGTCACTAACAGCTTACAGAACCAAAACTGCAGGTTTCTGCCACTGTTACCAAACTGCTTGGAAATGGACCTGCTGTACAGAGAGGCACCAGGGAGTTTATGTGGTAACGGCCTTCATTGCTCTAAGAACAAAAGCCCTGTGCAAATTCTCCCAACTATGCTTTGTACAGAGCAGGTTGTCATCCTCCTGTTACTTCAGACGGCTGAGTGCTAAAGAAATATTCTCTTTCTTAGCCTCACCAGCATTTTAAGGCTAGAAAAAGGCTCTTTTGATTCTATTATCATTTATTCATCACTGGAGAACTAATTGTAGGTGTCAAATGCCACTGTTCCCTAGTATCAATTTATGTTCTCAGTTACCATCACATGTTAAATAGACTAGATGTATTACAATAGGTCACCTGAAAGAAGCAGAACCTATTGTGTATCTTTACTTTTCAGAGCATGTGTCACTGAAAGCCATTTTATCACAATTCTTTTCACCGGTTTCTTCCATTTAGATAGGTTCTAACCGTGTCATTTTCAATGTTTCATTGTAACTTCTACAACCAGCAGAGCTTTCCATCATAGTCTTGCTGATTCTTTTAGACTAAAAATGTCTCTAAAAATAAATTCCTAGCCTACACTTTGCTAGGTGAGCATTGTTAAGTAGCAAAATATTTTTAACCTCTCTGCACAGCACCCAAGAATTTTCTGTAAGAAACCTTTGCATTGAAAAATCTTTGTATTGAAAATGTTTGTATGGTAACTTGCATTAATATCTTTTTTGTATGCATCTATGAATACCACTTCAGCATGCAATTTTGCAATTTTATGCTCAGCAACTTCCACCCTCATTCATTCATAAATTGGTGATTTGCATTCAAAGTTTTACTTACTTTTCGTAACAATAAAAATATTTAAAAGTCTTGAAATAACAGACTCCCAGTAATGCCTTTAGGCAAAAGTATACATCTTTTAAAAGGAAAATAGACATCTTTAAAAAATAGTCTTTTACTGTCCAGTCCCTATTTCACAAAATATCTCTACAGATAAGGACAAGGTAAATATCTCAGTGTGGGCAATTGCATTTTTTTCTGAATAATATTGAATTTATTTTGTTAATTATAATGCCTAAACACTATATTTTATGGGACAATGGTAACAAGGAGAAAATTGTGGGCACACTCATTATAGAAAGCTATTTTCACTAATTTAGCTTTTTTTTCCTGTCATTCGGTACAGCCACAAGTAGTTATTTGTTCATTATTCAAAATTATCTTCAAATTTTTGAAGACTTTCAGATTGATTGTTAACTTTTTACTGTAAGCATTCAATGTTTAATTCAAAATAATAACTGTGTCAATTTACTTTAACTGGTGTTTTGGCTGCTTATTCAAGCCTGAAGATTCCTTGAGTGCTGAAACTACATAATACATAGTTTTGGCACAATTACAAAAAAAAAAAACAAACCCAAAAAAACCGAAGGTAGTAAGTCTACCTCAAAACTTTGCATACTGTTGCTGCACAGCAAATTATTCACTTCAAAATCTGTAGATGAGTATCGTGGAAAATATATTTCCATGAATCAGGCTGAACAAAAAATCCTGGATCATCCAGTGGATATTCTGAATACACAATTCAAGATTTGGCACAAAGACTCATAGAAAGAAGAAACAGCAAATCTGAGTAATAAACAGAAAAAATAAATGCAACAAGGCAAGAAAGCTTTTAACCTCTTCAGCATTTTTTGTACAGTGAACTTGCTTTATAGAATCTTCAAAATTTATCCTCCCTCTCCAAATTTCCTGACTTTTTTCCTGATGTGGGACTAGAGAGGAAGGTTTCTCCATATTATGAGTATTGCTTAGAGAAGATAAAGAACTCAAGAACAAATCCGTAGTAAGAATATTGCTAATTTCATTTTAGATTAACTCAGCTAAGTATCCATTAAAATAATCCAAGTTAACAGGAATTAAATTAATTGGCTGTTCTTGGCTTGGATGGGCATACACTTTCCTGGGTGAAAAACAGGCTAGATGGTTGGGTCCAAAGAGTTGTGGTCAGTAGAGTTAAATCTAGTTGGTGGTCAGTCACGAGTGGTGGCCCCCAGGGCTCAGTACTGAGACCACTTCTGTTTAACATCTTTGTTAATGATCTGGATGAGGGCATAGAGTGTATCCTTAGTAAGTTTGCAGATGAAACCAAGATGGGTGGAAGTGTAGATCTGCTTGAAGGCAGGGAAGCTCTACAGAGATATCTAGATAGGCTGGATCACTGGGCCAAGGCCAGTGCCATGAGTTTCAATAAGGCCAAGTGCCGGCTCCTGCACTTGGGCCACAACAAACCCCAGCAGTGCTACAGGCTTGGGGAGGAGTGGCTGGAAAGCTGCCAGGCAGAGAGAGACCTGGCAGTGTTGATTGACAGCTGGCTGAACATGAGCCAGCAGTGTGCCCAGGTGGCCAAGAAGGCCAATGGCATCCTGGCCTGGATCAGGAACAATGTTGTCAGCCAGAGCAGGGAGGTGAACACTCCTCTGTATTCAGCTTTGGTGAGGCTGCACCTCAAATATTGTGTCCAGTTTTGGGCCCCTCTCTATAACAAGGACATTTTGGTGCTGGAGAGGATCCAGAGACAGGCTACCAAGCTAGTAAAGGATTTGGAGCACATCTCATATGAGGAACAGCTGAGGGATCAGGGGCTATTTAGTCCAGAGAAAAGAAGGCTGAGGGGAGACCTTATGGCTCTCTACAACTACCTGAAAGGAAGCTGTAGTGAGGCGGGGGGAGTCGGTTTGTTCTTCCTAGTAACAAAAAATAGAACAAGAGGAAATGGCCTCAAGTTGCACAAGGGGAGGTTCAGGCTAGGCATTGAGAGGAATTTCTTCACCAAAAGTGTTGTCAGTCATTGGAACAGGCTGCCCAGCGAGGTGGTGGAGTCACTATCCCTGGATGTGTTTTAGAGATGAGTGGATGTTGTATTTAGGGAAATGGTCTAGTGGTTGATTGGGCTAGGACAAAGACTGGACTCAGTGATCTCAAAGGTCTCTTCCAGCTGAAACGTGGTATTGCTCTACCATTTTAATTTGTGCAGTTTGCTGTCTGGTAAACGGAATATTTCCAATCTCTACATGCCATCCTAGGAGATCAAAAGGTTTCTATCAAACAAGTCAGTTTTCAACCATTTTTCTTCAATGGAATTAATCTATTTTAAAAAACTCAAAAGCTGTTCACAGTTTCCATTTCACAGAAAAAAAAATGTTAAAACTCTCTATAGTTTGGGTGGGAAAAATAATAAATCTTCATAAAAAATACAAAGTTTCTAGATTAGAGAAAAACAGTCAATCTTTAAATTGAATAAAAGATTTTAAAATAAGCTCACAGGTACAAGCAAGTCTCTTAATATGCCGATTTTACAGTTATGAGCATAGTAATGAACAGGTGTTACCTGTGAGCCTGATGCTCTATTTTCAAAAAAAATGCAATAATTCTGCAGGTTAAACATTAAAGCACAGTTTTCTTTACTCCACACTTACAGATCCTCTTTAAACAGGTGTAGAACACATGCAGTTGCTGAAAAATGCAGGTGAATATTTTTTGAAATGGACAACTTCTTTTTGTTACAGTTGTAGTTTCAGGGTGATTGATGGTTATAACGTCAGATAAAGTAACATGGAGACATGTATTATCACTTGCTAAGCTCAGACATTTCTATAAAAATGTGCAGTTATTTTTCAAGATGACAACAAAATACATTTTACAAACACATGTATTTTTGAGGAGATTGCAATCATATATGCTTAAATAAACTCAAGTCATATTTTCTCTGAAGGTAAATCTGATCTTTCATTTTCTTCCATTTTCTCTTCTACTAAATGACGAAGAAAACAATTTAGATTGCCCTCTCTAGCAAGAGCAGTTTAACCACCAGCATTAGGGCCATAATCTGGCAAAGACTATCTCAAGTGCTCAATTTCATTCACACAAGTAGTCAGATTCAAATGTATGGCATTAAATGCACCGAGGGCAATCAGAAGGGCACTATAAGAGACTATTATCCCAGGTGTTATCCTGTGGGAGATGAAAACACTACATGGGCCAAATTCATCTGAGTCATGTCAGCTGCTGCTACTGCTGCTTCTAGAGGAAAGCAAGCACCTACAAAATTTCTTCCTGCACTTTCCAATTCTTTCTCTTCTCTGCCACAGCTTTCATGTTCATCACTCTCAATCATAACTGCACCCTCCACTCCAGCAGCCCTAACAAGGCTGGAGAATCATCTTCCTAGCCATCTGCTGCTACCACCTACCTCATTACTGGCAGAGATGCTAGGGACAGGTGGGCTCTCTGCTCTCCAGTTCTGTTAGTGTGATCAAAAAAGAGAATACAGCAGCAGTATCTGCAGCAAGGAAATGTCTCACTAGGGTGGCAGCTGTGCTATATGTTTTCTCATCCCAGGTACCTGACATCTTCAGAGTTTTCAAGCCAAAACAAAGAAGGGTGAAAAGTGCCAGGAAGTATTTTCCTTCTTAAAAAAATGCTTTATATTGAAGTGCTTGTTATTAAATTTTTGTTTATTAAAGTTTTTTGTTTGTCTGAATGAGCTAAAAGCAAATAGGAGAAAGAAAGATAATAATGGACCACTTCCTTGCTAGTGGAAACTGACAGTAGTTCCCCTCAGATTGCCCTGCAGAAGATAGGTCCCAGTTCTGGTTTCAACCCTGGCAAAAGAAAAATCTCTTAATAGATCAGATTACGGGTTTACAGACTTCCTAGTTTATGATGAGATGACCTGAGGACCTGACTTCCTATGCAAGAAGACACTACATTCTCTACCCAGATCATCCTGACAGGCCTATATCCTAATAGGCCTCAGGAGATATCTTTGGATTTCCAGCCCCCTACATCATGATTAGCCATAGACATATGGCCTCACATCATGAGCTGCGAACACTGGGTAACCCTCTAACTTTAGCCCAGGTTATTTTTCCTTTTGGAACTCAACAATCTGGACTAGAGAAAAGCATGTTTCAGATTCAACTCGTGTGTCATCACCAAAGAAAACATGGCACACAGGCAGTAGCAATGCTATGGTTCCTGAACTGGCAAGAGGGCTGAGGGAGGAGAATATTATCACATAATCCTAATGGACAATGCCACAGCAATAACATCATAGTGAGACTACAGGAAAGCACAGTCTACGTGTCAATTCAATCCAGAATGGTATGAAATTTAAAAAGTAGTATTGTACCCATTACTGGTGCTTTCAAAAAGGAAAAAAAAATGTTAGCAAAGGCTCAATGCAAGAACAGAGAAAAAAATCTGCCTTCTTATTGTATTCGTGATGTGAACAAAAATATTTCAAAAATGGCTAATTTTACCATAAAAATATTAACAAGTTCTTTCATGAACTCTTTTATACACAGTTTCATATTAATTCAAACATTAATTGACATTTTGAATATTCTAAACTGTGTTTGTTTTCACTTTAAACAAGCATAGTATTTCAAAAAAAGAATAAAAACAAGTACAAAATACATACCATAAATTAACTCTTGCATAAAGTTTAACTAAATTGGGCCATAATTAATTTACCTAGTCAATCATCTCCAGCACTGGAAAGGATACTTATTCAAAAGGAGGAAAGGGGAATCAATCTATACAGTCCTAAGTCATTCCCAAAGTCACATCAGAGTCACCATGGCAACACCACAGACCAGACATATCACAGCCACAGGGCTACTTGCTGCAGGGCTACTTGTCCAACCTAGGGCCTGAGCATGACCCCTTTGGTGCTAGACCTTTGTCTCTCACTTGCTTTTCCCATCACAGCCTCCAGCATCCTTTGTACTTGCTGCTCTTAGGGAAAGGGTACGGCTGTGCTCAGCACTTACAGTTCTTCCCTCTGGCATCTCCGATCAGTGACAATCTTCTTAAAACCAGAATCATTCATTTTTTCAACAGGAAAAAACGCTCTTAGAGAAAAGGGATTTCACAACAGTGCTACAAGTGTAGTTTGTACTTAAACACTTAAAAGTACTTGACAATAATTCAGACAGTACATGTAACAAGTACCTAACTCCCAAGACGGGTCCTTTGGCTATATCTTGACAAAGAACTCCTCCTTCCAAAACTGATTTGTGTCACTTGAGTCTCTGTGGTTTGGCCTTTGCTTCTAAGATACTACAAGAGGTTGCAGGTTGCAGTTTGGATTTCTCCACAAACTCCTATAAATTTCAGTCATTCTAACAAAGTGTTGCTATCAAAACTGATCAACCTGTATTTTACAAACTTCATGACAACAGAGCTCCAACTCTGTCAGGTATTTTTGGCAGCCTTTGATTCTACTGACCCCAAGGTACTCCTGAGATGTCTTTATGGATGAGAGAGCTCTGGCATCCTCTCTACAGCCATCCACCATGGGATCTTTGACAATTCTATGCTGACTGTTCTGTAGTGTGCAAAACCTACTTTGTTCTCTGCACAGAGAGTGTGGTTTGGGGAAACAATTTTTTAGTTTTTAAAGGGTTGGAAATTTCAGAATCATCAATTTTTTATTATACCCATTATTTTCTTTGCTTTGCCGTTTCCTATATTAGAAGAAGAAAAAGCTTGCTAAAGTTTATTTCACAGAAAAATAGAAGCAATATGGCAGATTTAGCACATGGAACAAAGAGTACTTTTATTACTAGGTGATAGGACACCAAGTACATTTAGGTATAAAGGTTGAAAAACCTTGAACTAGTTTGGCAATTTTTAAAGTAAACTTTAATTTTCAAGTATTAATGCTGGCTCCAGAGACTTTTCAGTCACACTGATTTCAAAAGAATGGTTTCTTTTGCTGATGTGATCTCACTAGACACCTGTGCCTTAGGATCCCAGCTAGGACGACATCCTGCAATAAAAAGCCTCACTCAAAGACCATTTAAAGGCTGCAATCTTCTTCATTCTTGGAGCAATATTTACATCCACAATTCCTACAACTGTATTAAACTTTCTGCCCT
The DNA here is from genome assembly GCA_013401255.1 of Urocolius indicus. Classification (NCBI taxonomy): domain Eukaryota; kingdom Metazoa; phylum Chordata; class Aves; order Coliiformes; family Coliidae; genus Urocolius; species Urocolius indicus. Next base: position 156,718 of record WBNH01006634.1, on the reverse strand, counting down.
CTTTATATCTTACATAGTATAAGCCTGTCATGACCTACGCTTCTCAGAAGCTACACAGATTCTAAATACCGCTTGGGAAAGACTCACGATGGCCCCAAAGGATTAATTTCTGAGAATGGCACAGAAGACTTATGGCTTTGAAACTTTTCCTTCCAGCAGTTCACAAAAGCTTGAATTATCTCTAGTTCGCAGTATAACATAATTATCTTTGCTAAATGAGCAAGGATAAATAGTAAAAGTCTTTTCTTTTTCTAGCTGAGAGCTTAAACTATAAAAAACCCCCCAACAATTTAGGATTTGCCTTATGGCATGGCTATGGTATAAATACATAACTAAAACAGATACATGCAAAGATACATAAACATTTATGAATTAAACATATGGCTGGGTGAACACAGTTATGAAGGTAGTCTGGAAGGCTAATACAGATCTACTGTGGATGTTGCAGTTCTATAGAACAGTATCAGGGGTTGGGAAAATGGGTTCTTGTTTGTTCCTAAATCTTGCTCTAAAAATTATGCCAATGACGACTAATCCATGGCTCATTAAAAGGCAATCAAAAAAACTAAAATACAGAATCCTGAATAAGGTGTGGTATAAAGTCTTCCGAAAACACACATTTCCAGAGACACAACAATCTTCATGTAGCTGCAACTGGGGGAAGGAGGAAAAGTAACTAATCAGTAACTAATTAGAAGAAACTAATTTGGATAAAGGTAGAATTTTCAATAGAAAGGTTTTATTGTAGCTTTTAAAAACGTGTACAGCTGTTTCCTTGTTTCAGCTTGTTAAATGAAATGTGTATCCTTTTTGTATGCATTTGTCAAGTACAGATAGAGTCCCTTTCAGAATGAACGTTAATTGATATTAATTAAAGGAATATTTTTTATTCCTAAGGAATTTCTCCTATTACTGTAAACCGTATTGTAATTTCACACTTTTTTTTCTGTGGAAGAAATGAGCAATAAGAAACAACAAAAGTACATAAAAAAATGATTTACTTTTTCCTAGTGTTTTATAAGAATAAATGAATCCCTCTGACAGCACAGGTAATAAATTCACTCCAAATCCTCTCCTGACACATTCAGCACTCAAAGAAGACAATGCCGACAACTGGTATTATTGCTAAAGAAATGTGACAATTAGCATCAAAAATGAAAATGGTTTGTGCCTACAATTTTAATGACACTTTACAATGCTGAATAATGATGTACCTGAACATCCTTTGGTCAACTGAAAATTGTTTCATCTAAGACAAGACAGCTGACAACTGTGAGACAAGCAGTCACAACTCAGATTTTTGGATGTCATATGAAAAGTACATCACTGTGTTGTAATTTTAAACATCTAATTATTATTTACTGATGCAGACTCACAAAGGAGATAATGGTTTGGGAAGTGCATTCTCCACTTAAAAGTAATACAACAGGAATACATGTAGTTACTGATTTAAGGTTATCTTAGTGTATTAAGCATACAAAAATCACACATAAATTACAAAAAATATGTGACAATCCCTGGAGACTTCAAGACTGAGAATTCTTTTAAATAAAGACATCATAAAATAAAGACTGTGAATTTGTGGCACAGAAAAAATCAGAGAAAAAGTTTGATAAAAAGGACTCTTGCATAGTTCTAGTGTTAAAATGCGCCCTTTGCTGCCACCACGTGGCCCTTGCCGCTTTTGCACTAGGAAGGAACAAAAAAGTTTCCTCCTTTCATTTCAAATACAGTACTCGATGAATAAGCTCTGTTTCTTTTCTGCTTTTCTGTTAGCTGCTACACATCTCAAAATCACTGCTGAAGGTCTAAATGACTTAAGTTAACAAATACACAAGTCTCACTTTTTGAAAAAGTATTCAATAGCAACTTTGATAAAAGATATATAACACCTGTACTTCACTCTACACGTTCAGATATCACAAAGTTAATTGTTGTTCCAAGATTTCACAGGCTGGGAGCCAGATGAGGCTTTCAGCAGTGGTCAGATTCTTCATAGCTGTCAAGACAGTACTTAAGACTACATAAGGCCTGAACCTGTACCTTCTTATTCTCTATAAGCATAGGAAAAAAAACTCTGTTGACTGTATGCAGGGCTGTGTTGCTAGAAATAGAACTGAGATACAAATTAAGACTTCCAAACAGGCTCACACAGCTGTTGCAAGATGGAAAAAGGAAGGAAAGATTTTTTTTTAGCTCTGAGGAGAAAGAATAATGTGTTGCAGGCAAAGTGACAGACAAATTTGACACAGAGGGCCACTTTCGATGGCAGGCAGTCTCTTCATGAGGACCATTGCACACAAGCGTGATGGACCATTGTAAGTGTGATGGACCGCAACATAACAGACATTGCACTTCTGCTTCTGTGCACAAAATCACCACAAGACTCACACGATGAACAGCAAATCCACAGGCCGGCGTGCATCTCATGATGTCGTATCCCTTTCTCAATGTACCATGCCACTGTCTAACACATATGCCCACTGAGAAGATGTAATCAGCAGATATAATTGTCAGTGCCCTTCTTGCTACCTTAAAAACTTAAGGCTGAATTACAGAGGAAATTCAATGGCCTTATTCCCACTGCACAGTTCAGCCCCTGGCATGACACAAGATAGAATTTTTTCTGATCTTCTATAATTGGTTTTACTCTTCTCCAAGTGTTAAAAGTATTCCAAAACAAATATCTCCTTATTTGAGCATAAAGCACTTCTTAAGGTTACTCTGACTTTTAGAGGAACAGGTTTTTCTGCTTTATTCCCACAACATCCTTGATCAGGTCTTCTTTCTAATGGGTGCTGGTCTGTTCTGACTTCTCTGCTACGCTCCCTAGGTCACTAAACCTAAACATGAGTAACAGCTGAACCCTTCCTACCTCTGGATCATTTTCACATTTATTGTCTCTATCCCACATCTTTCTTGCAGTTAGGTCAAACACTCTGTTCCTGAATCCCATGTCTCATCCCTGCTAGGCCTTCAGATGGTTACACAAATGAGGCCTGACAGATACCCTGTGCCCAGCTCTGCTTCAGCTTACTCTTTTCAGGATGAGAATTAGTAAGAAATAACAGCTGCAAATCAGTAAGAAATAATTGCTGCAGATCATTCCCTGACAGCTTTTCAGACATATTTCCTCACCAGATGTTCAGCTCTGACTACAGGAGAAATGATCTAATCTACAGTGGATCAATGCAACTGTGAAGTCCCTAAACCAAAATGTCACTGAAAAAAAGACTGAGTTAAAATTTTAAAAGATATATTCCAATCTGCCACAAAATTTTCAGTTCAACAGAAAACAGCTCTGCAATATATATTCAAATACCAGCAACACACTCATCTTTTCCCAGCAAACTAGTCCCTACCACTCTACAATCCCCTTTTTTAAGGGATACATTCACACTTCTTAGGTTTGACACATTAAGACACGTGAAGTGTCTTTAGAAATACTTCTAAAAAAACCTCCAACTCTTGGCAACTGTAAAATATACCTTCTTAGAGATGGTAACATGTTAGAGCTGTAAAGCACTCCTGGCGTAGGTTTCTCTAATCCTCAACAGGATATTGCTTCTGCTGTGATCATCCACACTGGCATGCACATCCAAGACGTATGATTCTCCTACTCATGAGCCACAAAAGGATTTTCATTGATGAGACTAAACATCTGACATAAAGAAACTTGTCAGAACCACTCTCCTACCAGTACACACAGCAAGCTGGATCAGAGATACATGAAAAAAGAAAGTTTTTCACTCAGTCTTGTAGACAGCAATTGTAAGGCTTTCATAGCCCTTGTATTAGAAAGATGTGTATTCTGAATGCTTGTATTTCACAGGAGTCTATAGGCAAAAAGATCAGCTTTTCTCTACAAAGACCTAACCTCCATTCAGGAAGAATCTGACCTTTACCCTGGAAGCCAGTCTCTGGTGTCAGTCATTTCAGTAAGACACAGTGGCAAAAAAAACGTAGACAGAGGTGTTCTTTTGCTCAGTAAAAACCACGAAGCAAATAGCTTTCACAATGATTACATTCACTCAGGGGAAAAAAAAAAATCCACTCCTTGAAACACTTTATTGTGGCAATATGAAGCAGTAAGCTTTGATGATGTTTGTTGTAGAAATCCTCTTTTCAAAAGTACCACACAGTGTTCTACCTCAACTTCAAGAAGACTAATTCAAGGGCTTTGTATGACTGATGGTTTACATTCTGCAGCTTGAGACTGAAACTGTTTGTTCCGTAATCGCTTGCTGCCATTTTGCTGGAATGAACACCCGAAAAGGCTGTAACAAGCTTTCAGTCCACTTCAAAAAAAGCAGTGTGGTTCCTTGAGTATAGCCTCCCAAAAAACAAGTGCAAAAAAATCTAGGGGTCTAGGAAAAGAGAGACTTCACCCCACAGAAAGAAAGAGGGCAGACTGATTGACTTCAGCTAATAGTAGGCTGTGCCTATTTCCATGATTGTAGATGCTGATTGCCATACAGTCTCTTCAGTACAGCTAATGGAAGCTTGTAACAGATACGGGGAGCAGGAATGTTGACAAGGACAAATGGACTCTGCTTTCCAAACATGAGTCAAGCTTTCAAAACTGTTAATGCTTTGCCTAACAGCTAGTTATAGTTTACAGAGCATTAGAAATACCAAATATAAATCTAACATATTACTAGTAATAGAATGACTATGTAAATAGGGAAGGCAGAAACCTGCAACGCTCTCACCCTCTTCATTTCAGTGATGATTATTCTGTGTCTTGTTGGGCATTTATTCATGTTTACTATACCATTACTGTGAGCGTTTCCCAAAATACTCGGTGACTCTGCTGCTTTACCTGCCTTGCTCAAATCACCACATTTAGACTTTTACACCACAAACTCACAATTAGCCCAGGTGGTCTGTGCCTAATGCCCATTCAGTGACATCCAGTCTGCCTCCTACTTGCCTGTCTTTTTACGTCACATTGGTAACAGGACTTTACACACTACACATTTTTGTTGACACACTTAAGGTTTGTAACACATCACCCTGGGACTGTCATCAGACTCTGTTGGTATGGCTGAGAACAAGTCATTCAATTATTTGCACTGTTCTTCAACTCACATATACACTAGGTTTCGTATTCATTGATAGAAACACTTAAGATGCTATCTCGCCTTTCCTAAACAACATAATTCTATTTTTGACCAATGAACTAATTTTGTATGTATTAGATGACTAACAATGTAGGTTTTCTCAGGAAAATCAACATGTGAAAGTTGTTTTAATTTTGAGATAACAGGAGAAAGCAAATCTTCTTAAGCCAGAAAATTATACAAGAATCTCCATTTAAAATAAATGGCGATTTAATCAAAAGATAGCTGTTCATCCCTTAGCCAATCATAATAGAGCACCTTACTGGAAAAAAAATACATTATTAAGAATATTTTTAACAAGCTGGATCAGCAAATATTATTGTATATAACCAAAATAATACCATAACACACATTTAATCTTTGTGGTTTTAGTGTAACCTTCCTCAAGTTTGGATGTTTCAATTTCTTTTAACTCTGAATTTCCTGATTATGCACAATAGTAATGCTTACACTTTGAATCTACTCATCCTTAACTTCAAATCAAATTTGTTGAGCTATCATTTCATGTTTTTTAAAAAAGATACAATTTTCACTGATACAACAGTTGCTACCATTAACCTAGGACTCCCTTTTTCAGAACTGATATTTTAATCTTCTTGGGTAATTAACCAACTAAATTACTATCCTATCTAAATTCAGAAAGCAGAGGAATATAAAAAAGATGGTGAATAGCAGTATATTTACATTTTGGTAAGCTCTTGTTCACTGTGAAGCAGCATAATATGAATTTTCCAGTACAATATATTCTAGAGCAAAAGAGACAAAAAGAATCTCTGTAACTTACCTCATATTCCCTGCCATAATGAGGAATAGATTATAAATATGAGAAAAAATGAAGAGGAAGAGGATGGTACTGAAGAACATTGTCATCCAAGAGCCATGGTCCTCTCGAAACATTTTCAGACGAAGTAACTGACCTGTGGTATAAATATTGTGAGAAAGCACATTAGTCAATCAGTAAATACACATTTACATTATAACAAAACTAAAATAAAGTACCAAACTGTATTTCTTCTTATATCTAATTATTCCACCAAGTGAGGCGAGGGCAGATCTAATATCATGCAGTCTATTTTCCTTTAGTTCAATATGAAAAGATACAATTTCTACAAAATTACAAAGTTGTTCACACAAAGTGATGAATCACAGAATCATGGAATCATAGAATCACATAATTTAGGTTGGAAAATACTTTTAAGATCATCAAGTCTAGCTATTAACCCAGCACTGCCACATCTACTACTAAACCATGTCCCTAAGCACCACATCTACACATCTGTTAAATATCTCCAGGGCTTGGGATTCCACCACTTGCCTGGGCAGCCTGTTCCAATGCCTAACAGCCCCCTCAGTAAAGAAATTATTTTCTTAATTAAAAACTGCTTTGTGTTCTCAGAAATGGAATCGATGAGGCAGTGGTCTGAAAGAGTCCTTATCCCATGTGTGGTACCTGACCAACCTGACCAACATACGTGGTTTTACGCACACTACATCTGATTCTACATGCCAGTTAAGCAGCTTTCCATGCTTTCCTGTTTCAGCCACTAGTATCTATACTCCCTCTGCTCTCATGCTGGCACAGCAAGCTGAACAGTCATGCACAAGTAAACATGAGTGGGTAACTGACCCACCTACCGAAAAAAAAAAGAGAAAAATTATCTTTTTCTGGTTTATTCTTTCATTTGAATTAGTTCCATCAACTTGCTGACCTTGATGCTCAAAGAACAGTAGTGCTGCATATTTATGCAAAGATAGGAAGGACTGATGGATTGGATGGGCAAGTGCCTCAGCCAACACATTTTCTAGAAATTGTTACATCCTAAAACTCCAGAACAAATGCCACAGAAGGTCTCACGGAATTAGTCTAGACTTCAAGGCAAGAGACACTTCTTAGTGGCATGTGAGCAATGTATTGAGAAACAAGTCTATTGGTGAATTCTGAAGTACCTTAAGTACCTCATGCTGTATGAGATCCATTATTTGCTGCCAGGGTTTTTTTTTTTTGACCAGTACCAAGAGTCATTAAATCCTGACAGTTGCCAGTATCTTTCCCTTAACTACAGACAGCATCAGATCAAATATCGTATGACATGATAATAGTGATCACATCATATGATCTCATCTCATCATAGAACCTCCAGTTCTATTCCATGTTTGTGTTTTTTGCAAGCTAGACAAACACATACGTGTTTTTGTCTGCCAATCATTTTATGTCAACACAGGATAGTCCGAAAAATTCTTTAGACTCCAATACTGCTCAGCTGGGATGACCTCACTCAACAGTGTGATATGCACTGGGCAAGTGCCAAGAGCCTTAGAATCAATTTCAATTTCTATCAGAGATCTCCAGTGACATTATGGACAAATCTTTTACATTCTATGCTAAAGTCCTTCCTTAATCTATAAAGGTGAAGAATACAGCTCTCTTTCTTATAACGTAGACTTTTGCTATATTACCCCATAATAAAGCCACAAACATATTAAGCCTCTAAGTAGTAACATTAAAGAAAGATGATCAGAAAAACAGAGCTTACAGCCATATTTATTATGTAATTACTGTTCATGTCCTAGTCAGATACGTTTATCAAAAGTTGTCTTGGAATCAGAAAGAACTAAACATTTCCTAGAGCATATGAGCCATGATCATTTCTCATGGTAATGTTCTCGCCATTTTGCAAATGTAATATTACAGGTTTGCCAGAGCAAGATTGATTTTACTGTCCTAGCCTCACAAGTCTTAATGCAACACAATACTCTTCCCCATCCTGCTTTTTGTAGTTTATACTTGGTTTTAGTGGTTCCTGCTTTTTCAAAGGCCATTTACTTGGAGTGATTAATGATCTAAATAGGAGTTGGTGAATGATGGAGGAAAGGTACAGAAATATTTTTTCAGTGCTTGACTGCCAGCAAGAACACCTAACATCCCAGATGGGATTTCAAAAGGGCTTTGTACCAAAAGATAGTATTTAACATGTTTTAAAACAATATACTTGCTACGGTGGTCATTTTTGCTATTAGGGTAACATCAGAAAGACTGATCAACTACCAAGTACTTTGCTAAAATAAAGTTTGTCAAATGCTCAGTTATAATGTCTCACTGCAGTATTACAAAATAAGCTGTCTTAATATTTTTTCATCGTTCCTACAGAAAGAAAAATTTCAGTTCCTTCTGTATCCTGTATTTTAAATGTTACACACTGAATATAAAGCCTAAAAGAAAAAAAATAACAAAAGAATGCAACAATAACTTAGTAGTACTGGTAATTTTTAAGATACGCTGAGAAAGATTACAGACCATTACAATTAATTCCAAATACTAAAAAAATGTTACGAATTCATATATTAATTTCCTTTTTTATGTCTAAGAAAGCTTTTCTTGTGTGAAGTATTTGAAGTACGTGTCCCCTGACATAGATTATTTGCTTCCTTAATTTCATCTGAAAATCAAATTACGAGTCAATGTAGAAACTTCTACTGTGTGTTTTCCTTAGACCTAACCACTTCAACCATGTGACACTTTATTCTGCAGAGAACACATTTTTCAAAGAATAGTGGTATATCTTGTGACTTGAAAAGACGCTCTGCTTATTCTTATCATTGGTGATAGGCAAAACTTTGGTCATGTTTTCTTCAGGAACATATTTTTCCTGGACTAGCTTTCATCTCTGTCTTCTCCTCTTAGCTTTTTATAATTGTCCTTCTCCATTATCATAAACACAAGAGTTTCTCACTTGTTTCCCTGTAACCCTTTACTCTTTTCACCTGCTCATACAATTTCATTCTATACATTTACCAGATCCTCTTTATGTTTCCTCTCATCCCTCTTTTCCTCTTCTGCACGTCTCCCTCTTGTACAGCCCTTTCACAAAACAAACATGCCTACCAGCTTTTTTCATGATAATAAGTAGACTTTGTACAACAGCAGGCTGCAACAATACCCTATCACCTTTTTGTCTCTGATGTCTAAGCTCTATAGGCACAGTTTATTCACTATCTGGAGGCTTTTTCTCCTGGACTTCTACAAGTCCGGTACAGCTCCTTGAGCCATTCTTAAAGAATTTCAAATGATCACTTTCTTAAAGCTCAGCCATACTAGTTCTTCCTCATCTGTGTGTCACGTACCTCAGTCCATTTGTTCATACTCTTCTTGACATCCTGATCTTCTTTTGTGTCCTCTAGCTGCTCTCCTTTACCTCTACTCATTTTAGTACCTTGTGTAGCTCACCATCTCTCACACTTGCATGGCCCTTTAACTAACAGAGTACCATTGCTTTATTGTGGGTTACCAGAGGAGGTCCGTCTTTTTTTCCCAGATAGAATTTTTCTTTTCTAAATCCAGGTGGATTTTTTAACTTACTCCCCAGTTGTTTGGAGTACTGAAAACTTCACCAGTGGAAGAGAAGGGAATTTGCTTTTGGAAGGCATAGAGTACCACAGCAGAGGTGAAAAGGGGTAAGTAAGACAACCCTAATTCAAGCAATAAGGTGAAAGACAGCATCTAATCAGGTGATGGAGTAGTCAGGTGCTAGCAGACATGAAAATAAAGAAAACAGAAGGAAGATGAGGAGCTGCACAGGAAGTTTTAAGAAAGGTGATATAGCAGATTGAGATGTGTAGTGATCTCAGATGGAGGCAATCTCCGGGAGCTGTTGTTTGACTGCAAAATCCAGTTTCACCATCAATAAGGGCTGGAAACATGGCAAAGCTATAAATTGGGGAAATTACTGAAAAATGGCAGATGTTCATACAGGGAAGGAAACAGGAAGATCCCAGGACTGATGTGTGCTGCTGAAGACTAGAGATGCAGGGTTGGTGCAATAAGAGTGGAGGACCAGGAGCAGACTTGGGCTACGGGTTGAAGCAGAAGGTAGGATCTGAGCTTTGGAGTAACCAGAGCTGGGAATTCTCTCACAAGGCTGAGATTTTGGAACAAGGTAGGAACCATAAGACAGGAGAAGTAATAGGTAGGTAGGTGGGGGGAACCAAGCTCTGCAATGAGGCAAGAGCAATATAGTTCCATGGACCATTCCAGTAGTAGAGCTGCAATAACAGATTCTGACAGTGAACAAAGTGGGAAGGAGGAAAAAGCACACACACACACATACATGTGCCCCAGGCTCCTATACTCCTCTTTAAGTGCTAGAAATAATGACAGCCCCATGCCTAACTAGACTGGGAATGTGACATAAATCTGTCCTTCATTAAAAGAATGCAGAGGCTGCTATGGCAATAGCAATTTATCCTGACCTCCCGAGAGGAGGAGCTTAATGATAAAATACATCTACCTTACAGTCTGACACCTGCTGCCTGAAGAGTTGCCACTGCACATGGAATACTACTGACATTTTGGATTAAAAATAGTACTTGCAAAACAGAGTTTTAGGAGGTCCAGATTAATGGAGAAGAAAAAGCACAGCCGAGCATCTAGACTTCTGTAAAACAGATAGTTCCAACCTTTCTAAAACAGGTAAGAGAATTATAAAGTATTTGCTGCATCTGTATTCTCCAAAGCAGTGTAATTTTCCCTATTTAGCTGTTACACATTAACACATACACAGACACAGAAATTTCATGCTTTTTAAAGTACTTTTTCATAAATATTGTCTTCAGTAGATAAATTCTTACATGTTAACTATCCTACTGTAGCTTCTATCTGCCATATAGGACTTTATTAACTCTCAAGTAAGTACATGAGCATCGCTTTTTAATGAAAAAAATTAGTAGCTTAATCACAATACCAATTGAGTCATTAAGAAGAAAGGAATTGGATGTTAGCACAATCTACTTACCTAACTGCATACAAATACTGCTGTATATGACTTACTGTTCCCTTTGTACTAGTATGTCTAATATGCTAAATGCACTTGAAGTAAAATATATTAAATACTCCACTTAACATATTGCATTATATGTCATTCTATATCAATTCAGTTGAAAGTAAAAAGAGAATGCATTAAATGAGTACCTGGCAGGTAAGGTATTAAAATAAAAATTGCAAACAATGTCTGATATTTTCATAACAAAATCTAGGACGCTCTGTACAATGCTTTATTAATTTGATAAAATGAGATTAAAAGGTATGCTTTGAGAGCACATGTAACAGGATTAAACTGACATATGAATAGTCAGACATTCGAAGAAAATTCTATGGTAACTGGAATAGATTTGTACTACATTAAAATACAGTTGCAAACAGACAAACACAGTTCTCAGAGTAAACCAAACAAATAGAACAGCTCATGTAAAATTAGGCCTTCTACTATAAAAAACAGCACGCAAAGAGGAGCAAGGGGCAAAAAGAGCAGATAAGGAGTAAAATTATATAAACTAAGCTGTTAACTCATCTTCATATTTTTTTCACTTCAGGTCAAATTATTCACTTATTATGACCTTGTTAAAAACATAAAAAACCTCCACAGATACGACAGGGAAGAGTATGGTTCTTAGGGTACAAAATTAGGTACAAATTTTGCACACGAAAACTAATGGAACTTTACAAATACAAGTTAAATACCATATGAATGATTACCAGCAATAAATTGATACTATAATTGAACTATAATTAGCTATATGCACAAATCAAAATTCTTGTCAGTGACACAGTATTTCTTAGCTCCAAAAGAAGCTTGCTCAAAAAGTAATTTTTTTGCTGAAACAAGGTTTTCTATCTACTCCAAAGACTTCTGAGGCCACATGACAGATATAAGGAGAACATGGTGTAGTAGACACTTCAGGATTTAGGGCCCTGCAACAAACCAGAAAGTAAATGAGCTCATCAGTTGAAGCCCACTTGACTTTCTATAGCAGCATACAGATGCTGTCAGGGACAATGACAGAGGAGCTGTAGGTATTCATTGTCTACAATGTCTAAAAGTCACAGGTCTAAACTATCTTAAGGTCCAGAAGAGACAACACAAGAGGCAGATACAAAATCTGGGTCAATCAAACAGGTCACTTTATTAGAAACTAGAAGTTTTCTAGCATCTTTAGATCCACAGCCTATAAGATGATTGGATTCATTAGTCTGCAGAAGCAGAAACAAGAGAAATGTAAATTTCTTACCCACAAATGTAGTATGCCTTCCTGTTAATTATGAATGGTGAAGCATAAACTTCAACCCTTTCCTGGGCATGTGTATAATATTCTAATATCAAGCCCTTCATCAAATCAGAAGTATTCCTTTAATTCTGGATGCTGCATCACGTGTTTGCTCTCTCTCTCCACTTAACGTTCACGGCCATCTCTGTCAATGACTGAAACTGTTCAGTTAAAAAATTAATCTCAATAGATTTGAAGTATTTTTTTAGCCAGCCTTTAGTGTGAAAAGTTTGTTGTTAGCCCGACCTAGCAACATATGTGACTGCTCATCTGTCACAGTATAATTTCATAGTGCTTTTGCTCATTCTGCCACTGCTAAGATGTGTGTATGTGTGTTGCCTGGCTTTGTTTAAGAATATACGGTGAACACAGCCATGTTCAGAAAGTTTTCTTAAACTGCAGATGCAGTTTGGACTTGAACTGTGAAGATGGTCTATTCGTAACCTATAGCTTGAATTATTTTGTTGATGCTATAGCGACAGACAGAAAACTTGCTGTTGTCTGATATAAAAGTAGTGTCACTTCTGAAATTCATTACAGCACACAGTGCAAATCTACAGGGCATCAGGGTAGCTCCAATGGCCTCAGGATATAGCAGGGCATGCTGATTGTCCTTCCACATGCAGAAAAATTGGACCCTAACTGTAGAAGGCTACAAATACTTCTGATGGAAGACCAGTTCATGTTGTAGCACCAAGCTGGGGGTCAATCCCCTTGTTTTCTCCTCTTGTTAACTATGTCACCTCAGGAAAGGTTCTTTTTATCTCTGCACCTGTTCCCCATGCCCACCCTGTAAATTACATCAATTGCAAAGCACATTGTTTCAAGAATCTAGCCTTGCTTATGACCCTTAAGCTCCACTATAATACTAAGATTTAATAAGAGACAATAAGAATACTTTAGAAAAATTGAATATGAATCCCAAGGTAAGCATATGGGAAGTTCCTACACAAACACAGCATTTTTTAAAGATTCTCTGAGCTCCAAACACACCTTACCCAGCTGTGCAGCTCCAGCCTCTCCACCTACATAACTAACTTCATACAGCTCAACCCTGAGTGCCATCCAGTAAACTGAAGATGATGAAGGGGACAAGGGATGTACTAGTTCAGGTCTGTAATTGCCCTAATGCTGTTACAAGGCTACATATCCAGGCTTTATCCAGACAACTCATAGCAAAGTGGAGTGAGCAGGTGGCACAGCTGTCCACCTCGCTCCATTTAGAACTGTTTACAGTCCTGTTTTGGGAGTTTGATAAGATCAGGAATCTGGCAATACAATTCGCTCATGCAGCTGTGGCCATGCTGTTTGTAGCACTTCAGGGCTTATTTATACTGCCAACACAACTTTGAATCAAGTGCTTAGTGCCTTCATTCATAACTACTGAAAAGGAAGGCAGAGAGGTAGGAAATACAATTCAGTTCACACATGACCTTCAGCCAAGAGGATTCTAGGAAAAGAGAACTTTCCTACACATATTGAACACACTATAAGAAAATGTTAGTTACCTAATAGGGTGGTTACATTTTAATGAATTTACAGGGATTGTCTTAACAAATACAGCTGAAATAAAAAATAACACAAAGTTTGTATCTTTTCTTACATTCAGAGAAGAAGAGGGAAGGAGTACAGCTACCCTAGGTTAAAGTACAGTGCTTGAATACTTAGCAAAAATACATTTAGAGAGCAAACATTCCCCACCTGTGAAATATACTTTGAGTAGAACAGATGGCTTTCTATCCATATTCACTTTGTGGAAAGTCATTTGACTGTTTTTGTTGCTGAGCTTCTAGAGAAACAACTTTGCTTCCTAATTTTGTTAAGTACTATCTCAACTAGCTTTTTGTCAGTTCACTGCCTGAATTATAAATTTGCAAAGCACACCACTGCCATCTCTATTTAGCAGGTCTTCCCTGTAGCTCATGTTTGTTATAATCTGACCTGTGTCTGTGAACATAGCTTTGTAAAAGTCATATTGTATTAAGGCTGACATGAAAGCAGAATATAACGTTAGATAAAACCACAACTATCACTTTCATGATGGCTTGTACTGAATAAAATTTTATCCTGTCATCCTAACAAACACTGTAGTAGACCCTGATATACAAATGGCTTTTTGGATGACCCTCATACAAAGCTTCTACTTGGACAGACCTTACTGTCTGGCATCTGCCACATCATTTGTAGAGAGGTTCTAGGAACATAAAAAACTGCAATTGGTGACAGATCATTCTGGCAGAATATTTCAGCCTTTATTTTGGTTTTTTTTAGGAGAAAAAAAGTGATTCGGATAAAATATAAGATTTTACAAGCATAAAAACCTTGCTTTGAAAAATATACTGCAGATCTATATTCCACATAACCCATAATGGACATTGATACAAACAAGTGAGGCAAAATTAATTCTCTCTAACTCTACCAAAAGGACAGTATTTTTGGTCTGGGCATTCATTTAGAGAAGAAAGTCAATGAAAGGAAAACAACGGTTTGCCTAGTGCTTTAGATGGAAAGCTTGCAGCTTCACCACAAGCAGAATTTCATCCTGACTTGTTTTGATGCTGTCTTCTGTATCTCAGTCACAGCCTGCTGCAGAGCTGCCCACAGGACACGTCTCTAGGCCCAGTATTGGATACTCAAGGCAATCAAAGCAAGGATGGAATGAACATCAGCAATTAGTACCCTCCTATCCTCTCCTCTGCTTTTTCCAAAGACAGACAAGAGGCAAGGGGAATGCTGCTGTTACTAGGGTGTGTGGTTTTTTTCTCTCATCTATCACACACCACACTAAGTATTAGAGAGGAAAGAATATAAAGGTTGAGATAAAAGTTCATGGAGATCTGCCTGTGCTGGTGTTGTACAGTAAGCTCTAAGAGTTATCTACTTGGAATTTACTTTCTTTTTCAGGTTGAGGAGAGCCTGTACTTCACATCATATTCTGAATTCTTCTGACAGTTCAAACATACTGGATTTAACTTAAAAGTTTTGAATTTTAAATTCAATACATCTAGTCCAATTTTTATTTTAAAAGCTGTTGTTCTCTCTTTTCCCTTCAGGCATAATGCATGGAAAGATGATGAATGGTACGTGCACAGTTCTAATTTGCAACAGAAATCCTAAGCTGGAGTGGTACTGTTATTTGCTGATTCTGGTTTGCCTTTTCACTTTATTAGCAGGATTTCTAGGCAATATACTTGCACTACAACATTATGTATACTGTATGAAGACATGGACTACCAATACCATATTTCTCTTTAATTTGGCACTGTGTGACTTTACTTGGACTCTCGTGGCACCTTTTTCTCTATATTACAGTCTCCAGAAGTTAGCTGTCTATTCCAGTAACATATTTTATCAGGCCGTAAGATTATTTTTTAGTATTAATATCTATGGAAGCGTCTGCTTCCT
Source organism: Urocolius indicus (assembly GCA_013401255.1). Classification (NCBI taxonomy): domain Eukaryota; kingdom Metazoa; phylum Chordata; class Aves; order Coliiformes; family Coliidae; genus Urocolius; species Urocolius indicus. The sequence continues at coordinate 141,092 of WBNH01006634.1, read as the reverse complement.
GACACTCATCAGTTTTGACAGATACGTAGGTGCTGTCCATCCTATCACTTCATTAACATGGTGGAACAAAGGAAAGGCCATTTTTTGTACCATCGCAATATGGACCTTCATACTGATTGCATCGATGCCAGAGATCTTTTGCATGGTCACAGCTGGAAAACAACATGACATGGTAGATCCCCTGGATGTCATTGAAGGCCCTTTAGAATTTGCAGTGCCATTCACACTCTCCAAGACTGTACTGAGATTCCTAATTCCCGTCGTAGTCATCTTTACATGCTATATGTTGACTCTCAAAGCCTTATTACAACTCAATAAACGTCAGCAAAGAAGGAACAGACTTGTTAGACCTCTGTTACTGATTTCAGCCGCTATGATTGTGTTTGCTGTTTCTTTCATACCTTATCATGTTATGATGATGGTAATACTAATTTACAGAATTAATTGTCAACAACCCTGTGCGGGCATAAGGACATTAAGTGCCATTTATAAAGTGACAGAGGTCATCTGCAGCACCAACAGTTGCCTTGACCCAATCATTTTTACTTTAGCAAACAAGACATTCTATCAAAGAATTAAAAGTATAAAATGTCATCCCAAATGCCAGTGCTGCTGTTGTCCAACAGGAAGGGTAAGTGACATCTCTCTGTCCTCGAGAACAACTTAAACACCAGTCTACAAAGCCATGCATCTCCCACTGCCCATTCGGCTTTGTGCTATCAGACTCTCTTGAAATTTAGTGTCCTGCAAAGCAATCTCTTGAATAATCAAGAATGTACAGGATCACAGAGCAGCAGTGTGAAATGAAACACTGGCAACTCCTAGCATTAACAAATTGGCATTTTAAAACATTCTTGTCATAAATTTACCTTAATTTATTGTGAAATAGCACATCTTACCTATATGTACATGCAACATAGAATGAAGAATTAAGAAAAGTTTAAGTAGTTCCTTTCTTGGCCAGCAAAATATGGTAAGATTAAGAGGGCAGTGTTGAGGAGGTTTCTTATAATTTCTGTTAATTATTTTTTAAACTGTTTGTAAGTGTTGCTGTGATTGGACTCTGCAATTAATAACAAACAATCATAGTGCTTACAGCTGAACTTCTCGAACATTTTCAGAGAGTCTTTCTACAAGTACTTGATTTTAATGCTGCTTGCACTAGAGTTCCACTGACACTACCAGTGGAACCCCATTAACCCAGGTAAGTGCAGCACATTTCTAAAAACAAATAAACCCACATAACATAAATAATAAGATAAAGTCCCTGACGATAGTCACAGCTACAGTGAATCTGCTTATGAAGCAAACAAGCAGAGATTGAAGACCTTTGTTAAAGTCTTCCTTCAGGCAGCAAGAGTTTCTAACCAACACGAGGCACACTGGTGGTGTCCCCCAAGTTTTGGACAATTACAGCTTTGCAGCCGTTTCTCATAAGTGTTCTACTTCAGGGGAGTGTGGGATTTTGCCATGAACTCTGAACTGATCATCAGGAAGAGGTGTGCACAGGAAAAGTTCTGAAATACAGAGGTGACTGAACTGCAAGAAGAGACACTGCTACACAAGAGTGCTTCTTCTGTCCATTTAAGGTCTTAGCATCACAGTTTCAAGACTAATTACTAAGGTAATTAGACGATAGTCCACTTTAATCATTGAAACAGCACAATATATATAGTCATTAGGACATCCACCTGCAAGAGTCATTAAATACATGTTCTTTCAACACATTGAATGGGCAAAATAATCATGTTCTATAATCAACCACCTGCTAACCATCTTTCTTGTCAAGTCCTACACACTCCTTTGATAATTATAAAAGCCCACATATCAGTAAGCATGTTAACTTTCTTTTCAGAAGTTACTAGTGACAAAGTATGTTATAATATGCTTGATACAGTGTCTTAATCCTTTAATTCCAAAAGTTTTAACATAATGTTGTCCTCATGTGTCTATGTGAAAATAATTCTACATGGGTATTAAATCTCTCTTGTTGTACATTTCCATTGTATTGAGTATATATGTATGTATATATAATATCTAGAACAGTGTAGTTTTTTCATTGTCTATACCTGTGACAGGAAATAAAGAACCGGGTCCTGGTAATCTGAAAAACTTTTCATGTGTTTGGCTATCCTAGCAAAATCACAGGATGTCATAGCAAAATCATGTGCCTACATTCTGTGCAGGTGAGATAAGTATTCACTTGTTATACGTGCGCCTTTGTTCTTTGATAATTTCTTAATCTTTGACTTCTCTTACTTTAGAAGAAAAATATTCACCTTTTTTTTACACATGAATTGTCTCTTAGAAACAGGACAGAGTTATTAATAATACAATGGTTTCCCTGAGAAAGAAAGCTTTTTAATTCCTGAATGGACACCTATAAGCAATTATCTACTATAATATACACTTACACCTCAGAGGGATACAGAAACTATGTCAATGCCATTAAGCAACAAAAGTACACTCCACATGAAAAGGAATAGCACAGGATACAACAGGAGATATTTCTGTGAAGCTAAATGAGTTTATTGCACCCAAGACTATAAACAGTAAGCTGTTTCCAAAATCAAACATTTGTCTTTTTTATCTTTTGTTCTATCTTTAAAGGTACAGACATACAGTTTCTTCTTTCTTCACCTCCATATTGCTTTTCAGCAAGTTAATCAGTCTGTGTTCAGGCTGGGTAAAATTCCATGTGAAATAAAAATTAAACATGAAAACTCACTGCAGTCCTGGGCTAAAAAAGATAACTTCCCATTTCTGGGAAGTAGAGATTCTCACATTTTACCTGCCAGGACTTCTAAAATGTGAGCTTTTCATGAGAGACAGCAATGATAGGCTGGCAGCTTCTCTAATTTTTCAACAAATTTTTAGTAGAAAAATTGTTGTTTTTCTGTTCAGACAGATAATTTTATTCTACTGCATAAAAGCTACTATATAGATCTTAATGTTAATACTATATATTAAGTAACTATCGTTAGAAAGATCTTCTGTTGTTAATGAGGAAAGAAGCACTCCTCTTGGAATAAATTATGAAAAACATAAAGTCACTTTTTGATTTTGGAAAAATTGGGAATTGCTTCCTCTGGAAGTGCTGCCTGTACAACACCTATGAATGAGCCTATGGTCACAAATACCAAAGTTATCGAGAATAAAATTTAAAACTTCTGTTTTGAAGGATTGAAAGCCTCCAATACAAAACAATAATTAAAAATAATACAATAATTAAAAACCTTCATAACCGTTCCACAACTTTTGCAAGCAGCATTAATGTAGATTGCATTCTCACACAAAGTCTGGGGTTTCTCTGCCTGTATACTACAGAGTATAAAAAGAAAAGCTAAGGCAATCATAAAGAATGCTTTAAAGCCAATGTGAGAGTGTGACTCAAAGAAATAGCTATGGAGAAATTTCATTCTGGTCAGGTAACGAGAATATAAAACACAACTGAACAAGAATGACCTTTTTGTTATCAATGTGACTGAACTATACAGTACCCTCACACAGGAAGGTATAAAATTAGAGGGTTTTTACTTTCTGTCAGCATCATCCTAACAAAGAGCTGCAGGGTCCAGGGTACATGATGGAGAAATGCCAGCAACTGCCATCATGAGCCTGGGAGAGTACCAAGGAGGGCCACTGTGCTGTGCAAGTGACCAAGGAGGGACCTGGGAAGCAAACGGGCAGGGGCTCACTTTTGTAGGGGTGAATCCAGACAACTCAGATGACAAAAACTGCCATGAAAGAGTTATGTATCAATACTGATTTCTGCTGTGTATTCTTTGATCCTTCCTGACTCCCAAGAACAAGAGATACAGGCAGCATGGATAGTAGCCCGGCTCTAAACTCTTTGCTGGGGACAAGTAGGAGCAATCTGGAGACTTGTCTAGTTCACTTATGTGTCCTGGCTCCTTAGTTCACTGTTCTGTGCTCACCTGCAGAACAAGGGACAAACTCTTTGACCCTGAAACTCTAGTAAAATCTAGTTTCTGCATTGCTCCTTTTTGTGTCCCAACGAAAGAAAAATAGGGAATAAACTATGTTACAAAAGTAAATCCTTGCCTCCATGTCTGTTTCTGTATCTGGATGCAACCCTACATGGTCCACACAATCCTATAAACCTCACTGATTTTTTAATCAATAAAGTCATCTATAGCAGAGGTCCTAAAGCACTAGCACACGTAAGAGGAAAAAGGGAAGGAAAAGCACAGAAACTCCCTTATGCTCCTAAAAAGATTATTCCCAACAAACCTCGAATAGCGAATAGGAGGGAAAAAAGAAGACAGAGGCATTCCTACAAAAAGTGTCTGTGTCACAGTGCCTCTGTCATCTGTTCTCCCAGCCTGGGCATCTCACACAACACGCCTTGTGCTGGGATGAGTCTAAAGTCACTGAGTCATCTCTAAAAATCACCTTTAGGGCAAAAAACTCGTGAAAAATCTTTCTGTCTTACCCTCAGCTATTCATGTTCCTCGTGTTACTCAGCTATGAATACACCCTAGCAGCTGACAAGGCTTCTAGACATTTGTTTGCATGTTCATAATTGATTCTGTAATCAATTAAACACACTTTTTAAAAGTGTTTTTGTTCATCTAGGCTGAACTAATGCTAATGTTGATCTGATCGAAATCAAAGGTTTTCTACAAAGTAACAGTTAAATGGCACAAGACATCTGTTCATATTTACTTGGTCACACTTTTATTTGGAAATACATGCTCCTAAAAGGTTTTATTAGAATATTGCCTAGACTGAGTAACATAAACAAATAAAATTAGGTTTATTCCATTTTGCAACAATAAGCAAATGATAAACAGTTAAGAACCAAAGTCAACACCTTCTACTATGACAAGTATGTTGCAATACTGGTGTCACTCAGATTTTTATTTGGATTAAATCCAAGGATATGGTATGCAATTAACTGCCCGACTTCTATAAAGAGTTGGAACACATTCTAAAAAGATGTAATAATGTATTAGCCTACATAACTGACTGCAGGGTATGGGCAGCTTTCATGGGCTGTATCTAGACTTGAGACTGTGCAGTGATGGACATCTTTCTAATACATTAGTTGAATACAAAACAAACGGTGGCCTGAACAATTTGACTGTTTACGTGCTCAGCTGTGGTCAGAGAAGCAACTTTCTAACTTATTACTTATTGCAATTCCATAATGTTTTGCAAGCAGAAAAAACCATCTTAGTTGAAAAGGTATCTTTTGCTACAAATGTCCTAACGTTGCTTTCTAAGGAAAGACATCTTTATGCATCCATGGTTCTCCATTTGTCCTTGTAATACTTTCATATCACAGACAAACTATCTGAAATGTTCACAATTAAGACACAAGCTTACCACTTTTTTTAAGTAAAAACATTTAAATGTTCCTGAAAGTTTGGTTTTCTCTTCAAAATACACAAATGAATGCATTCGGATATCAAAGGTTTTCTTCTCCACTCCTCAGAAACACCTCACTATCCAAAAAGCTATGATCAAGTACCACAAGGCAGTTAAAATACTTCAGCTTTGTACACTGCATCATCAGTGGAAGTCTAAGCTCTTTAGGCAGAAGGAAAAATATACTGAGACTGATTCTACAGCTGGAGGAACCACTGAAGAGGCAGCTAATGTGCTTAAGTTCACCATCTGCCTTGCAGGGAAACGTAGCTTCTCTGCTCCCATTTGAGAAACATTCAAATCTCAGGGCTGCCAAGTCCTGTGTCCACACCATGTCCACAAACAGATGGGATGGGAAGTGCTAACCCCCATAGAGGGACGTACTTGCCATCTCTATAGCTCCCCTAAGTTCTCTTTTCAGGCCTTCTCACCACTTATCCCTTACCAGCACATTCCCTTCCTCTTTGCGTGACTCAGCATGGATGAGACTTCCTCCGTCTGGGAAAGGTGAACCATAATCAGAGAGCACTGCAGTTTGCAGCTTTTGCAGTCTAAGGCAAAATGCAGCCTAATGTCACACAACCAAATCAAGGTCTCAGCTACTGACCTAGCTAGAAAAGTGATGTCCTCACAAAGCACATGGTGTGCTAGGGCAGCAGGAACTCAGGATCTCCAGTTTCCCACCAGTCCAGCCAACACCAGCCAGAAGACTGACATTAGCAGCCAGATGTCTTTCCATCAGGCTTCTACTGCAGCTTGCCTTAGTTTCAAATGCCTGGTCTGAGCTAGAAATCACAGGTCAGTAATTGCAAGTGAAATGTACAGTACTCTGCCTTCATTTAAAATATCACATAGCCTTTACAGATTACTTGTTATTTCTCAAAAAAAAAAAGAATAGAAATACAAATGTTCAGAAGAATACATATTTTTCTTTTAATACAAAAACAAGAACAGGAAGATGGACTTTTGCTGCTGCAAGGAAAGAGATGACATTTTCTTTTCTTAATCATTTACCCAGAGGCAGTTGAGAGTAAGGTGTCATTGGTCAGTGCCACCCACTGTATCAAACATTGCTAGGGATTCATAAAGGCATATCCCTCTCTTTGCTCTACATTAATGTCGCTGCTATTATAGCTAAAGCTGCTGCTGCCAAAAAGCTGTAAAACGTAAATACTGTGGGGAAACTTAAAGCTAATCCAGAATTACAGCATGTAGGCAGGCTTAATTTTGAATTCTTCTGCATCTGTCAATTTCCACTACACAGATTTAATACATCATTTTCATTGTAGACTTTACTTTTACTGATGTTATAACTTCAGGCCTGCAATTCTTCAGGCTTAAAATTACTTCAGGCTTTCAATTGCGCTGATGCAGCTAAAAGAAAACATGTAAAAATAGATATTGATTTCCTATAATGTTTTAGAACATTTTTTAGTAGGGAAGCAACTGAAAACCTTGCATTAGCAACAGAAAATGCTAATGTATTTGTTCTTGAGGTGTAGATTTTTTATTCTATGTGACTGTATCCTAGGTTATAAAATGAACGTGAAAAAAAAAGGCTCTCTTTAGATGACCTCACTGGATAACATAAGTTGGTTAGAGGGTACATAAGTATTAATTATATATTAACATTCTTTATACCTTAAGATTTTTAGCATTTTAAAGAAACTTGCTTTTTTTTTTTTTTTGTGCCAGACCTATAAAAGTAGTTTTGTGATAGTCCTCCTTTTTTTTGTGTTTTTAGAGCTACAGTGTTTAATCATCTTACTAGTAGTGTCTACAGAAACTGCATTTCCTTCTTTGAATTCGTTGTTACCCAAATTTCACAATAGGTAAAAGAAACAGAGCGGGATTTATATCCCGTATAATGCTGATGCTGTAATCTGAAGGACAGAGCTGCAATCTCTGTTTTTCTATACTAGTTTAGTGACATTCTGCAATTATTTCTCAAAATAATGATTTCTTCTTTTTTCCTATACTGTTTCTTCATTTCTCCTGAAACTGCACTGAAACTGATTCACAAGCTTTTGTAGCAATCAAATTTTTTCGTTACTCATTTGGGAGCATCTACAGGTTTTCAAATGGTCATTCTAGTAAGTGGTCCAAAATGTAGTATTGTGGCACAGTAAGATGCAATATAAACATAGTTCTATATGTTTATGTATAAATAGTTTAAGATCCGCCTGGACATGTTCCTATGCGACCTGACCTAGGTGAACCTGCTTCTGCAGGGCTTTGGACTAAATGATCTCTAAAGGTCCCTTCCAACCCCTACCATGCTATGATTCTATGAATAGCAAATATGCTTAACAAACCTTAGCCTGACTTGAATGAGCAATGATCCTTTTTTAGCAAACACATGAAGTGGAAGTCGATAGAAAACAACCACCCAGTTCACCCAGAGCTGAACTGGAACTCAAGAGATTTAGATCTGACCACAGGCTTTTTCCACACATCTTCTACAGGACTAAAGCAAGCAATGTTCTGTGACTCACTGTAGGGAATGTAAGTGTCACCAAGCATGCTAAGCCAACAAGGACTGTCAGACAGCAAGAGGGAAGAGATTTGGAAGCAAAAAAAGTAATCACATAGTCAGTTAAATACAGGAGATAGCAGGTGTTCTAACTAAAAGAATTTGAGTCTCAAAGGAAGCAAAACAATGCTCATTTAAATTTTAAAAATTAGCTAGACCTTCTGAAGAACTGACTACACTATTTTTGGCCTAGACCTCCTCAGCAGATGAGCTCTCTCATGTAGCAGGTTCCCTCTCTCTAGTTCTAATCAGAGGTGTAAAGTATGCAGAAAAAAACCCAAAACCCTGGCTAGAGACAGCTTTCTGATTTCTTCTCAGTGTGTAAAGACTAAACATGGGGTTCATTTTATTTCTTGTCTTTGATAAATATTTGCAAATATGTTGTCTGTTTTGGACACTGGCTTCATCTCACAGTGCAGAGATAGGAACTCCAGGGGTTACAGAAGGTGTTGGCGTTTCCAGTGCACAGGACAAGTGGAGAATCGATGAGATGGAGGATGTGAAAATGCTGTTTCAACAAATCTACTTCATAATGGCACAACCACAACAAGTGATATGGAATGAGCTTTCATTGACAACATAGGATTATGTTTACGGACCTAGAGAGTGGAATGGTAGTTATGTTTTCTTTTAACCACCTGCAAATCAGACTTGTTGCATTTGACATTTTTTCACACAGTTGCAAAACTCGGAGGAACCTCATGAAAATTTAAGTATAAATATCTGCTTCATACTGATAGCTTCCACTAATGCACAAATCTCCTGCAATGACATAAAATCAAGCATTGCTCACTAATCCAAATTTGCCTTTCTAGAAATAGCACATATTCATTGGTCTTATGTACAGTATATAATAGTGTCCAAAAATTATTATTTACTACATATAAATTGTAAGAGTAGAAATCTATACTATTAGCTAAACCACAATATCCACTGTATTTAGCAGCAACTCTGAAAAAAAAAAAGAATTTTAAATCATTTTATACTATGTTATTTGCAAAAGTATCCATATATTTGAATACTGTCTTGAGAAATATATCTTTACTGCATTGGATGAAGAAAATGTGTTAACAATTCTTAAAGCTCTGGACAAAATAGCAGTTCCATAGCACATTCCCTTTGGAGCTGAACTGAATAAATAATGAACTCAAATTTTCATTCGAATTCATTCTAATGGGTAACTGCCACACTAGAACATATAAAAATACTGTTTCATGGTGACTGCATAAAAAAGCTAGTAAGCTAGTAGTCTGAGGGGGAAACAGGTGGGCTGGGAGTACTGTAATTGAACAATCTTTTAATTTTTCCAAATGTGTACTTTCTCTACTCAGGTTTGGGTTTTTTCCTTTTTTTTAAATTAATTATAGATTTAATCATAAAAACAGTGTGCAGAAATATTTATTACTGTTCTTTATTCAGCATATTTACATCTACTGTTCCTCATCCAGCATATTTAACATCTCCTTATTTAGAGACAATATTTAACTACCTGTCATATTCATTCAATACCACTAGAAGGTGCTCCTCTGTTGAAAAATAATTCTTTCTGTCTAAATTGCTTCTCAAAACAAGTTTCCTGTGATAACTGGGGTTTTGGCCAGTTGTTTATACAGACTGTAATTGCTATAACCACCCCTGTTATACAATAGCAGGACCTCATATGCCATAATCATTACCCCAGCATGAGAATAACAGGTCTACTATCACTCATTCTCTTGACAAAACCAAATCCCAGCTGAGCGGGACTCCAGTTAGTTTTGCTGGAAGGTGAGGTGGTGGAAGCCCTAATGGGGAAGCTGATACATTGTAAAGAGCTACAGCTTCTGTAAGGTTAGGAATCACAGAATCATTTCAGTTGGAAAAAACCTTTAAGAGCATCAAGTCCAACTCTATGCCTAACACTGTCAAGTTCACCAAACCCATGCCTGGAGTACCTTAGGGCAGAATGCATCCCTACAGAGACATCTGCATGCCTGTCTGATGCCCGAAGTCAGAAACAGAGTCTAACACTAAAAAAAAGCTGTTAGACAACCACACAAACATAAGCATATGATCTACAGAGATTCCACACCAACAGTATCAGGACATCAAACCACATCTGGAAATACAAGGATGAGTCATTTATATTTCATACACAACCTTATATGAGCATCCACCAAGTTAAGATTCATTTTGATACCCAGAAAGGCATTCTGATGACCTCTGGGTACACACAGACTGCCGCTGTAAGCTCTTTGCATATACAATAAAAACCTTAACTGAGAGCTGATATAATTGTAGCTTTTCTAACTGAAAACTTCAGTCTGTACAACGTCTAAAGAATTTTAAGTTTTACATCACCTGGTGTTGGGTAAGATTTCAATGAGAAATGGGAAAAAAGAGGGAAAACCATGAAAGTCACCATGCAGTTTAGTTTAAACCATTAAAAACTAAGGTCAGCTTTCAGTGAGAAGCTTCCTGTTGGTAAGGAGACATGCATGTGGACTTTTCCAAATTTCCAAATTTCAGTATTACAAGGACAGTATAATTCTCCACTGGAGCACTTCACAGAGGCTGTTGGAAGAGGCAAGTTAACTAAGGTTACAAGCTACTCAAATACAGTTTGCTTCACTGGACAGGTCTGAATGATCAAAACTAAACTAATCAAAGGAGGAAGGTGTTGGTAAACTGTTTGGGATGAAAGCCTTATCTACCCACCTCTACTTGTTAATATGGAAAAAGGATGATCCCTGGGAAATCTAATGCTACTCCAGATGAGCATTCCACCTCTAAAGCTGCAAGTGTCCAACTTTTAGATGCATGTTAACTTATATAGTGATACAAGCTTTCAGGTCTAGAATGCTTTATGTGCAGTATGACAGTGCGCAGCAGCTTAATCTTCAAATAGTCAAAAAAGAGCTCTCCATCTTGAGACATCAGTGTCTTAACAAGGAATGAGTACAGAAAACAGTACACAGCACTTGTTTCCTTGAGGTTATGGAGCCCTTTCTCAGTTTCATTCCTGAACATTTCCAGCTGTTTCAGGGGCAGATCCTTTCCCTCTCAGAGTAAGGAATTTAATGTCTTCAATGGAGTAAAAAATACCTTTACTCATTTTGAAGCTGTGTTTATTTTAGAAATATCCTGTTAGATGACAGTACATCTTATAAGTATTGAAAAACAAACAAAAAAATTTGTCTTGAGGCATTTAGAAGAGCTACAAAATATCCACTGAGACTCCTTGAGAGGTCTAGCTATAATTTCAAATAATATGAATAATTCAGTCACAAAATGAATAGTGCCATTCATCATGCCAAAGACACCTAAGTGACACTGAAGACACCTAAGTGACACTGACATTCTTAGCAATATGCATGCTCCTCCTGTCTGAGGAAGAGGTCTCTGAAGGACTTCACCTTTCCAAGATATGTCACAGAAATGTCTAGAACAGGCTTAACTTGCTTCCCTCAACAAAACAAAATGCTGTAAGATGGCTTTAAGGCATGTCTTTGGAGAGATAAGGTTTTTAACTATAAACATTAAAAAGAAGGAGTGAATATATGCTTACATTGAATATCACAGAATCACAGAATGATAGAGGTCGGAAGGGACCTCCAGCTATCATTTAGTCCAATACCCTGCTAGAGCAGGTTAACCTCGATGAGGTCACACAGGAACACATCCAGGCAGGTTTTGAAAATCTCCAGAGAAGGAGACTCCACAATGCCCTGGGCAGTCTGTGCCAGGAATCTGTCATCCTCACATTCAATTTCTCACATTCCTATGTTCAGTTTGTGACTGTTACCCCTTGTCCTGTCACTAAGCACTACAGGAAAAAAAGATTGACCCCATCCTCTTGACATACACCCTTTAGGTATTTATAAGTGTTGATAAGGTCCCCTCTAAGTATTCTCTTCTCTTCTCTGGGCTGAACAACCCCAGGTCTCACACTACTTCCTCATACGAAAGATGCTCCAGTCCCCTGATCATCTTGGTGGCCCTGCACTGGACTCTCTCCAGAAATTCCCTCTGGAATTGGACACTGGACTCCAGATGAGGCCTCAGCAGGGCAGAGTAGAAGGAGAGCAGAACCTCCCTCGACCTGCTGGCCACACTCTTCTTGATGTATCCCAGGATGCCATTGGTCTTCTTGGGCACGAGGGCACATTGCTGGCTCATGTTCAGTTTATTATCAACCAGGACTCCCAGGTCTCTCTGCAGAGCTGTTCTCTAGGAAGTCACCACCAGCCTGTACTGGTGTATGGGGTTGTTCCTCCTGATGTGCAGGGCTCTGCACTTGTCCTTGTTGAATCTCATGAGGTTCTTCTCTGCCCAACTCTCAAACCACTCAAGAACTCACTAAATAGCAGCACAGCCGTCTGGGGAATCAGCCAGTCCTCCCAGTTTGGTGTCATCAGTGAACTTGCTGAAGGTACACTCTGTCCCCTCATCCAAGTCATTAATGAAAACGTTGATTAAGACTAGTCTCAGAATCAATCCATGTAGAACCCCACTGGCCACAGAAAAACTTCAAAGTAAGTAATATGCAAATTTATACTCTCAGTTTTTGTCTTCTAATAGAATTGTATCATGTGTCATTCTGATTTCCATGGCACTGTCCACAGGACAAGGTGAGTGAAGAACCTGTGCTCTACAGCAAATGTGGTAACTGTTTCAGGTAACTGTCTTGAGTAGTTGATCTATAGGGAGGAACTGAAGAACTGAACAAAACAGAAGAACTAAAAATTTATGAATTACCAACACAGGACACAATACCAAATGAGAGTTTTGCAGCAAGTGTATAACAATACCATACCATTTGAGCCAAAAAAGATTTTGGCTCTCTAGAGTTCAGGAGTGTTGGTAGAGTGCTGACTTTGAGGACACCACTGACCCCTACATTTGTTCTGGCATGTGCCATTAGCACAGAAATCAGAAACACAGTCTCATAAAATCATAGAATGGTAGGGTTGGAAGGGACCTTTAGATATCATCTAGTCCAACTCCCCTGCACAAGCAGGTCCACTTAGATAGGTCACATAGGAACATCTCCAGGAGGGTCTTGAAGATCTCCAAGGAAGGAGACTCCACGTTCTCCCTGGGCAGCCTGTGCCAGGGCTCCCTCACCCTCACAGTAAAATAGTTTTTTCTTATATTTAAGTGGAACTGTTTGTGTTCCAGCTTCATCCCATTACCCCTTGTCCAGTTGCTAGCTACCATAGAAAAAAGGGATGCCCCAGCCTCCTGACATCCACCCTTTAGATATTTGTAAATATTAATGAGATCCCCCCTCAGTCTCTTCTCCTCTAGACTGAACAGCCCCAGTTCCCGCAGCCTTTCCTCATACATCAGTCCCCTGATTTTCTGAAGTTTGCTTCTTTTATCTGCAGCCTAAAAGATGGAAATCCATGTGTAACCACAGAAGTCTAGTACTCCTGGTTTAATCTTTGAATTCATATCCATCATAAAGAAGTGGTTTCTAATTTAAATAATAATTTCTCAACCTTTGGCTGTCACAGAGAGGAGGCGCATGGCATGCAAACATGGCCCCAAACCACTTTGATATAATCTAAGTTGGTATGTATCAAGAACATCAAGAAAAGGGGAAGGCATGGAGAAAACTATTTGCAAAGACTTTACATTTTCATTTCCTACATGAAAGGGATACAAAATTGAGTGCTGTGGTAAGCACTGAATTACCCAAATCAGGAACCCCACAGAAGCTTCACACAGAACAATAGTTTTCCATTTCTCCTTCACTTTCTATACCTCCAGCACACTACACTGTCAATAGTGGATTAAGATCTGTATTTTTTGTCACATTTATGACCAGAGATTAGCAGGAGAGCTAGAATATTTGTAGGGTTTTATTAATTAAAAATATGATCTCTCAATTTTTAGGCCTTATCCCCCTTTTTCTCAAGTAAACTAAAATTAAATACTGTTGCTGCTGTGACTCTAGGAACAATTTCCTTGATCCTGTCTTATCGTCTTACACCCTCCCTAACTTCTCATTTTCGTTATTTGTTTAGCATGTTTGACTTTGGCTGAATCTTGTACAGATTTACTTTACTCTTTGCTTTAGTATTAAATGAAACTGTGCTTCCTCATAGACACACACTGCATCAGTGTCCCTGAAACAGAAAACATTATTTAGTGTGTACATAAGTGACCCTACAAAGCCCTACTCAGACAGAAGTAAACCTACCAGATGAAAGGTAAATTCAAGGTATTTTAAAAGACAGGAAGGCCTCAGCAGAAGAATCTGCCTCTTCTCAATCAATAAGAGTTTTTTAAACACTTTCTTTTTTTCTGGACTTCAGGCAAATGGCCAAACCCAACATATTTGCCAATATCTTAACAGAAGTAGGAAGATGAAGGAGTTGGTAAATTTTAGGGTTTAAGAGTATATGTGAGAATCTGAGAAGGATTTGCTTCTTCTTAACAGGTAGGCAGGAACAAAGACTACTGTTAACTACTACTTTTATTATTTGTCTTCAGAACGACTGTCAAAGACATCTAAAAATAGACTTATTTTTGTTTCAATTCTGAACAAATTGTTGGGGGCTGGGAAACTGTTCTGGGAGTTATCAGTACAGTCTTTCCTATTCCTATACCTTTATTTCAGCATCCACAGTGGATTGCTGTCAGATACTGAGCCAGAAGCATCACTGGTTTAACCCATAGTTCGTAATATTGTAACATCTTATACATCACACTAATACATAATTGATAATCACATAGAATTTGCTATAATTATTCATAGTCAATTTGAAAATGCCAAAGAAAATATTATATGTATTAATATTATTATTTATTTATCATGACAAGTGATTGAGAGAGGCATCTATCAGTGCAGAACATGAAAACATCGCTGTAGCTTGCAATTTTTGTGTCTTAATAAAAGATTTTTCTGTGTTTTTATTTGGATACATAATCTAAGAAATTTTCCATTCCTGCTTTGCTGAGCTTAAGGGACAACATCACTTGAAACACGTTAAATGGGTTTGGATATTCATATTGAGTAGGAAAACAGTGTTTTTCTAATTACCAGTGTCATCATTAATATACCATCAGCATTTTTACTTGAAAATTTCAAAAGAAGTCTTGCTCTCAAATACCTCTGTAGTCATCTGCTCCTAGATTGAGCTGCTGCATAACTATGCATAATAAAAGTCAGTTCTAATGAGGCCCTCAAAATCTAACCAAAGAACCATAACACACTAGGGCTTGGGCAACAACAACTGAGAGTTCTTAAAGCATTCCTAAAAGGTATAGGTATGCGACACATGGTGGAATTGACTCCGCTTAGGACTAAAATGCAGCTGCCTATGGAGAAAAACACAGTAGACGGGTAAGAATTTCTCACCTTACTTAGAAAACAAAGGAAATTACAATGCTTTACCTCAATCAAGCATTGAAAAACTTCGGATGAAACGTCCTTTATTACAACTTCACATGATCACAGGAAAGCTGTCCAGCAGAAAAGGACCTGGGGCTGTTAATTGACAACCGCTGAACATGAGCCAGCAGTGTGCCCAGGTGGCCAAGAAGGCCAATGGCATCCTGCCTTCTATCAGAAATAGTGTGAACCAGCAGAACCAGGGAAGTGATTGTCCCCTTATATTAGGCGTTGCCGAGGCTGCACCTTGAATACTGTGTTCAGTTCTGGGTCCCTCACTATAACAAGGACACTGAAGTGCTGGAGCGTGTCCAGAGATGGACAACAAAGCTGGTGAAGAGTCTGGAGCACAAGTCTTATGAGGAGGAGCTGAGGAAGCTGGGGGTGTTAGGTCTAGAGAAGAGGAGGCTGAAGGGAGACATCATCTCTGCTCTGTGGCTATCTCTACCAAGAAAGACAGTCTGCACCTGGGAGTCTCCTTTCTCACCTGGAGGTACCAGGGACACTGTGAACCCTCAAAGCAGAAAAGTCTCTGCTGTTCCTGTCATCCCTTAGCAGGGGCTACCCAGTGGGAAATGGGTTACTGCCCTTTGTAAGAGAGAAAGAACAAAGTAGGAGCCTCTGTTTTCCAGCATCTGAAATGAGTTTATTGCCTCATCTGTCTCCAGAATCACATTTAGAAATACTGTGTGACTGCCCTACTTATCCCACGGGAAACAACTACTGATCCCTCCTCCTCAAAAGCCACTCTGTCTAGTGAGTACACTTACAATCTTTTTTACTTTTGCTATATGCAAAATACATGTCAGAAACGTATAAATCACACTTACTATTGCCTAAATAGTTCTTAAAATCACGAGAATGTCTTCAAAGATTTTTAAAGCCCAGAACATTTGTAGCTTGTGGGAGGTTTTTTATTTTGATTTTTTTTTTGAGATATAACTTTATAAGGCTGGAGTCAGTCCCAGAAAAATCACACAAACAGAAATGTTTTCTGCTACGTGAACAACCTTCATGTCACTGTGACAGCCTAAGGGGGCCTTTGAATGAACACAGCATGACCAAGTATATCATGTTCTCCTTGGGGCACACTAACATCAGGCATGTGGCAAGGTAATGTTCCACACTACCATACTCTGCATCTCCTCACTGTATGGAATAAAGATAGATGAAAATTGCCCCTCCACTAGGTTGCACCTGCACTATGTTCATCAGGCTGCTTCTGCTAAGAATAAGGTCACTTCTATTTCTGGATGTTGAGGAACAGAGACATATTATTGCTGTAAGTGGCAGGCATCATTCCAAACTCACTCCTAGTCTCAAATGGAAAGAAAAATCTGAAAGTCACGTCAAAAAGATCAAAACACAGAGTTGACACATCAATATGAAGTAGAAATGAACTTATTTTTAGTTTTCAGTCCCTGGATGCTAAATATTCTCTAGAGTTTTCCCCTTACGGATAATCTGACACATGTAGCTCTTCTCACAGTCTCACACTGCTGCTTGGGGAATGGGACATGCACCTCCAGTAGAACTAAAGCTTTCACTGAAGACAGAATAATTTTATTTTTTTTTTAGCTACTGCCTGTAGCTCTTTAATTAAACTCTGTAATTTACAACCCAGAGGTAATGTGGCATGAGATTCATTCCACAGCTAATGGTAAGCGCAGACAGCAGTGAGATGTTACAGCTCTTCTAAAAATACCAGGGTAAAAAAAAGAAATTAGGAAGTCACTTGCATGTTTTTCATTTTCATTTGAAAGGTCACTTGTGGTCTCCCTCATGAATATCATAAAGTTTATTTTAAACTGACATCTTAATTATTGGCAACATGCCAGAGCTGGAATCTGATGAGCCTGCACTCATTCAGTGGCTGGCTGCGAGCTTCTCTCTTTTTATGTTTTATATTGAGGATTCTGGCTCTCAGAAATGCTTGCTCACAGTCATTTGTGTGTTATTATTAGCAAACTGTTAGATTGGACCCTTGGCACACATTTTGTAGGATCAAAATAATCATATTGTAGCGTTTCAACATTTTACTGGAAACAAAAGATGTGAATTGACTGTGAAGCAACCACAGTAGACCTTGAATGCCTTCAACAACATTAACTTGACCATTGTTATTGAAATTCATACTGAACAGGCCCTTGAAGACTGTATGTTTTTTTACCAGCTATCACATTAGTTGGTTTCTATTAGGCTAAAGTCATCAATGGAAAACAAAAAGCAGGAACAAAGTCATTGGGTATTAACTGACAGATGTTATTGTAATGTAAGATATAGAGCTGAAAACAGAAAAGAATATGTTCTATCAATCAGGTTAGAATTTTATGCAAGTATTGCCATACACTCATCGCTTGTTCCTGCAGATGGTGGCACAACTGTTCATATAACTACTATCAAACAAGAACAGGAAACAATCTGGCTGAAAAACAAGTAGGCGAAAATCTTATCACATATCTCCTTTTCTTTTTTGGCAAAACAGATCACATTTGGTTTGTTAGCTATTGCACAAGTACCACTATGAAAGTGATATGCCACAACAATACCATGGCCCAGATTTTACACTAACATGACCCTTAATATGTTCAGATACTAATTATTCATATATGTACTATTGTACAAATTTATCCAATGTCTGTTTGCTGCCTAACAGATTCACTTTTCTTAAGTGGTGCACTAGCATCCCAACTAAATCCCATTCTGTCTAGTATTCCCTTGCAATCTATATACATTTATTGCTTCGCTTGATACACACTTTAACTTTCAGCATAAATGTAGACATTGAAGGATCTGTTTATAATAGGTATCATTTAGAGTCTTCTAGATAAGATGTTTGACAAAAGGGGTAATGCTTTTAGACAACAGGTCCTCAGTGGGTGTTTTGTTTGAAACTGTCTATCATGAAATTGCTCCCAGCATGGCACTATGGTCCATTAAAAAATTCAAAACGCTAGTGTGTACCCAACAGCTCAGTGCAATTCCTGTAATGACTGATTTATTTCTTCACTTCAATGTCTATGAAGCTCAGATTATCATTTAATTCTAAGTAAACCACATACTGTGAACATTTGTAAGAGAGTAAGCCATTCAATTCAACATTTAGTCAACAGCTTTGAATTGCTTGTGGTATTATGATGACTATTCTGTTTAAGAAATATGGCTTCAGTTCTATATATCTTCTTTTCCATAATTTGATATATATATAAATATATATATATATATAATGTGTTATAACACGTTAAGTATTTCGTTTCCATCTACATCCTTTAGAAAGGAACTTATAAATTTAGGCACACTCTCTGTCAATTGAGTAAAATCCAATTTCTGTAATTACATACTTTTAATCAGATTTTGATACGTTTTTATAATAATTTAGAATCAGAAAAATGGACAGATAAACACAGGTACATTTCATAGTAAGTATGTCTTTAAAAGCTGATGGATCTAATTTGTAGCATAAACTAAAGTTTATTTCACATGGAAATTGGTTAAAGCAAAGACACTAGATTGAAAACACCAGATACTCTTTTCCCAAGTATATTGCCCATTTATTCGTACTGCTAAAGGTCTATTCAAATTAAAATTACTTTAAATTTACATGACTGAGCATATTTATATACATTGATACAAAATGCACAGCCTGAACTTTGAGCCAAAAACCATTCCACTGGAGCATGGAACTGTGTATATGCTGAGAAGGTGATGATTAAAGCATCCATTTTCTATACACTAAACACTCTGTGTTCTAGACAGTGCCTCAGAGTATTATCCAAAATGTGCAACAGCTTACTCAGGATGCTTTTGCAAGTAAGGAATTAAGATCTGAATGCATCTTCCGAATGCATAGTGTCATCAAATGGTCTCAGTTTGCAAGCTCTTTCTGTCTTTAATAAAGCAGAAAACAAATCAAGAAATCTCTAAGAAAGGGCAAAATATTTACCACTTTTCATTGCCTCAAGTAAGTCTCTCACATAGAACAAAATATAGCAGGAGTATATATACCTTCATTTTTTATTTCCCCAATCTTCCAATATTCATCTATGACCTTTCATTTTCCTCTGCAAAATAAAAAGCACAGCAGAACACAATACCTACCCAAACAGATGATATGCTTAGTGATGAATCAAAAGAATATAGTGGAAAACAGCCAACAGACCATTTTAAAATTCCATTCGTTCTGACCATATGCCATAAAGATATAAAAAATGTACTAGATAAAGGCTGTTTTCCTTGGAAATACTTATCACGGGAGATCTTTATCGAATGAAGTTATTTCTTGATTGAAGAGCGAGAAATGTAATTGTTTTCTAATCTTGTTTTAAGTCATGAGCAGTGTCTTGAAGGAGTCCCTGAGGAGGTTACTGTTCAAAGGCTGCAATGAATATTATCAGTGGAAAACATTCCACCACATCCTCTAGTCGAGATTTCTACTCCTCAACAACATAGTTTACCTACTCTCTTATCTCTCTGTAAATTCAGAGAGATAAAGCCTAAATAATATTTCTAGCACTGTTCTCCTACCACTTTTAGAAACACAACATGCTTGAACTTATTTCTATTATTTTTATAGTTCCTGACAGTCACGGCTATCAGATAGTGGCTGTCACATGTGGTAAATTGTATTATAACCTAATTCTAGATACACTATTTTTCTAGTTTATATGTAAACTCAGCAGCAAGAAATACAGAACACAAGGGACAAAAGAGCAGGAAGGGCACAGAGAAAGAAAATCCTTTCTACTCCTCTTCATCTAAAATGAGATGTGCAGACTAATCCTTCTCAATTTCAATTTACAGCTTACACTGTAAGCCAAGATCTGACAGGGGAAGACTGACTGGTGCTATTTGGTTTCCTGACTGTAGGAAGCTATACACAGGCCCACGAGAAACAACCAGTCGCAATTTCCTCTACAAACAGAATTTGGCAGAGGAAAAAAAAAAAAAAAAAAAAGATCAAGGATTAAAAAGCAGAAGGTTTCAAGAAATTATACATTTTTTAAAAACAGGAATTAAAAATAAAAAACAACAAAACAACAAACAACAGGAGCAGAAGCTTCTCAGAAAGATAGACTAGGGAAATTAAAAACGTCAAAGAGGTGAGATTGTGATGCCAGAAGATCCAGAGGGCATATTCAATGAGGATCTCAACAACAGGAGGGACTTCTAGGCAATGAACACTTTAAAAGTGGCAAATAATTGGCAGGGAAGATTTTAGCATGGGTTGTACAAATCTTCTGAAGACCAAGAGATACATTCAAGCTGTAAATCCAAATCATCATCTCACCAATGCAATCGCTATATGCACTAGCTAGTTTACAGCTGGCATGGCCACATCAGTCAGCAATACAGTCAGCTCTTCAGTCACACAGACCACCATCTGCTCACAGTGTATCACAAGCAACAGCGTATTTCCACTTCGATGCTGCGTGGGTGCAGTCCCACAGCACTCGAGCCAACACAAGGCAGGGCTGCCATGGCCCTTGGCTATCTTGGTTGCACAGTTCTTGGCTGTCTCATGGGCATTGGCACTCAAGCAATCACATCAGTTCAAGGAGCTGCTGTAGATGACAGCAGAAGCAACTGGTTTACCGTAAGATCCACTGCCTGAGCTGGCTCACTGTTCCATCATATTAACATCAACACTGGCTCCAGGAAGGAACCAAAATTATGTGGCTGGGGTTAGGAGAGTGGGACTGTGACAGATCTACATTAGCTCCAGTTGCCATGAAACTCCATGTGCAGCAACTAGCCTCAAATCAGACTGTACTCACATCCATTTTGGTAACCATAAATACCCAGAAGCCAACACTGACATGAGGGGTAGGAATCTCTTGCCTGTTAGTTTTCTCCCAATGCCAATCCCATCTTTGTGCTGCCTCCAAGATTGGTATGACCAGAGATATGATCCTCACAGAAATAAAAGATAGGTACTGCTAATGTAGGCAACTTCCCTATCCTGTTTCACTGAGCAACTGAACAGAATCACAAAGGAGCAGACACTGAAGGCTTGGCAGACCTTCTCCTTTTTGGCAGTAATGGTGATTCACTTGAAAATTTATAATAAGCTATGTTCTATCTACAATATACACTTACAAATCTAGAAGGAATTAGCATAAAAACCTATCTAGATGGAAGACAGAGAATTACTCTGTAGTCAGACTAGAACATACTCACAAAAAGAAAAATTCACGTCTTGATGAAGCCACATCCTATAACAAGTTGTTCCACTGATTGTCTAGTCTTTCAGTTAAGAAAAAAGTGTTGGCTGTTTGCCATTTCCAAGTTGCTGGACTGAAAGTTCTGTCCTTCAAGTCAAATTTCAGCAAGTCACCCTCTAATCTGCCCTTTATTCTCTCTAGGGCTTATTTTCCACTTTATCATCAGTTTCACCAGTTTTCCCTAATCTCCTCTGATTTAACAAAACCATTCCACAATTGTGGAAGCCAGAAATGAAAACACTAGTGCCACAGTGTTTGTTCCAGAACCTGGGAATTAAGGAAAAATGTCCTCTCTATGGGGTCATTCTACGTTTACCATTGCATTATGTTAAAATATCCACTAAATAGCCATTGAGATGCTCAACTATTTTTCACAATAAGTGTTTGAAGGGAAAATTGTATTAAGTCTCTTAATGTGGCTTTGCTTATTCATCCCTTGACATAACAGCTTTATACTTGATTTATTGAAGCACTAGCGGCTGGCTCTCTATCTTAATAGAGTGAGACAAACTAAGGAAATGGCCTATCACTCGTGTGCTTCGAGGTGTTCTGGTAACCATTTATCCTGCAGTCCTACCAGTCCTATCAGAATATAGGAATAGTCCATCTAGACCAGCAATGACATTCCTAGAATGAGATGTTTCAAAGCACAGTGCAGCTAGTGGGAGTGAGGTAATCTTTTCCACGATTTCTACTTATCTCTAAAACTTAAGAGACAGCTTTGAGCAATCAGACACATGATTTTCTACATTTACTACATGACTGATTTAAGACTACAACAGATATTTTTGTATCTCTATATATTTACATCTAAACTTTCAGTCTCAGAGTTTAACCCAGGGTCATTCCACTCCTTTCAGACAGTTCACGTGCAGTAAGTTCCCCAGTTTAGTCACATTGTGTGCACAGAAGCGTTTACTGCCATGAGTTTTTTCCCATTTTCCACCTTCCCATGTCCCTGACTCACTCTTGTGCTAAGAGACAGGTCCTGCTTCTTTAGAACTCCCATTTTCACAGGGGAGCTCTTCAGCACAGCCTCTGCTTCCACTTATGTGACTTTTGACAAGACACGTCATGTCACTGCCCAAGCAGCAATGTCTCTTCTACAGATTACCAAGAAGATTATATAAGACTTAAAAATCGTTCTGAAGATGCAAAGGCGTATTTTTGTAATATTGATAATCACTGACCTCCTAAGTATTTCAAACATGTTAGCTTTCACTATTTTTAGCCTTGTTTTTTACTAGAATCATTTTGAATTATGTTAACGTAAGTAGACATGGGATTAATTTCCAGCTTTGATGTATTGAATTCTATACAGCTCTAAACAGTTGAAGCGACTAATAACAAAGCTTACAAAACAGCATTAAGTAGAAAGCTAAATGGAGAAGTTAGAAAGCCATTATCAGGAAGTCAGTAGGTGCATCATGTAACTTACCAAACAGGCGCTGATGAAAGAGAAATTTCCCAGCTATCAGTCCTGTGAGAATGGCAAGCAGCCACAGAAACACCTTCAAAAATCTCCAGCCTCCTCCTTCAGGGTATTTATTTGTTACAAAGGAGAAACAATTACCAACAACAATAACATTGGCTTCTGTCTGACTGTGAGATACCGGGTCCTCAGCAAATATTAAGAAGTTAAAGAAGATGACTAAGTAAGCCACAACTAAGCGAGACCACGGGTGCTGGAAGTAGTAGCGAAAGTCTTTATCCATCCTCAGATATTGCAGAATTGTTCTTTGCCTGCATGTAAAGACACAAATGCACAATGTTATATATATGTGTGTATATATATATATATATATATATACCTCAAATCCTTGGAGCTTAGGGTACTTCAGTTTACAAAAATAAAGTTACTATAATCTTGTCATTAGTCATTTTTAACTCTTCAGACTTGACTAGGAGCAAAAGTTTCAATCAAAAGACACTGTCAGACCCAGGTAAAGAAAAACTGGAATTTCTGTCCATTCCCACCTCGAAATAACAACCGTACACATACATATTACAGCACAGGATTTTCAGTCTCAAACATTTCTATGTTATCTCTTTCAAAGAGCAGCTCCACAAAGTGGCATGAAAATACAGCATGTAAAAACATGACCAGCTACGTGAAACTCAGAGTGCTTTTCCAGACACGTTCCAAAAAATACAACACAGATTTCACAAGCATGCATGCTAAGCCTAAACTGAACCTTTCTTCTTACGAAAGAAAGATGGAATAAGCCTCTAAGTCTTCTACTACCTCATTTCCTGGAAGCTTACAAGCGTATACCCCAGCAACATCAGAAAAGGGTGCTTCTGTGAGGCAATAACATGACAGAAAAGTTGCTAGAATTAAGCCTTGCAGGTCAGGCAAGTCTGTGTAAATACTTCAGGAAGTACAGCTATAATTAAGCATATTTTCAACACTGGAAAATGGGAGTGCCCTGAGAACATACTGTTTTGTATGAATACAAGATCTTTTTATGAACTTGCCTAATTATAACATACAGCTACGGAAAAATGCAGCTCAGCATGGCTAACGTTTCAGCTGTTTGCCATTTCATTCCTTTTTCCTTTATTCATAAGATATTAGTTGTTTCGTACTGTTGAACCACTTTGTATGCACAAAGCTACAAGGCCTTTGTGTTTCGAAACACTGCAATTATTCAAGGGACACAGAATGTAGGAAGAAAAAAAATGAAAAAAAAAAAGAGGTATCTAATAACATTCTTTGTTTATTACAGCACAACCCTTGAAGGATGCAGTGTACTTAACAGTACGGATTTTTGTAAATGTCATAAGCCCTGCAGGAAACAGTAACAATAAACCTAAATCACAGCAAAACCCCTAAAAAAACCTCCAATCAATTACTCGGTCCTCTCTTGGACTTCTGATGATGTACCACTTTGCAAACTTACGAATGGCTTGAATTAAAATGTCTCCCTTTCAAAATGATTCAGCTCTATAAAGCAATTTATATTTGTAAATTTACAAGGAATCCTGTACTCATTTTATCAAAAGGATAAAAGAAGGTCTCAGCAGATTTGGACAACAGATTCAGGAAATAATAAAACTGACCAAATGTCCCATTATGTGTAAATTACATAGGAAAAAGAAAGAAAAACCTAAACATGACAGTTACAAAGTTGGGACAAAGAAGTGTCAGCTCTTTGAAAAGTTTACAAATAAAGTGATTTAAAGCAAGGGCCGTTGGCCCAGCAGCCTAAGCAAATACCACTTTGGACACATCAAACTGATTTTAGAGCCATAAGGATGCCCAAAGCTATTTTACATTCTCCTTTCTTCCTGTTAATGGGAAGAAAAGTTTTGGTGTTTCCTTATGTGTATGGACCATCTTAAAGCCCGAACGGGGCTGGAGATAAACAGCTATTTGTGTCCTGGCATTTTTGTCAGCTGTCGGGTATCCGAGAGTTATTAGACACCCAACTGAAGGCGCAGCTTCCTAGCAAGCGTTTTATAGCACACGAAGCCAGTATTTGCGACGGCAGCAGCGCTAAATCGCTAATAAACAGCCCGCTCCTGACCACCTCAGCGCCAGAACCACGGGTGCCGCTAGAGCCGCGCATCACACGCCCATCGCAACCTGTTCCATCGACCCCTCTCCACCTGCCCCCGCTGCAGCCCTGAGACCGGCGGCCGCCCTACCCGCGCAGCCACCGCCCCTCGCGGGCACCGACACGGCCACGGGCCCCCGCAGCGCGGCCGCGCCGGGCCGGACCGGGGCTGCGCGCCCGCCG